>JASSRZ010000023.1:8650005-8660921 GCA_032164315.1 Malacoctenus gilli | reverse complement strand
TGTGTGTGTGTGTGTGTGTGTGTGTGTGTGTGTGTGTGTGTGTGTGTGTGTGTGTGTGTGTGTGTGCGCGCACACGTCTTCAACACTAAGGAACTGCCCAGGGACAAGGAGCACATGAACAGTGAAAAGGGGCCAACTCAATAATGCAAATACTAGCTCATTAATGAACATTATACATAAATGAATAATGCCTTAACACTTGTGGCAGTGATGTAATAAAAAGATCTTCCATTTTTAGAAATCTTTCAGTATCTATTTCATCAAATGAGTTATTTGCTTAATTTCAGCTGGTCAAATCCTGAGCGCTGCGAATGCTCCTGTTCATTCCTTGTAGAGTCAGTGTTGCCTCCCTCATCCAGAGGGCTAACAGCCCCCTCCTCTATACCTCTGAGGGGTCAAGTGAGTTTCAATTTGCATGTTTGGAGTCACGGCTGCCTGTCAGCATAGTGAAAACAACAATAAAATGACAAAGCTCGCTGGGCAAAAACACTGCAGGGAGTTCTATTGAAATACAGCAGAGTGACAATGAGAGAAATCCCTTTCAGATTCCACGAGTGTCCCTGATGTGTGGATGTGAAAATGGTAAAGGTGTGAACAAGGAGAACGACTCGATGAACGGAGGGGCTCGTCTGAACTTAGAGAAGAGATGACTTCGCTGCTCCTCACAGTTAGGACGAAGTTGATCTCAGACTGTGCTGGTGTGAGGATGTGGGTTCAATTGGAGTGCTTTAAGCTGACACATAACTGCTGCTTATAGGACCTCCTGAGTTTATACAGCATCAATTTAGCCCACACACACATGAATGGATTTTAAATTGCCTGTATGAGTGAATGTGTGTGAGTGTGTGGGTGGGGGTGGGGGTGGTTGGGGGGGGGGGCAGGACAGGTTAGCATCTGTAAAACAATATACAGGTCACAGGTGGAGGGATGCTGTGGATTTATTGTGCTGGGTGAGAAAAAAAAGACCCAGAAAAACACAACAAATAACCCACCAACCTTTGTACACCAGCCATTCATCACAGAGCCACACAGTGGGAGCAGCAGAGCGACTCTCAAGCTAAAACTACAGACATAATGACCACTCCCACTACTTCGGTTGCGTTTTAGATTCAGCGTCGGATTGGAGAAGCTGCAGTCTCACGTTTTGTGTCTTTGGGACATTCGATCCAGATAATTCGTGTGACTTTCACCGAACACTTACCGCACTCCTGCGGGCTTCGGTTGTTGTTCACGTGAACTTTCTGGTTGGCGGTGCGAACCAGTCTGGTCCAGTTGACGGTGTTGCTGTAGCAGAGCTGGCTGTTGTCCACGATGTGGATGTTCCCGGCGCTGACCTCCTTCAGAGACTGTAGCTGCAACGACGAGATGCCCGGCTGCTTCAGCACCAGCAGGGAGATCCCACTGAGAGGGGCAGAGGTGGGGGTGAGAGGAAGGAAGGGGCCAGACAGGCGGGGGGGGGGGGGTGAGAGGAGGTGAAGCGGAACAGTGACAGGCAGGGAGCAGAGAAAGGGGAAGGACGGAGGCCGACAAGAAGATCAACTCATATCTCAGGTTCGGATGCCAGTCGCAAAAATGCTATCGAAATATCGTCACGTATTTGAGCGCGTTGTAGGCGTGAAATAAGTTTTTCGAGGCGTTTTGAAAGGCGCCGGAACAATATGGGAGAAAAATGTTTGGGGGAAAAAACGAGCAATCACTTGATCAGCTTGGCATTTTGCACTACATGAGCTATGAATCACTCGCAAGGCAGAAAGACCCACATCCAGCCCTCGAGCCGGGCAACTTTTGTTTGGCACTTAACATTTCCGCTGAATTTTAAACACTAATGCAGCGTATGAAAATGGCAGATTAAAGGAATTCAGCACAGTAACGTAGCAACAGGCATATGACAAAAAGGGGGCCTGCCGTCTTTTTGTTTGGGATTTTGCACTTAAAAGAGACGAGTTTCGCAATGGAGGCAGCCTGGTGGAGAGACGCGACTGGAGCCAAACATGCACTCTGCCCACTGAGGAACAACGCACAACCAAGACAGTCTGTTTGACTTCATCAAAAGGAAAGTGACTCAGACGCTCATTGTGACTCCCAGACTCACAGATTGTTATTAAACATTCTTTGACTAACAGAATAAGAACAAAAACATGTTCTTTATGAGGTGGTCATGTTTGAAAACAATGTTGTTGACAAACACCAAATGTCGCGACGCAACCAGTTCAAAGGTGTCATCGAAGTGACAGAATGTGTCCTCTCTCCTTTGAAGCCCTGAAGCCTTTTACAGTTACAACACAGACACACAGCATCAGTTCACAGGGACCAGAGGGCAGCGTCGGTGCCGTCAGGAGGTCCAGCTCACAGGCCAAGTAGTGGACAGTTTAGGAAATGCGTCCATCCAGGAAATGCCTGTTTCAGGGAATGAATACTTTGCAAATTTGGAAGGTCAATGTTGGACTCTGTGTCCAACCTCCATCATCTGGTTTATCGTTCTCATTATGTACTGGTAATAAGTGACTTTTTGAGCTTTACAAATCGTGGCTTCCTGGTTCTCTATCACAACCTTTTTTTATATCTTAGGTTGTATGTTTCCTTGAAATAATTGAAAGTGCAAGCTATCTGCGTCCTTTTCTCCGGACAAAGCCCGGACGCTCTTCTTTGCTCACGTGTCCTCGTTGCAGCTAAAAATGACAGGAGGCCGGCAGGGTGTCAGAGCCATCAGATAGACAGCAAATATGCAGGATCAAGCACGGGGGCAAGGGTGGGCAAGGGTGGGTGGCAGCCTGTAATTTGTACTGCAGCCTGCTGTTTCCATCTGCGGGCAGGTGCAGTGCACAACGCACACTCTTTCTCTCTGACACGCACATGCGCACACGCACACACACACACGCACACACGCAAGCACGCACACGCACAGAGTGAGTCCCGCAGTCTGCTGAGCTGTGACTTTCTTTTGTCTCCTTCCAAATGCCACGACAGATTTTTAGAGCACTTTGCAAAAAAAAAAAACCACTAAAATGCACAAGGATAAATAATTACATTCTATCAGTTGGGTTAAAACAACTCAGCTGTCTACTTAAATGTCAAAACAAAACCATTGCAGGATGTTTGACGCTGCTCAGTGTTCTCTGGCAGCAGTAGCGGCACTTGGCAGGGATCAGAAGTGCAGTGATTAGCCGTAAACGCAAAGCAAAGAATTTCACTACTAATTTACACATAAAATCATTTCACTATATATATATATATATATATATATATTCTGTAGCTGAGTAGATGGAAGTGATGCATGCAAAGAGCAGCTCGGAAGGATGCCGTTCTTTCCAATCTCATTTAAATGTCTGACAATAAAGTTTCATTTCAGATTATCTCCCATCACATCTCTTATTTTTATGTCAGTATATGATCCTCAATATAAATCGAATTTTTGCACACATGCCAACTCTTTCTATGAAGTTGTGTAAACCACTGTGTTACACCATCCAAACACAGGGTTAAAACCCCACAGAGTACTTTGTCTAGAGGTGCTTCAATAGGGATCGATCCGTCAAATATCCAGAGCGATCAAGTGGAATGTAAAAAAAACCCCTGTGACGATGTGATTACTCGCGAAGCTATTTCCTCATCAGGTACCTGTACAGCAATCTTCCGCCAATCGTTGCCAGGTTGGAGAAAACGCTCAAATCCGTCATGTTGTCAGGCCACGACTGGATGCTGAGAAAGCCTAAAAGGAGACACACACACACACTTAAGTACACAGGTTACACTGTGTCACCGGCGGTGGCGGACTGGAATCACCTGTCTGTCACGCTGTCTGTTTCACACGGTGACAGGTATGAAATGAAAGGGAGAGAATTGGGGGAGACTCCAGCAGCAGAGTGAGCCCCCCCCACCTGAGTCTCAGAGCAGCTGGGCCCCCACTAAACCAGTCACAAAAAAACAAACACTGTTCCAGGCAGCACTGCTCCTCAGAGAAGTGCGGTGCCAGCGAGAGACAAGAGTAAAATCAGACATATCAATATTTTTGCATTTCCTTTATCCGGCTCTCCGCCGTTGAATCATTTAGAAGATTAAATGAAAAGCTGAGAGGATATCTGTGGCTCATTTGGAATTTTCAATAATGGATTCACACCAATTAAATATTTAGGTGAGGAACAGTCGGGGAGCGCAATCCCCAAGCCGGCACCAGAGGACAAACAAAACAGCTGGAAGAGGCGATGAGACCAAGGGAGGATCCACAGGGGGAGGAAGAGGAGGGGGGGGGGAGGAAGGACGGGGGAGGAGGTGGAAAAATCCACACAAATAAGGACCCATTTTAAAAGGAATAAAACACAAAATTCCTTCAGGCCAATAAAGAAACGCAGGGGCTTCAGACGGCTGTCGAAATACCTAAGGAAGGGGGGTGTCGGTGGGAAGTGATAAAGCCTTGCGGGAGTGACGGGCAGTACGATGTATTCTCCAATCAATGAACAGTATCTGACTCCATTATAATAAACTGTGTGATTTCCTCCCGCAGGATGCATGTTTGTGTTTATCAGCGGTAGAGGATGGTGGTGGTGGTGGTGGTGGTGGGGGGGGGGGGCGCTCCTATTGGCTCCAGGACAAGAGAGCAATAACCTTCGACAGCACCTTTATCACTTTGTGGCCATCATTTTGTTTGTTGTGTCAGCCCCAGCTGAGCGGCAGCACGGCCTGAATAAAGGCCTGTTAGGACCGTCTGATGAGACAGCGTCCGCAAGAAGTCCGGTAATTGTGAGAGACCCCCCACGGGGGGGTCGTCCAAACGGACACGGGTGTAATTTCATTGCCTTCTTTGAGTAATTCTTATGCACGAATGCAGTCGTTGCAACAACACAGGTAAAACGTGAAGCAACTATTCGATTTTTTTCATCCTGCTCACCACTTTGGCGAGTATGAGAGGAGTGTCGATGAATCGCTCACGCAGCCTTTTTACACCCAATTTTAGTAAATTCATAGCAGGATGGTTTGATGGGTGAAATTAACCGCTACCAATATCATGATATATCACAGCAATCATTTTCATATGAAGTGGTGGAGTTCATGGGGGGAAAAAAAGCAACCAAAAAACAAGCCCTAAATAAACTGCTGGGAAATGATTGCTTGTGAGAGGTAATTTGCACTTTTGGTATTTCCGCATCTTGCCTCTCACGGCGAGCCTTTTATGACGCCGTGAGGGCCTCTTCACCCAGAAGCGGCGCTGCTATGGAATCGTTAGGGTTGTACTTGTCGACACTAATTGTCTTAATGACAAAACCTGCAGTGCTGAGACACCTCGCAGCTCTGCCATGGCGCTCCTTCAGAGAGGCGGGAGTGCTCTCTAATCAAGATAACAGCCGACAGCTTCCTGCAACACTTGCCGCTGTTAATGTGGCAATTGTGCTGACGGCGCGCGCGCGCCACACCTGTAGGAACAAGATTCATATGTATGGATTCTGGGATCCCGAAAGTGATCGGAGGAGAAAAAGTGAAACATTACGAAGCATTGTGACGATAATGACACTCAGAATTTGATATTCTCACTCCAACCAGCTGTCACTCCAAACCTAAATGCAACAAACCACAGCTGAGAAGACAAATACTTCTGCTGTGTGACTGAAGTCTGTCACATTCAGTGGAAGAACCTACAAGTAGCTTCCTCAAAGGTAGCTCGAAATAGGGACAGAGTGTGGCCACAGGGAGCCACCGCGGCCATACAAGGCTGCTTTGAACAGAGGGGCTGGAGCCTCATCTGAGACCGCGGAGACGAGCGGGCAGACAGGCGATCGTGCCCAAGATGTCACGAGTCCCCGCGTTTGTACCTGCCGACCAGGCCGACAGAAGGGGGACGGTCAGCAGCCGAGGAGCGGTGACGCAGTCCTCTGATCAGCAAACAAAGCTGCCCTGAAGGAGAGCTGAATGGTGCAAGTGGGGGGAAAAAAAATCCACGGGATTCTCCGCGGCACCTGCGGCGCGAGGAGCATGGGAATGTAGGGCAGAGCGAGCCATTACGCCGAGATGCTTCATCCACCCACAGACAAAAAGTCTCCATCCGTTTCCCGCGGAAACGCGTTGGGACCATTGTCTGCGTGTCCGCGGCCGCCGCAGCGCACGGCGCGCCGCTGCTGCAACAGAAGGTAGAAGTGGAAGCGGAGGAAATAAGGGAAGGAAACCCAGCGTGGCTCCACCGCACAACCGAGGAGTGCGGTGTGAAATCTTATAGTGCTTATAAATGTGGCTTTTGTGAGCTACTAAACTACACTTAACAGTATATATAACACAAAGACTGCCACGGGGGCCGTAAGAGCTGACTGTCGGCTTCTGCTAACTGCAGGATGTTACATCAAAGTTACAACCTATTCAACCCGAGGGGGGCACATGTAAGTGACTCAGTTGCTTATGTGGAGACGACGCTTCGAAAACTCGCAAGCAAAAACAAAAAAAACCTAAAATATGCAAGACAGAAATGATCGTAGGCAATAACAGAAAGTTGCTCTGATCCACAACACAGACAATAGCGACAGTATGCTGAGAAACAGCAGAATGAACAGAATTAACAACAGCACGAGAATAGTACAATTGAGGCCCTGAAACATTGTGTAAAACTGTCAAAATATGAGGAGTATAGAATCTTGCAAACGTTGATTAAAGAATGCAACAATGACTTGTTTTTCTCGCTCGTTTTATTGAACGGAAAAAAACAACAGCAGCTTGAAATAAAGCGAATAAAGACCCGTCTCACTTTTCCTGCCGAAGGCGCACGTGAACGAGCTGGCTGGAGACGAGGAGCTGAATGCAGCCGAAGAGTGTGCCGTTTGCAGAACATGTAATGCACATCTCACCTGCGGGTCAGTCGGCTTGCCGTCTGAATTCATCGCACACAAGGGTGGCAGCGGGGCGAGTGCTCGGTGTTTACAGCTCGGTGGCACAGCGAGGGGGGCCTTCACTCGCGTTCACCCCGAGAAGGAACCCCAACTTTGTCTTTGGCGTTTGCTGCCTTTGCCTTCCCCTTTTCACCTGGAAATGAGCAATTTGTGCAGGAATAGCCGAGCGAAGAACCTCCCCCAGCAGCCGCCGCGGCTCCTCCGAGAGCCACATCAGTAGCACCCCAGTGCCCGCAGCGAATTACACTGTGGAACCACTTAGCAAAGGGGGCCGTGAGCTCACAAGCAAAGGTTAAGGGTGCGTAAGCTGTGATGATTACATTCAGAGTCACAACACTGACAAACCCATTTATGCTAAATGGCGAAGCATCGCTCGCCCACTCTCCGGGGTGACGGCTGACCCGGTGAAACGTCTTTGAAGACGCCGAGCAGGAGAGGAGTCAGCGAGAGGCAGCGAGGAGGAAACGGACGGGAGACTGAGGGACGGCTGTGCTGGTGTGGCCGACCGGCGCTGTCTGCCCACGCACCTCATTTGAAAGCTGGAGCAGCGCTCGGCGTGACCTGCGGGTCGCCGAGGCAGGCGGGCTGCTCCTGTCAGGAGGAGCGCTCCCCTGACAGCTCGGAGAGATGACAAGCTCAGCTGACACACGTGTCGGACTACACGGCCAGCGGTTTACGCCCCATCACCTGCTCTCCAACCGCCACCAGAAACCGAGGGAGGGGAGGCCAAAGCACCACCGGGCTTCATCCGGCCTGCTTAAAATCAATGTAGCCAATATCAATTGTAAGTATTTGGGGTCTCAGCAGCAACACAAAAATGCCACTGAAGCGAGAAATGCACTTATTTTGAGTTAAGACTGAAATTAAAAAAATGATCTGCTCATATGGACGCTCCTTTCTGTTTCAGGAAGAGCTCGAGCGGAAGGTTAACTTGATTGATTTAACAAAAAGGATACATTTTAAACTTGAAACAACAAACATTTATCAGAAAACAATGACCTTCAGTTGGAGTTCCTAAGTGCTGTAGCGCACACCCAACACATGACACCATCTTGCTCTTTCTGATGGACGCAAAGGTCCAAATCAAGAACTGTCAACAAACAGTGTGAAGACGGGACCTCCTGAGTGGCACATTTGCAAACGGCCACCGAAGCAAATGAAGTTTTTACGATCACTTCACGTAGCAGCAGATCAAGGACAGCTTAAGAACCATTTTCATTCCTTTTAGGAATCTTCCTGGAAGTTTGTGCTAATTCTCAGAAAAACAACAAAACAAACTAGATGCTGCAATTCCTCAAAAACTAGGAAATGAGCGTTTTTCTTTTCGTGTATTTATTTAATGCTTTATTGAAAAATGTCTGATGAACTCGTTCCTTTGTGTGCAGATATGTGATTAATTGTAATCACCCAATCAAAAAGCCACAAATTATTTGGAATAATTACGATGACGGAGTCCCGCCACCGCTTTCACGCCACGCCAACTCAAAAGCACCCCGACTCTTTTCCGTTTTTTTTTTTTGCTCCTGTTAAATAAACAGACTGATTATCCAGAGAACGCAGCCACCTGTCACTGCCGTGGTCAGCTGCTGCTTTGCATCGCTTCAGTCTCCGTCCGGCCGGAGCTCCTTGCTCTGCGGAGAGCGGCGCTCGCAGTCACATGCAGATAATGCAGACAGATGTGGCGGAGCTGCGAACGCACGGGGCTGCATAACGAGCCAGGAGGAAAACTGCGAGCGCACCACTACATTTATCCTGACACCTAATTGTGCACATTCATCACCCCCTTAGATTACATTTAAAGAGTCATTACCATCAATTATGACACCATTTGCTTGCTATCTATTATAGGATGAGTCAAATATTGCATATAATGTGTGCACTTACAGTAAGTGCAGACTGTAGTTATGCTTTTCTTGTCTCTTCTCTAGCCATGATGCAAAAGAACAGAAAGCCCTGTTTCTTCACCGTCTCCTCTTCGTAACGAAGATAAATCACCAGAAACATTCCAACAGCGGCATCTTGGTCAGAAGTGGGATCAGAGACAACGCCGCCTCTTCCGGACGGTATTGTCAAATGTCGGCCTCGGACAGATGAGAGCGCGCGCGCGCGGCTTAAAAGTGGCGGCGGCGGCGGCGGCGCGGGGGAGCTGGAGGATTAACGATGCGCACCACATGTTGGGGATCTTTTTCTTCATGGTGCGTGAAGGGAGAGCTGGGACTGCGGGACTCAAGGCGAGGGACTCCCCGAGGGAGAGGCAACAGAGAGAAAGAGGAGATTGAAAGACTCATATGATATTCATCTTATGCCGCAATGTCTGTCCTTGCTGTGGACAGTCCCAAGGGAAGGGGGAGAAGTCATCTTAAGCAAACACACACACGCACACAAAGAAAGACGCACTTACAGGAGCGGCGTGGATGACATGAAAGCCCGAGAGGAGAGTGGAAGTTCGGACTCGAGTGTGATTATCTCTGCGTGTGCTGACCGTGTTCGGAGGCGCGCGTTTGTCTTACCGGTGATCTCCCGGACGGTCCGGAACACGTTGAGCTTTTCTGGGTCCAAAGCCTCGATGTTGTGATAGACGTCTCTGTGGACGATGACATCAGAGGGACACAATTGCAGAAAACAACTTGAAGAAGGGGAGCAGATAGTCTGCTAATCACGTGAGAAAGAAAAAAAAAAACATCCAAAGATGTGAGAAAACTCATGAGGAATGTCATCACAAGAGAAGCTTGATGTTCACTTGGATTTTTCTACGTTGGGAAAGAAAATGGAACAAGACAAATACAATCTTCAGAGTATCCTTTGAGAAACTCTGTGTACATGTTCACTTCCTCTTCCGTGATGACTTCCTGGACTCTTGCACATCGCCTGTCTGCCAGCAAATCGCTTCCGCTCTTCCTAAACAATTTCTTCTTGATTTTATCTTGGCACACCGACACTTATTCGGAGAGCATTTTCAGGTGAACCCACTTATCTTTTGCCATCACTGAAACGGCTCCAATGTTCCGCTTTCATTCAACAGAGCAAACTGCATTTTTCATAGATTCTTTTATGTGGTAATTTTCATCTTCAGCAGTTTACAGTTGTGGAAGAAAGAAACTGAATCAGAGAGGCCGTTTGTGGAGTCTATTTGGATCTACGAGGGTTCATCACGAACGCAATTACCAGAGACGGAAACAAAGAACTGTGTGAACGAAAAAACACGCAATGCTGCGAGATGAAAGTCCAAAAAATTTGCTATGATTTTTTTTTCCCACCTGAGTGGTCTTACTTGCGTATCTCAGTGGCCTCAGAGTCGGAAATTACCACAATATTTTGCAGTTTTTACACCTTTTGATGTTCATCCAAAGAACATTTCAAGTGATGTAAAAAATGTTGCAATCCATCTGAAAGAAACAGTGTTTAACTCACAAAACATAAAGATGTATGTAAATCTCAAATTCCACTCATTCTTTTTCACTCCTCTACCTTCCTACAAGAAATATGAATAAAGAAGCAACACATCTAAATAAAAGATACACTCGAAAGTCATTGACTGCTTCTAAATGGCTTTTTTCTCCACCTTTTAACGAGCTTACGATTGTCTTTTTTTTTCATTTCTCACCCTTTTATTCCAGTGATGAGAAAGGCCAGGTTGCCATTGATTTTGGTGCAGTTGACAAACTTGTCAATGTTCCAGGAGTCCACAGTTTGGGCCTTGTCCAGGCTGCCGGTGCCGATGCCATCGCACGCTGGACAGCACACAGTGAAACAGCACAGCGCACTTCATTAGCAGTCACAACAAGTGCTGAATATACCAAGCTGCGCAAAACATGTAGATTTCATTTAGAATATACTGTGAAAATAGCTACAAGATTGATTCTGCAAGTTATCATTGTGTTTCTTGATTCTTGCAAAATGTACAAGTAAACAAAAAAGTACACATGTAATATTTGTCAATAAGTTCTTTGTCCCGTTCCAAGTGAGAGAGGATTGAACCCTGTGTGTGTGTGTGTGTGTGTGTGTGTGTGTGTGTGTGTGTGTGTGTGTGTGTGTGTGTGTGTGTGTGTG
>JASSRZ010000023.1:8630624-8649905 GCA_032164315.1 Malacoctenus gilli | reverse complement strand
GTGTGTGTGTGTGTGTGTGTGTGTGTGTGTGTGTGTGTGTGTGTGTGTGTGTGTGTGTGTGTGTGTGTGCACGCGCATGGTTTACCTTTGGGGCAGATGTCAGTGCAAGGGACGCACATCCTAATGCGGTTCTCCTCCACCTCCATCTTGTTGCTCGGACACGCTCTCACACAGGAGCTCTGGTCCACCACAAAGTTATCTGAGGAAACAATTCATGGTAAATGTCAAACCCGGGGAGCTGCGGCTCATCACACGGGAATGTACAGAACAACAAATGGCAGCGGAGTGCAGGAAGTCGTTCCAAGAAAAATGGCAGCGAGTCAATTTGGTGCACTTCAGCAGAACAAGGGTGCGCTGGCTGCACGTGGACGGCCACAGTGGAGGGCTTTCTTTGTTCTTAGTGTTTGTCCTGTATGGACACCAAAAGTCCTCAAGCTATTATCGTCATTTGAAATGATATTTGAACATCCGACAATTTAGACAAGGTGCAATCTCATAGATCACCATTAATATTAAGGTTCTTGAATAAGTCACACCATCGAAAAAAATCCCCAACACAGTCGTTAATCTACTTCTGTGAAGAACAAAAGAACGATTGCAAATTTCCTTTATTGACCTTCTAGTGTGTAATATAGCAGCTATATTTTCTACACTGCCTTCTAATTGACCATCTACGTGCATATCCTGCCATTGTTTTGACCTCGCTGCAGTCCAGCCCACGCTGAAGGGAACGGGGGTCATATTCATAACTGTGAGGCGTTTGTGGCAGCGCACAAAGGCCAAAGTAAAGACTGAATAATTACAGCAAATTGTGGAATTTAATGAAGCTGGGGGGGGGGGGAGTCAATACAATGAAAAAAAAAACATATTAGGGGCTGTTATTTGAGAAACAACCACAGACAAAGAATAGAAGGAAATTTGCGGCGATCTTGCGGTGACGGTTCTTCTTGCCCTCCTCCCTGCATCTCGACTTTCCCCCCCATTTTAACATCAGCTCACAGGGACAGGTTAGAATCTGTTGTGGGGGGGGGGGGCTGCTGAGTCGTTTTGCAATTTAGCAGGCGGAGAACAGTGTAGGAACACAAGGACCAACGACGGTGTGAGGGGAAAAGGTGACGTGTGGCGACGCAGACCCAATCCTCTGTCCCCTTATCTCTGAACTCTGCTACACCTGCTGCCACAACCTCGGGCAACATGCAGGTATTCAGCAGGGCTCAGAGAGGCATGTGAGAGTGAGAGCCTGACCAACATTTTAACATGGAGATTGGGAACCTGCTTGTTTAGCCGGCAAATTCCTACTTTCCACCAAATGTGTTCAATCTGTCGAAAGAGCTCAGGAAATTCAGGGGAACTCTTCTCCTTTACTGCTTGATGACGATAATTGCCTATCGTGAAGTGACAGAATGAGAAGTCACTTGTTTCTGTTTCTCCAAATGAGTGTTCATATCTGTTGGATGAGGACCAAGATGAGGGTTTTTTTCCCAAAGTAAACCTCAAAAAGACAGAAAAAAAAAAAGATAGAGAGGTGACTTCTGCAGTAAAAGAGATCCATAACTTGATTATACGAAAAAAAGAGCAGTTCAAAGATGTCGGGTCTAAGATGTTTCTGCCCAGAGACACTTCAAAGTACAAGCAGATAAAACCTGTGTGTGCTTAAAAGCCATGATGCGCAAAATTTGGTCAGGTAATCACCACATCTCGTCCCGGTGAGACAGCGAAAAAAAAAAAAAAGTGTTTCCGAAATGAACTCAGTCGCCGCTCTCACTTCTATCGCAATCAGCAGCATCAAAAGTCACATTATCTTCTGGATGAAACGAGTTTCACTCCCTGAAGAAGTAAGCGACAGATCTGCCCAAAGGCTTCAGACCTTCTGGAGCTTTTTTGCGCTCCGGACTGTCCGAGTCCTCATGAAATTTTCAAGCCTGGTCTTTGCTTCCCTCACGAGGGAAAATAAAAGGTGGAAATGATGACTTGTGCTGTTCTCGCGCTGGCTTGTGTGGAGAAATCCCAGACAAAACTCTCCTTTGGTGTGTCGGATCTCAAGGCAATGACATTTGGTCCTTGGGAACATACCTCGCGGTGGGCACCGATGTTTTAAATAAATGTCACAGATCAGCTTCATGCGGAGTGATCTCGGGAATTTATTGCTGGATTTAAAAGACAAGAACACGTGGCTACATTTGTTCTACGGCACTTCTCGCATAAAGCCTTCCCCTCGCCCTGACCTTAACCAAATGTCAAATCGCAACCCCACCCGCTTCGTTCCCAACCATGACACCAACTCTTAACCTTTAAGCACATTTTGTGGATGTCCTCACTTTGTGAAGCGTCAAAAACTCAAGACTGGTTCGACGTGGGCAGGTTTAAATGGCGTGCGCACACACACGACGCCACTGACGCTACTTATCGAGGTAAAACATACAACTGGCTGTATTTATGTTAGCAGTGTTTGGCTTGAAAAATGATCTCGAGGCACAAATGAGAGCACAGAGCATCCTAAAGAGGAAAATGCAATCCCAGCTCCCTCAGTGTGTAATTGCCGTTCGTGTTTCCGGCGCACTGTTGATTTGTTTGTCGAGGCAAAAACACAAAGAAGTGCCTGCGTTTATCTGCCACGGTACGATGCAAATGAGGCATTTTACATAACTTCTGCTATGCTGCTGCTGCTGCTGCTGCTGCATGTGCGCCCCGTATACATGGACCAAAGAAAAACGCCACCAGAATGCAAAAGAAAGCAGGTGGATGCCAGAGAGTCAACATGTGTGGGCACGAGTGTCTGGATATCATCACGCTTAAAAAGGTTGAGATCATCTGTAAACACTTTCCATACATATCTGTTCTTTTAAGGGAAAGTTCTATGTGAAAACTAATGAGCCACAGATGGATTCCATTACAGTCTGTGTGTGTACGTGCGTGCTTGTCTTACGCGGACACTTCTTGACGCAGAAGGCTCCATAGGTGTACTTGGCCCTGGGGTTGTGTTCCAGCTGGAAGGTGGTGGGGCTGTAGACAAATGGCTGAGGGCACAGGGTCACACATGCCCCACTGTCATTGAAGTTGGTGCAGGCCTGAAACAACACCAAAGTGGTTGAGATGAACCGCTCCGCATGCACACACATCACGCTCATCGGTCCTCACCTGCACACATGATGCTGCGATAAGAGGGGATTGGAAAGACAGGGGTGAGCGTGTGATTTGCGTAGCCAGCGGATGATAGCGATGATGCTTGTACCAGAAGAAGATGATGATGATGATGATGATTGGAGGCTGCAATTACTCCCCCTACATTTAGATTCACCGTACAAGATCTGGTTTGTCCCCTCAGAGCCTGCAGGTGATGTTACTCAGTGGTGCACACAAAATAATTATCTTGCGCCAAATTAAATTACCACTGGGACAAATGTACTTGGAGTCATCTTGCAGGTACACAAGCACGATGTAAGTAAGCTAAACTTTTACAACCAAAACTTTGTCTCTTTTTTGGCAAAAATAAGAAACATGCTGGCTTCTAGCATACATAATGTGAAATATTTACCCGTTACCCACTTTATTTTGTTTTGTGGAGTTGCATGTCATCACCATGGCAGTGCTGACAGTGTTTACTGGCACAACAACTTCAGTAAAGTCATGAAATTGCAGTAAGTTATGAGTTGGAATGAAGGTTGAAATGAAGCATAATGAAACCTTCTCACCATTCCTCATCGTGAGAAACACCAAACAGTGATCCCACACAAGAGCTACGTAGTGAACCAGAGACTTTACGTGTACCTCATTACACACCCTAATAGCTTTGATAGGAGTCAATCAAGGCTTCTGCTCGCTCTGCTGTAACACGGCCCAAACAACTTCTGCATTGATTCATTCTCCTTTCTTAAAAAAAACCCCCAAACCAAAACAAATGACAGCCAGAGAGAAAAACACAGCCGTGCGAGATGATGGAACTGTTTCAAATCTCTACGTGGCGTTGTCGCTGTAATTAGACTGATGTTTGACAAATGGAGCTTTGTTTCTGAGTAAGTGTGCGGCAAACGGGCAACATTGCTGTCACGTGTGGAGAAAAAAACTTCAAAAGTGCGATCTGATTTTTCCCTCACGTTTCTGAGTTCAATCAAGCAGCTATAAAGAACCCAGAAAAAAAAGGGGTTTTAAAGGATCGTTTTCTTTCTGAAGTCAGCCAGCAGAGCTTCATTAATGATGGAGGCTAAGTTACGACTGCGAGGACAAGTTGATTATACAGGTAGATGAAAAAAAACCCCATGATGAAGCACATGACAAAGAGACCGCACGGAGGGTTTCCCTGCTGAAGTCTCTGTTTAACAGTGACATTCCTTTCAGGAGGATGGAAGAAATGAATGTCCTGTAATGAAAGTTGACACACAAGGGAATTTTCACATGCCAAAAATCTGTCTCAGAAAGATTTTACAGAGGTAATTAAAAAAAAAGTCAGCGAGTAAATGAGTTTGGTTTGTGAAAAACAGAAACCATAGTACAGAATTCCGTGTGTGTACGTGTGCGTGTTTGTGTGTGCGTCACTCACAAAGCAGTCCGTGTCCTTCGGGCCAAAGCAGCCACCTGCACACTCACGGTGGCAGCAGTCGCTAACGTAGGGGCCGAAGCAGCGGCCGTCGCACTGCTCGGCACACACCGTCTTTGTTACTGCGGAGGGACAGAGGGGGTTTTAGAAGCGGCATGCGAGCTGCAACAATACAGCTTGAACAACACAAGCAAGAAAACAATCGCTGTAAATGTGTCACGGGGGAGAGCGGCCCGGCTTGGAGACTCCCTGACAGAGACACGCGGTATACAGTTGATTTGTAATGTACATCTACGCGTCAGCCGGGACTGCGGCTCAATTTTGATGTTCACACCGTCTCAACCTCCCCAAACTATTTGACTGAATTGCGAAAGACGCGACAGACATGAGAGATGAGCGTTTGTCTCAACATTTGTAGGATTAGCACAAATCAGCCTCAACACATCTTAACAATTGGATCGCTTGAACCTCCATTACACTCGAGTGGCAAATATTATGTATTTGACATGCAGCCAAATACGCATACATGCATACACCAAAGTGTGGGAGGTAAAGTCAGTAGTGCAAATCCCTCCATATAATGAAAAACAACAACAATTTGGATGTTACTCCGGTCAGCTCCCAATTCCCTCATCACCAATCACTGCAGCGAGTGTGGAGGCAACGCACTGGTGTTGTTTTCAAGGCACTGCATCTTAGCATCACTCGGACGGATGCAGGAAACCTTCCAACATTTTAGTGAAATGAGAGCAGACTTCTAATTTCAATGTCGTTCTTGCATTCATGTGGGCTGCACAGGGAGCAACAACCTCCTGTGGTTAAGTCCAGTGTTTGATCCGTCCAACCATCCCAGACCCGCTTTGTCCACCACTATAAAGCACAGCGGCAAAAAAGATGTCAGTCGTTTTCTCAGCATTCAAATGCGGAAAACAACCATATTCTTCAATGACTCGCAACTGGAAACCATGTGCGACAAACAGCCACAAGTAGCACCAATCGCGCTGCTATCTTCTCGTGGAATGTATGCGTGTTTATTTCCAAGTGTGTGTGTGTGTGTGTGTGTGTGTGTGTGTGTGTGTGTGTGTGTGTGTGTGTGTGTGTGTGTGTGTGTGTGTTGGATGAGTTGAGCTGAACCTGGAGCAGTTTGCCACCTACCAGCTTTCTTCAATCATGTTTTTGACTCCCCGTGTGCTCCCTCGAGGCTCTCTGGCTGGATGTGACAGAGACACAGCGATTCCTATCTGACTCAATGTACTGCCATCATGGTGAACATCTGCCCTCTCCAGCCTCACATGCCTTGCCTGATCATATGGGCCACCGTCTGCCCGCGAGTCTCCCTCCCTGACACCAGTATGTAAATATACATTGGACTCTGCCAGGCTGTGCATGGCAGACATCTGGTGGGAGATGCAGCTTAAGTGTCGGGAACGGGAATCCATCATATAAGGAAGGAGCACATGACGAAATCAAACGCCACTGGAAGCAGACGGAGCAGTGAATCCAGCAAAGTGGGAAACGTGCACCCAGCTGCTTGTTTCAGGGTAAAAAAAAAAAAAACCCTCAATTTGGAATGAATTTCATGGCATCAATGGCGATACCTTTGTGCTTAGTTGTGTGAAAACAAATATCACTGAACAAACTGATTTTCTCTTTCTTATTGTGTAGAATTGCACATCAGTGGGCTCCTACTTCTGTAAAACTGTTTATACTTGGTGAACAAAAAAAACCTGGCTCATCTGTTGGTCGGGAAAGAACAAAACAATGAAAGAAAGTGATGAAACAGAAGAGTTTGGCGTTGTTACATATTCTAAATGATGAGTGGGAGTTAACCCTTTGCTCAGCTCGATCGCGTGTTTCTCTTTCACAGCGTTTTCAAACAACCCAGAATGGGCTTGCTTGTTCCTCACCATAGTTCAGAAGCAAGGAAACAAACCATTGTCCCAGTGAATCGGATCAAACACCTCCAACGATGATGCAGGTGGAGACAATCCTGGTTTAAGGCACAAGACTCGAGTTACAGCAAAAAAAAAAAAAAAAAAAAAAAACGTATAGAGGGAAAGGAGGAAAAACACAAAACATGGAAACCTCCAAACCAGGAGTCAAACTGTGGAGAATACAAACCACCACCAAGTGTGAGTGCAGCTTTTTTATTTTTGAGGCGGCTGCTCTGTTCCCTGCTCACTATCACCGTGACAACGCGCTATCACCATGATGGATAGGAGCCACGGACAAGTCGCCAAACAAACACGCAGGCTCAGATGCAGGCGTCACCCTGCGCCTAGCGTGCCATCAGTGGCATTCTATTAACGGGGGGCCGGCCTAAAATGAAGCGGGCCGCTTTATTCAAAAGACAGTTTGTCAAACAAATGACCTTGCCAGGGAGAGACGCGGCGCTGTTTATCAATTTGGCTTTAAACTTCCACTTTACGGAAGAAAGAAAAAAAAAAAGGGAGAGAGGGGAGGGTGACAACAAATACAGAAGGAATCCATCTCATGAAATATGCCCGGAAGCTTCCATTTGAACAGAGTGCGGACAGCAGCATCAGTCACCGGCACCACTGCCTCTCACTTCCCATTTACATGAGCAAATCGTCCCTTTTGCCCACAACTGGTTTTCTAAAGAACTTCATAAATAGCGTATGGATTTTCCTGCAGTGCCAACTTCGCGGGATTAATAAATACTTTTTCTATTAACCTCACTTTGAATGTTTTAGCAAAAGATCGATCATTTTTTGTTCGCCAAATATCGGATTATTTGATTTTTTTTTATTAGCCTGGCCTCATTTTGGAGCAACGTGGATCGACTGTCCACGGAAAGTAGATCAAACGCTGGGTTCACAGTGACATCGTGCAGAAGGTTTGTGGTTCCTTCGCTGATTGCGCGTCGGTTACGTTGGTTTTCCAGGGATGAAAAATGGCCCCGCGAATTAAAGAAGGGCATGAATGATAAATGCCGTCCCTAATTTGACGAGGAGAAATCTGTTCCTAATTAATGCTCTTGATAATAATTTAAACTTCACCAATGTCTTATTAATTCGATGTAGCTTGAATGGAATTGAAAGGAAAAAGAGTTCTTTTCTATCAATCTTTCATCTTCCATCTGGTCCTTCTGGGATGTTTGTGAGCACGTATCACTCTTCTTGCCATGCAGCTGATAGAACAGATAAAGATTTCGCCGCTTGATGGTTCAGCCTCGCTGCCTCTCGGTGTTTTGGCGTTTCAAAGGAGCCGCTTCTCCTCCGAGCTTTCTTCCCGTGTTATTCCGTCGAAACAAAGCGAGATGAGAGATCTTCACGTTCTCGCTTTGCACGGTTTTACCGGCTAACTCTGTTACACAATCCCCCTCGGTAATCACCGCGCTGACTCCGGCCCTTCCACACCTCACTTTGTAGTTCGCATCAGTTTCTACTCACAAGTACAATTTTTAGGTTTTCAGCAACGGCGAGGCCACATTATAAAACGAAGTGACCGCAACGTGTTTGAGAAGACTCGATGTCTCTTTTTGCTGTTTCGCAAATTTATGCAAGAAGTTCTCACTCACTGTGTTCAAAAGTTTCATTTCCTGCTTATGACTCACTGGCAATTAACGAAGAAGATTACAGAGCTGATTGTTTAACGACAATGACAAATTGCACCAAACAAAAAGTCACTGGAGTTCTGTGGCACCTAAAAAGTGCCCTCCGACACAGACGGAGAGAAAAGACTTTGTCTTGTAGTCACAACTTTGCAGGCCGAGAGCGAGTCATTGCACGTCTGGATTAGCTGTTGAAAACATTGTTTCACAATATTCATTGTGAATTTTTAACATCATTTCTACCAGGAGATATAGATAGTGGAATATTTATATTCTCATTTCTTTTGTCTTGTTTATTTTTACATGAACTAGTCTGGTTTAAAAGAAAAGGACAGGTTATCCAATAATAAACTCGACTTTATCCACAACGGAATTTTTTTTAATGCGCACCTTTTTCTTTGGATCGTTATTTCCAAGGACTCCTCAAATTGCAGATCTCAATGATTTCCACTGAGGTTAAATGCTTCTTGAGCAAATTGGCCGCATCGTTCACATCCCTTCTTTGTGAGCCGGCACAATTCCACTTGAGGCCACGTTTATTTACAGACCGCCCAAGGTTTGATGCCATTTGAGTAGACAAGGTTGTCTGGGCCATCGGCTGCAAAACAAGTCCACAGCATTACATATGCTGACCGTGCTTGACCATGGCAGCCGTGCTCCTGCAGTCCAACGTTTCTTTCTCTCTTTATTCCACTCTGGAATCTTTTACTTCTGTCTGTGCAACTTCATTTTTGTACGACAACATTAATGATTCTTAAATCAGCGGCAGAAAAAGAACCTCTGACCCAAACGCAACTTTTCATTTCGGCTCTTTGAGTGAGCGAGTGACTAACCAATCACATGGTTCTGGAGTAGGACCCAAAGATGGTTTATGAGATAAAGTGACTGTGCGAAATCCAGTAGGTTGCAAGCTTTTCCGTCCAACAACTGCAGCGTCACGCGCATTGGAATCCAAATCACTGGGAGTTCAATGAGAGGGATCGTCTGCAGGGCGGGGACACTGTCACGGTGATATCTGCAGGTTTACAAATAGAAAACCAAACCAAACACATTGCGCTCTCTGGAGTCTTAGAGCAGACCTTGGTGCTGTATGGCCTGCGGGCTGCATCCTTTTGAGGAGCGCCCCCCCCCGACTTGTGCGCTGGTCCCAGGACATGCCCACCAGCATCTGCCCTTCGTTGCTAAGTTTTAGTAAGCATTTACATGTGATGTGAGCGAGCCGTTGATGCTCAGAAGAGAGAAGAACAGCTTTAATCAGGAGATTGAGTTGAAAGAAGTCGAAGATTAAAACGTGAAGCAGCTCTTGTAACTTCGACGCATAATTTGAAGTTCCTGCCTGCTGATTTTATTATAAAGTTATTTCATACTGACACTTTTTTCTCCCTTTTTGTCTGCTGATTTCACATTTCATGCCAAAATTAAAGGTTCAGATGAAAAAAAAAAAAAAGACTTGACAGCCATAAAAGAGGGAATAAAGATGCAGCGATAGCGCAATAACAGGCTGACGGAGGCGTCCAGACGGGGCCCAGAGCTTATCGAGGCCGGGCCTGTGACATGTTGTTAACAGGTCCTGGTCAAACAGTTCATCCCTCATTATCTTAATGAGATCGCGACCGCAGGACAAATGCGACGAGTCACGGCAGGTTTTGGGAGGCGCAGATGAAGTGCTCCTCACAGACGGCCATGAAAGAGGAAGAAATGGAGGCGGAGAGGAGAGACAGACGGCTGAGTAATGGGGAAGCAGCGAAACAACAACGCGTGTGAGGGCTCTCCTACTGTGCAGCAGGGCAGCACGCTTTCGCACTTTGCGATATATGCATTTGATGTCCCGACGCATTATGGCAAAGCTAAACATGTGAACGTATTAAAGATTAAGCATCTTTACACGCATATGTTGCTGTGGTGAACGTGTGCATTAGGCAGCGTGAGGGCGGGACGCACACAAATGGAAAGAGGAGCTGTGACAGCCTTGAAGAGGTTTATGACGAGACCTGCCTGAAACTTGAGATCTCAATGAGCACAGTCCCATATACGGAGCTACAAATTAACACTATAGTAGCTGAAGCAGGTATGACAACTCTATAGGCTTTGATGTCGTTTGAAGCTCAACATATATAGATACATGAACAAAATAACATCCCCCTTTTATTCCCGGTGTCGGTCGACATCCAAAAACTGCGAAGACTTTCGCTCATTTAATTCTCTGCCATCGTCGAAACTCGAGGAAATGCAAGACCTTCATTTCGGTGAGTGCAAATGATCCTGCCATTCAACAAATTGGAGCTGTGCCACAGATGTATCACGAGTGAATTACAAAACAAGGATTACCGCTCCACTTTGTGCCAAAATGACATTTCCGTGACATCCTTTCAAAGCGCCGGCCTCCAGAAGAAATTTGGTCGGCGATTGTGGTGAAACGGAACAATCGAAAACGCTCGTTTGAACTTACAGTCGGCGTTGGAGTCGCGGTATAAGAGACGTTGCAATGTACTCACAGAAATAGTTTTAATTACCAGGACAGGACCTTCCCCATTATCTGATGTTATCGCTGTGTTCTGCAGCTCCAGCTGCCGATATGATCTGATTAGCTTTCATTGGCAGAAAATTAGTTCAATTTGTGGTCGGGATTGTTCACAGCCATCCTGAAGACGGACCCGATGATTGCACTGTGCTTTCCGTTCACAGTTCAGAATCTACTCATTTTCACTGGATGACACTGAAGTGTTGGAGGCAGTTCAAAGGCATCAGAGCGACGTTGGCTCTCTGAACTGTGACGTCGTCGAATCGATCAGGACGGCAACAAACACGGCAGGTTTTTGCAGGTTTGAGAGTGTTTCTGTCCTTTAGGGGAGGCAGCAGGGTCACCAGAAACCTAAGTTCCTAATAACAGCGACGCACTTACAGCTTTGACACTGGTCCTCTTTGTGTCCCCAGCAACGGCCGTTACAGGACCGATGGCACTTCTGACCTGCGGGTGAAAGAGGAAAAAGAGAGAGGTTAAAGTTTCAAAGAGGTTCCCAACAATTGGATGTGCGTCACGTTTCAAGAAGCTTCGACAAGAAGCACTTTGTCGGTGTCTCTCATCAGGCACCAAAGTGTGGCTCATCCTCTGGCTTACCTTCCAACACATCCGAGGCGCACTGTGTTCTTGTGTGTGTGTGTGAAACATGAATAAATTAGTAGAAAGTGTTGCTGTTAAGACACTGTGCTTTATTAAAAGAGCATCTCAAGACCCCTGAGTGCTCTGTAATTAAAATAATTGAAAGTTAACATCATAAACAAAGTCTGGAAGACATGTTTGTACTGTTACTGGAGTCCAGGTAATTAACCGATCATCAGACGACGACATTTTATTAACTGACGCAATCCAAACAGGTTTCTATGCACATGTAAATAAAAGAGCTTTCCCATTCTTTTACATGGACTCAAACCTAAGTCGTACTCAGGTGTAATTTTCCCGATGCGAGGCAGGAAGGGAAATGTTCCCGTCTCTCTGTAACAGCCCCGCATCTCCTCCGACTGGTACGTGCTGTTCCAGGCATGAAATCTTCAATAACCTTGGCACAGGTTGTTTTGACAAAATAAGACAATTCCTTTTCGCAACTCGGCACGAAATCATCCCGGTCTAAAACTGACGCACGTCCGCTTTCCGTGAAGGAGCGGTGAGCAGCATCGCGCCCTCACAGTTTTCACCAGTGGCTTTTTATGCCTTTTTTTTTTTTTTTTGGAAGACCTAATTGACTGTCGAGTAATTGACGGCAGGGGAGAAGTGAGTCTGGATAAGTGCAGGAGGACTGTCCTCTGTCCATCCGCCTCTCCAGATGAGTGCCATCACCATCGGACGGACTTTATTAGCCAACACGAGCCTCTCCATCTTCTGCCCTCCTCCTCCTCCTCCTCGTTGGAGCCTCTCTACTCCACATTTCATCACTTTCAGCCACTAACTATCCCCGACTGCGTCATTACTCTTCTGTGGTTAACGCCCGTTCTTACACGTCTCAGTATATTGACCCTTTTTGGTTCCCTTTCGCGACACGGTTACCTCCCACCCCTTCGGGCCCCCTGCTCGTTCATTCGGTGGAGCAAATTATCCGTCACTGCAGGTTTTTCTTTACACATTGTCTTTGTTTGTGGCTTCTTTAATTGTATTCTTTTCATTTTCTTTTACAACTGAACGAAGAATTAAGAAACCCTTTAATGTTTATGGAAAAGAATGAAATTGCACTTTAGTTTGTTGAGGCAAAGAGGTACATACATATTCAAAGCAGTCATAAAATAATACTTCCACTAATACTTATAATAATAAATCCAAGAAAAATAACACAGTCATAATGTTTTTGTCAGAACACGCTGTAGTTACATTAGACCAAATTAAATTACAAATAAATGGAACGAAATGAAACGAGTGAACGTGGCTCAGCCAGAGTGACTGAAGAAGAGGGGACGTAGAATTAACAGGAACTCATTTGCTCCGACAAATGGGGGAGCAGGAGGGGAAAAGGATTAAAGCACCTCTTTGACAAAGCTTGAGGAACCATTAGACAGCCATGACTGTATGAGCAACAGCCTACAAACAGGATGAGAATATAAATGTCAGCCAGCCATAAGTGGTTTGTCTGACAGTGCGCAGAACAGGCGGCGCTGAGATATATCGGCTGTCCGCCGTGAGCCCGGCGCCGTGTGAAGTCCAGGAGCGCTCGCCGTCCGCGGCCCGGGCCGTCCCGACGCCTCCTTTCGCAGCGACCCGGAATAAACCTGTCCCGCCTCCTCTTCCTGAACCATAATCTTTAACAGCTTTCTTAAAACGGCCCCTGAAGGTGAGAATGTCAATACTGCTGCCACAGCGGAGCCGCTGCCAGGCACGAGGAAGGACAAGTTAGGGTTTTTTTTTTTCTTTTTTTAACCGAATCATCGGGAGAGGATTTCAAAATTGCCGTTTCCTCTCTTTTTTTTTTTTGCCCAGACGAGGACAAACAAAGAAAAAAGAAAGTAATAACCACGTAAATCTTGTGGCACCGCGAAGAATGAAACAAAGATTATCTTCTCAATTGTGGATTACAAGTTTGGAGACCCTTGATCTTTTGGTGGGGATGGGAGACTTGCACAGCAGCCAGGGTCGATCCAGGGCTAACAGGGCTGCAGGGAGGAGGGCGATCGAGCAGAATATCAATGTTCCCAGCTGTTAATATGCATTCCAGGCCTTCAGCAAGTGTTCCCAGACACACACACACTCGCAAAAAAAAAAAAATCCAAGGACATATGCAAAGACTTTTTTTTGTTTGTTTTATAATGACATTGCACTTTATTGTGGTATTTCTATATTTGTAGAGTGAGACTTTTAAAAGGAAAAAAAGACACACGTCTGATTCAAATGTCAACAGCTTGAGTACTAAATTATTAACAGAAGGAGAAGTCTGTTAAAAGGTTTAGTCGGTGAATGAACAGAAATGGGTCAGAGGAGGTGACATAATGCATCGTTACCTTACCGGCAACCACCTCGAGCATCACCCGCCACCCACTGACGGATAAAGTGTGTTTATTCCGGCCAACTAAATCCCACCGTGATTCAAAGTAATCATTAACACATCTTCCAACATAGTACAGCAAAGCATTAAAGTAACAAGAAGAAGACGCTTTTGAAAATTGTTATGATAAGCAGGGACACACAACGGGGTCATCGGGGGACTTTTTTTTTTAATGGCGGTGTTTTTGTTGCTCAGACTCCAGCACTTATTGTGAAAAGCCCAGAGAGCAGGTTGAGATATGCTGCAGCTTTGGACCACTTCTCTGGTACCATTGTACCTTTCACTATGACACTTTGTGACGACGACAAGATGCATCGTTTGACTGTGTGCATAGTTTTCAGTTATTTTTGAGTTGGGTCCTAATTGTTTGGTCTAAATCCTGAACAGCATTGGAGCAATGCTTTTTTCAAGTCAAAGAAAAAAAGATAATAATAATAATAATAATAATAATAATAATAATAATAATAATAATAATAATAATAATAATAATAACAGTATCTGAGCGCACCATGAATTCTCAACATGACTAACAAGTTACCGGTACATGTTACATGGTCAAGGAAGACCTCAGACAACAAGACAACATCTCGCCCTTAGTGTCCATGGAAAAAGAGTTTTCAGACCATTTTTCAGGTGTTTTATTGAGGTTTTTTTTGGCAGCATTTATTTGGGTCAGAGTTAAATTGTCTCCCTGTGTCCTTTCAACTTTGTGACACAGTACAGCGCCTCCTACAGGTGTATTTTATGCTCCGTCTTCTCAAGGAAAGGAAATCAAAGTCCCATCAATTGGGTGTGCCGGTGAAAACAGGTCGACCTTTGCCGACCTCGACAGGAGACTGCTTGAAATGAGCGGCTTAAGTTAACAAGTCACATGTGCGGTCGGACAGGCAGTGAATGAACGTGATGGTCGATTGTAACAAAGAGGGAGACAATCAAAGGCAACACCACTGGGTGGTTTTTTTCACCCCCTGTCCAGCAGCGCTATAGAGGCGCAAAGCTAAATCGATGCGGAGTGCTTCGAAGCCGCAGAGTTGACGAGTGGCGTCCGGCGGGTCAGGCTGTCCTTGCATTGTGGCGCATGCTCCCAGTGTGAACGAACGCAGTTGTGTGTGTGTGTGAAGTGGGCCACTCGTAAGGCCGGGCAGCGTCGCTCTGAGAATCCAAGGTAAAGCCTGGCACACGTGTGCTGGCTGCATTACTTACACGTGACGCTGCTGTTGGTCGGCACCACCAGGTAGTGCGACCGCGAATTCTTCACGATGTCTTGCCAGTGGATTGTATCGGCGTGGCACAGGAACTTGTTCTGGTCGACGTAAACACCTCCGCTCAGGATCTCTGTGGAAAGAACGACACACAAGGAAAGTTCAGCGCACACAAAACGGAAAGATCCTACGGCACGGACACTTTTATTTTCCATCTGAATGGGGCTGAAATGTTGGGGTGCGTGCCAATGCCAAGTTGCACAGGTGTGGTGATGCTGCAGGACAATCTGGTGTCATGATGCCGTCATTACAAATTGTATTTTTCCCCACCTGCTTTGTTTTTTGTCTCCCTGGCTTCCTTTGCTTTGGGAACACAGAATCAATTACACCAAACACCAGAACAACAGTAAATCCGTCCGGGTTTAAGCCCGACTAAGGGACAGCAGGGCAAACAAGTTGGTAATTTCCGATTCAATCAAGGTGGCGATGTATCTCAACGCGAGAACGTGCGCCGCCTTGTCCAACCAATGATCCTCGGTCTTCGGATGAGCACCGATTCCTTTTGCGAGATACACAAACACGCAGTCGGCTGCATGATTGGATGCGGAGGGGGTGGTTGGGATTATTGTCGTGCGGGAGTTTAGAGAATGCCTAATCCTGACTTTTATGCGAGGGAGAACGAGAGCAAAAGAGAACGAGACGGACAAATAAAGACGAAGGAAGGAGACAAATGGCAGGAGAGACAGACGAAGTGAAGCCCACTAGCAGATTTGCATTATTTACAGAGCTCGTGTGTTCTCTATCTCCCTGCAAACAGATTACTGACACAGGGCTGAAAGTGATGAGACACAAAATCATACATGAGGCTCCCTGCCAGAGCCACACAGGAGCAGCCAAACACAATCCCGTCCCTCAAAGGCTCGATTAAATGATGCTCCTTGGATAATAGCCGGCGCCGGTATTACCTGCACAGGTCCCCGTCCCCCCCGACATCACCCCTCTCTATCTTTTCTGCATGGACGGTGGGAGTTAGCCAGAGAAATTAATCCTGCTCACCGCTGCGGGAGGGATATCTCTCAGGGAGGGGGGAGTAGGGGGTGTCACGTCTCATATTCAAATTGTTTGCACAATAGGACGCTTCCCGCAAAGTGGGGCATTGGACAAAGCCACAAACAAGGCAGAGTAGTTATTATGACAAAAACTGCCAGCAGGACATTAAATCCTGTTTAACCAAGATACACATACATCTTCTGAGGCCCTCTCAGCATCATCCCACCAGACCGCCGTCTAATTGCAGCCATAACACATGAAATGTACTTGCAAATCGATCCCATACGAGTAGTAAGCTGTGCGGCAAAGAACCGAATGTCGCGCTTTGCTTTACGTGTGGGTGTTCCGGTCAAACTTGCTGGAGGGGGGGCGGGAGCCCCTCCTCAAGATCATGAACGCCGTCCAAAAAGCTCCAGATCGTCTTATAGCAGACAA
Organism: Malacoctenus gilli; assembly: GCA_032164315.1. Lineage (NCBI taxonomy): Eukaryota > Metazoa > Chordata > Actinopteri > Blenniiformes > Labrisomidae > Malacoctenus > Malacoctenus gilli. The sequence goes on along the minus strand of JASSRZ010000023.1, from coordinate 8,633,585 downwards.
TCAGTGTCAAAACTGTCAAACTCTCAGCCAAAAAAGGAAACCGATCAGTTGCACATCTTGTTTGTTTCTCTTTTTAAACTAAAGCATGACACTTCAGCCACTCAGTGTGCGACCCTGCAGTACACAGTACCTGTACTAAAAGAGTACTTGTGAAGCAGATGGGGCATAGCGTTGTAAAATTGTGAATGCTTCTGGATGTCTTCAAGACAAATGCTTTCAGTCTCACATTAAAACAAAAGCCTAAAACTGCACAAAGTCATTTGATGATTTAGCGGCAAGGGTCGTTCTCTGTTGGGTCAAGGCTGATAGGAGTCCCCAAAGTACCGTTCAGCCGCTGAAGTCCCATTCACTGTAGGTTCCAACTATGTGGAGCAAAGAAGGAATTGAACTCGACATCTGGAGTCCTGATCGCACGCACTGAAACAAATGCGCCTGGTGACTGTGGTTTTGATGCTGAACCATGAACCTCCTTTTTCTTGCCTACTCAAGGGTATCAGAGGAACAGGAGGGAGATGGCCTGATAGCGGCGTGCTTCCACAGTCAGCCTCACAGCCGGAGCAGAAGCACAAGAGTTTATTTGCGGTGCGACTTGATGCGTTCAAGATGCTGGCTTACAGTTTAATTGGCTCTTGGCTGGCACTTTGCCCAGAACAGTTACAGTATTTCCCAAGGCTTATTTTATCAAGATATGAATAATTACGAAATGTATACAGCATAATACCTTGGATGACATGAAAAAGTCATGTCGGCTTTGCTTTCATTAGGAACAAATGCTGGATGTGTATGTGTGCTGTCTGTGGATTCGGTGGCCTGGGGGGGATCAATGGCTAAATCTTGTTGTTGATTGTTTAGTGGGGAGAGAAAATGTCTTAATTAGTTTGTTCTCGGAGCTCCGGCTCTTTTTCTGTTTAGCTCCACCTCCCCGTCCCCTTCCTGCCTCGTCCCACGAGCAACACCATCGAGCGGGCAGCTTCAGAAGGCTCGGCAATCTTCAGCGTCGGCCCGAATGACCATTGGAGGAAAACAATGTGAAATTCAGAGAGGCAGAACAAATGTATGCAGGCAATTATTTTGTTGGTAAGTGCTTGTTGTGATTTTTCCCCCTCCCCCTTTCTTTATTGCAGTGTGGGGATGAGTTTGATTAAGACTGGGAGGCAAATAGCAAACCAATGATCAGAAAAAAAGCCATATTAATGAGTCTGTGAGAGTGAATTATTACGTGTCGTGTGGACTGTTTAATGAAAAAATATGTAGGTCAATAAAAGCACCATAAGGAGCGGTTGCTGCTCTCCATTGGCGGAGGAATGCACCATCGAATGTTCCCCGACTGACTTTCCCCTTTTGTGTGTTGAAGTAGATCTATGGGCAGGACCAGTACTATCAATACACACTGGAAAACACATTTAGCCCATATCAGAACTTCAGTCCTTCCTATTGTTTTCCAAAAGCACACGGGAAAAAAAAAAACCAAAGCAAAAACATGGCCGCTTCACAGATAAGCCCGAGTAAACACAGTCGGACAGGCAGTAGTTAAAAAGATAGAGAAGCAGCCAGAGATACTGAGAGACACTGAGACAGTCAGGCAATTACAGTAAACAGACAGGTATTCAATCAAAAAGACAGAGGCGTTTCTTCTCTCCTCCAGCAGTGGAAGGGGGGATTTCACCGTGGGCCTCCACTGGGCTGTCTCATTGATTTCCGAGAGCTGGAGCTCGCATTGAGCTCGGCACTGCTGCGAGCTCGCTGGAACAGAGGGGAGAAACTCTGCGGGAGGATGAGGAGGCATTCCGGGTCAAAGAGGCTAAATGCTCGGGTGCAGGTCCTGCCGGACGCTCCGGCAGAAGACGAAGGCTGGAGTGGGTTGCTGCAGGCGGCACTCCACGGACGGACCGGCCAAAAGGAGATGCCTCTCTGCGTGCGCGTGCAGCACATGCACGCAGAGAGCGAAGAACACGCACCTCGCGCTTCCACACATCTCGGGCTCGGCGGTAATGAGGCCCTCATTACTATACGTGCCGTGAGCATCAATTAAATTACCAGTTTGCTTTATCAGTGGGCTTGTAACCAGAAGGTCACTAATTTGAACGTCTGCACAGGAGCTGGGAAAATGTGGGCGAAGGATGTCAGCACTTTCCTGCTGTCGATCCGCAACATCTGAATTGCTTCAGCGCGGAAGATTAGTGGTGATGTTTTGACGGCAAACCTTTGAAAAACTAGGAGGAGTATCTCACGGAATGCTCTCGTAAAGAGTTGAAGTTTAAGGAATAATAAGGTTTTGCAACTACGCAGGCGATACACCAGTTAGTCTCTAAAGATCCTTCACTTGATGGAAAATAATGACATTACAGTCTGTACGGTGGAATATTGACGTTACAAAAGGTCAAACAAACTATTATCTTGTCCTCATTAACAGCGCACCTTAAAAACAACAAAGTTCACAAAGTGCTTTCACAGTGGAATTCAGCATCACAACAATCATGGAGCAAACATGCCGAGACAAACAAACAAAAAGCAGCAACTGCATTTGCATGAATGGAAACCGACAGAACTGCATTTGTAGGATGGATAGAGAGAAGACAGAAAAGGTGGAAGAGAGGAAGCGAGGAAGAAACTGCTGAAAACGAAGCTCCTCGGAGCCTTTCAACGTCCCATCCGAGGGTCTACAAAAAGGATCCCCGGTTCCCAGTGTTGAAAAACAAGCGGCCCTCACAGAATCTATTCCCCGTGCACAGCTTTCAGACACCGCTCATGCGGCCGCAAAGAGCCGCGTCAATCACCGCGCTTTGGGCCGCTCGGCTGCAGACAGTAGATGTCAGGCCTGCAAATCTGTGCCTTTGCTCTACAAATAGGTGATCCCTCTTCCCATCCATCATCTGCTATTACCAAACGGCTCTATCGTTGGCCTGCGGTCCTCACAGTTGCCAGTGAGAAGCGCGGGGGGGGGGGGGGGGGGGGCCCCGG
>JASSRZ010000023.1:8603469-8614837 GCA_032164315.1 Malacoctenus gilli | reverse complement strand
ATGATCCTCAGGTTCTCCAACGGCAGGTAGTCAAACTGGTTGAGGGCCACCAACACGTAGCCCGTCACTTCCCGGATGGACTGTGGGCAGAGTCACAGGGCGGGGCGTCAACATGGGGCTCAGCCATGCAAGCGACAGGGGCGTCATCATACAGAATGTCAATGGAAAAGGATGCTCATTTGTTCTCTTCATATGAAAGATGTAAAAAGGGAAGTAACTGTGTCTCACGGTGGATCCAAAATGACTAACTCAGCAAGAGGAGGGATAAAAACAGGGACTTCATATTTATTCTTCTCCTCAAACCAGCAGAGTTCTCAAGGATTCGCTGACAATGTGTCCAGCCAAAAAATAAACACTCTATGTTAATAAAGTTTTTACTTTTTTTTTTTTTTCCAAACTTTGTTTTTTAGACCTTGAGGGTGGAGAGAAAAACAAACTTGCTGAAGTGGACAAAGTCCTTCTTCGTGTTTTTAATAATATTACTTGCCAACTGAAATAACTCATAACGGAGGCGATCTTTTTATTTGACTCCACAAAGTCCCGTCGCGTGTAAAAGCTGCATTAGTTTCATCAAGTTAAGTAGCTCACAATAAACTGCAATCCATATCAGTCATATGCATTTCTGATCGTTCTCCATTCACTGCACTGCGCTTTTTCTTTGACTTTTCGCATGTTTCAAGATTTCAAGAAAACTCCCTTTCGTTTGGATATCACTCGCCGGCACACGTTTCTTCCTTAAGTATACATTCAGTTGAGTAACTCTTGAATTGCCAGAGCAGTAATGACTCAATAGCTCGTTAGGAATTACAGCAGGGATGAATAAAACAAAGTCAGCCCTCAAAAATGTATAAACGTGACGTCTGAAAGGCAGCTTCCTCTGGAAAGAGATCGACGCATTCGGAAGCAAGGGTTGTGGCGGAGACTCCAGCAGAAGGGTGGAAAGAAATAGCAGGCAAAGCCTCCCCCCCCCCACACACACACACACAGAGCTGCATCTGATCATTGATGGCATCTGTCTTCAAGGTCACTCAGCACATATTCAATGACGGCCGTGAGTTCAGTTGAAACATCTCGGCGAGGAGGACGCGCTCCGGGGTTTGTGACCTCGGCCCAAAACTTGGCACCGGGTTCAGCGCTCGTGTCCGCAGCTTTGCCCGGGGTGACTGAGCCACAAGGACAGCCACTGCTTCACACTTTAAATGTCATTTAGGAGGGGATATAACGACTGTCGAGACTTTGGCGCGGAGCCACCCGGTCGGAGCCGCCGTCGCATGAATCAAAGTGACAGGCCGTGTCCTCTTTCTCCCATCCACCATTATGGTGGCTGTCATTAGCAGACTGCCGGTCAGAGGAGTCTTTCCACGCCGGCCCGATGATGCTGCTAATCAACAAGTCTGTGTGTGAAGTGCTGTTGCAGCCGATGTACCGAGCTGGAATAAGTCCTAAGGAGCGCCCTGGCGCTGGAGTCGTGGCGGCTGACAGCTGTCACAGACCATGGCCATCAGCCACCAGTAAGTAAGCCGCAGTCACAGCTCCGTCATCATTACCCCCCTGATTACCATTAATAGAAACAGACGGGCCCGGGTCCGGGAAGTCGCCGTGTATTTGTGTGAATGACTGACACGCACTCGAACTTCACTGTTTATCTGTTCCCGCAACAAAGTTGAAAAAGATGACGAAAATATTTGAACGGTCGGAGAGTCCCCGAGGACACTGCTGAGTTCCAGGGTTCACAAGTTGTTGCGTTTCGGTCGTGCGACCGGACATTTGTCGGCGCGAATCACGGGGGGCATGTGTGCAATGCACTGAAGTCGGATATGTCAGGCTTTTTTTTTTTTCGGCCACGTGTGGAACACTGTGCTACTCCGCGCCGTCAGTGCGAACACGGAGTTGGACAAGGTCTTTAGGGCGACTAAACTTTCACCACGCAGTCTGAAGGTCGCGGCAACACGGCGAGCAAGCCCGATGAGTTTCAAAGGGGCGCCGTGCAGCTGCGAGCCCTCTGCCATGGCTTCCTCTTCCACAGTTCAGGTGCTCTTTCCGAGGGGCTGAAGGTGCCACGCAAACGTAGGAGTAATCAACCGTCACCAACTATACGTGAACACATACAGTAGATAATAATCACTGCAGGGCACGCACTTCATGGGTGCTTTTATAGCAGTTTTTTTTTCTTCTTCTTTTTTTTTCCGAGGGCATTTATTACTGCTCTCGCACAGTTGTCGGTTTGTTATTTTCAAGCCACCGAATCAATACTTTCCAAAGTGCAGCCTTGCAGAGGGAAATAAAACGAGGTGGAAAGAAGATGGCAGATACACACACTTTTCTCCCCACAGATTGTTTGTTCAATAATGAACTGCATCGGGGGGGAAAAAAAAGGGAAAACAACTTGTAGTGATTACAGGCTCTCGCTGAGCTAATGGCCAAATCTGCTCCGAGCGTGGTCACTTTCATTAAGCACAGATCAACACAACAAGCACCCCCTTGGTAATCCCACCGGTGCAGGCCAAGTGCACCCAAGTATGCCCACTCCAGGGGAACAGCCACCTGGATCACATCAAGCTTCCTCACACACAAGGAGCCAAAGAAACAGAGGAAATATTAAAAAAAAATAATAACAACACGCAGCTATTTGTAATTTACAGAAGAGCTGCAATGCAGATCCTGGTGAAGGTGCCACTTGGACTTAATTTGCCGGCGTTTGCATTCTAACCTTCATTTAGCTTCAGCACAATTAGAACAGCAAATTAGTTGCTAAATATAACTGAATGACCCGTTGTTGTCCTGGATTTCTGCCAGTAAAAATAGCTCGGAGCTACCTTGACACAGGTGAGGGCGACACGTGACACCAAGGCACCGTCATCATTTCTGTTTCAGGCTGTTAAAGTTTTATGAAAAAAAAAGAAGGTTCTTTTTCACTGTGAGTGCACTCGGGGAAGTGGTTAGCGCTGTTACCTCACAGTGTGAAGAGCCGGGGTTCAAACAGCAGCCGTAAGATTCTTACACAGCATCCAATCGCCCCACTTCCCCCTTAAAACGCCACCCCGGCACCACACACCTCACACACCTCCCAGGAGATCAGTGTGCCGGGATCTCGGCAACAGGGAACAAAAAAAACGGAGCCGGGGAGCCAGATTCACTAGATTAACAGGGATTTCGCCCTCCTCCCCAAGCCGGAGCGTTTGTGAACGGAAGTATGGCAGCGGAACAAACCCCTCACTTGAGTCACTGAGACGTGCGCGGTTTTGAAATCAAGTCCTTCAATCCGCGACTTCTAAAGCAAGACGAAGGGGAGGTTTTGGGTGGGTGTGTGTGTGGGGGGGGGGGCAGTGAAGGAAGAAAGAAGAAAGGGTAGAGTAAGAAAAAGATCCAGGAGAGGGAAAAGATGCGCATGGCAGAGAGAGAAAGCTCAGTCAAGTGGGGGGGGGAGGCCGAGGTCTCTTCATGCATAATTAAAAGCACACCTGTTCCAGGTCAGAAGACACGAAGGGACAGCAAAGGGTCTGTGGGAGGGGTGAAATGTTGAGGTGGGGCAATGGACACCATTAGCATGTTTGAAGAGACTGAACACACGTTAGTGTGATTGCTGACTCATTTCCATACATATTGAGGCCCGCCTCCATAAGGGCCGCGGTCATTGAAGTCAGACACACACAGGAGTGCAGCGGCAGGGCTTAAGGTTTGCATCGCTAAGTCTTCATCCTCCATTTCCATATCGCCTCTCTAAATCCTCTGCCGGAGCTCACATCCACATTTGTAAACAGACGCGGAATCCGGATGGAGTGTCTACAAGTGTAAGTAAGAAAATCCTCCCGAGTTTCCCCGGGAGATCATCCTCACCGCTGCTGACAGCCCGACGGCAACGCTGCAGCCAACTGTCCCGGCCTGGAAAACGTCATTACGTTTTGTACATTAATTGAGCCTTGAACCTTTCAAAAAAAAAAAAAAAAGACGCTAACTTGATGAATCACAAAGTCAGAAAGGGACTTTGTTGCATCATCGTGTTTTTTTTCGCACTGTGCGATCCTTCCCCGAAGGAACGGAGCCTCTGATGGAATCGGGGAGCTGTTTGCAGTGCTGCCATGCTTTGGTATAAGCTGCCAAAGTGGCCACCTCCAACACCCCCCCCCCCTCCCCCGGTAACACCTCAATCCCTCTGGAGAGGCAAAAACAACAAGTATGACACACTTCAAACAACTGCAGGTGACGTTTGCTCTGATGTATGTGTATGAGAGACAGTGTGCGTGAGAGTCTGCGTGCGTGCGTGCGTGCGTGCGACTGAAGTTTCTCTTCTACTGCTTGGACAAGATGTTGATGACTCATTTTTGAAGATGAAGAGAAACCAGCCCTTCTGTTTCTTACATCACACTTGAAATTGTGAAGTGCAGCGAATCTGTGTGTGGATTATGTGTTTGTGTTGCCGCACAAAGAAAATTCTCATGTGAGATTGGACGCGTTTTTTCCTTTCTTTTTTTTAATTATTCTTTGCTGATTGTGGGAACCAGAGCAAAGGGAACGAGTGACTTGAAAGATGCGACGTGCCTCTGTTGGCGTTCCACATCCTTCCCTCATGTCTACCGAGGGTCAATGCCAGCTGCTCTCCAGCAAGACTTGATTTCAGAGTGGGGAAATAAAATTCCCCTGATAACAACAAAGGCAACCCTCCATTAACTCTGCTAAAAATAGCCACACAAATAAAATTGCAATAAAACAGGCAACATTCAATTCATTAGATGTTTTCAGTGTTGGGCTCGGGCTGGACCGTGGATGCAGGTCGTTAATGAGACTGGAAAGAATGCATGACTTTCAGAAGTCCCCGTCCAAGTGTGTGCATGTACACACTCGGTTGATGCTTGAGTGTCATTGGTTGCGACAGGATGACAGTCGACTTGTCATCCATGATGAGACAGAAGGCCTGTAAGGTGCATGCATCATTGACAGAATACATCACAATTGTCAAACGCAGAGAACTATCAGCGGATTAGACGGAGGATAGCGGGAAGAGACGGCAGCGGGTGAAAAACCAGGAAACGTGTGAAATGCACGGATCTGATTCCAATCAGACTGGATTATAGAGCCATCGTATTGTAATTAGCGAAGAAACAAATCAACGATGTACTTTTTCAGCAGACAAATAAAGTGTGATCAAGTCGAGCCTTCAGACCGACACCATACAGGGTGAGTTCTTACTGGTATATTTCCTTCACATGCTTCGACATGGTGTCTCTGTGGGTCTTGCTGACTTTACAGTAAACGTCTCTGTTGAAGAGATTCAAGGACTTAGGCAAATAGACTTCAAGGAGAGCAGCCCAGGACTCCTACAGCTTACCAAATATATGTTCTCCTCGACACCAACCGAGAGCAAAGGCAGCAGGTCGCCTCATCCCAAAGCCAGTTTAGCTTTGAGTTCAATAAGACTCAACAGTCCCGTGATTCGTCAGTTTGGCTAAAAGTGTGTTGTAGAATCATTGGTAGGTATACTGAAAGAAGCCTCCAACGCCTGCAGGACTGGAACTAAAATAAAAGGACAGAGTCAGGTTTATCTGGGACAAATCTGCTCGCTTCCTCCTCTTTTGTGAATGGTGAGTACGTGGAGAGATCACACTGATGTATGGCTGATCTGTGTCAGAGCAGGTCACTCACAGTTCAACTCCGATGCCTTTCTGAGATCATCAAACACATTGGCTCCATGTCAGCTCACAAAAAGCCCGACACAGCTCTTATTAATACAGAAGAGAAGCTCATATTAAACCCTTTTTTCATTCACATTCCGTGTTTTTCTTGCTGTACACTGAATCCTTTTCTCTCATTTTGTTAATTGCGATGAAAAAAAAGTGGATGTTTGTCATCATCAGCACAGGAAGCCTTCATGTGAGCCAAGTGTGCACTCGGTAGCAGTTTGTGTTGGCTGAGAAACATTGATGTGAGGTCTCTTATTGTCAGTGAGGTGAAAATGAAAGACATTAAACATATGTGCTCTCGATTCAGGCAACAATGTGGTGGGTGGTGTTTTTTCTTGGGAATTCATTCTGAGTTCAACTGAAAATTCTACACAACAAAATTGAGAGAAATCAAACACAGCAGGAGTGGCTGAAGAATCAGCTGACCAATGAGAAAGAGAATAGACTTGCAATAGCCCAAAGAAGTCACTTTGTGCCTTGTTAACACAGTAGTTGATAATGATGATAAAAATAGCCAACAGTCCTTTGATGTGTTCAAAAACCTTAAACAACACTGTTTGGTGAATTAACTTTCCGCACAAAAATCAATGTTCAGTCAATATGCAGAGAAAACAATGAGAGTCGAGAAGACTTTTGTTCCAAATATGAACACTGAAGCCGAGTCGCCCACTGCTGCGTTTTGGTCTCAAATTTGCACGGAACACAAAAACATCTTGATGTTCCGTTGTCGCTCCGGAAGAAAAATGCTTTGAATTTTATGTAAAAGAGGTCGTTCCTGCGAGAGTAGAACTCGAAAGTTCAACGGACTCCTTCATCGAATCAGTACCTTGAGATGCTTTCTGTTCTTCGGGGGATAATGTGGCGAAGCAGAATTAATTCAGGAGCACTTGAAGTGGAGACGGTCGCCATGACGCCGTATACATTCCTGTCTGCCTGATCCTGTTCTGGCTGCTGAGGACTCGTTCTGTCATAAATCTCACTTTACCAGGTTAGTCCAAAGTGTGCTTTGGAGATGCTTTGGAGATGTGTTGGAATAAAAAACAAACAAAGCCAGTTGGTTTTGTTGTCATTCCCTCCTCAGGTAAATACTGCTCCACTGTGACGACGATGCTATAATCCCCGTAAACAATGAAATAAACATCTAAACAGTTTGCGTCTGAGAAATTCGATCGTGCCGCTCACAGAAACAAACGATGTATCGGCGGCATCAATCAAGTGTCAGAAAGAGTCAAATGTGAAAATTACTTCCAGAACATAACAAATGGGTTGTGCTGCATTTAGGCTCAGGACATCCAGAACATCCCCCCTCAGTCGCTCGTCCCATCCTCTTCAATCACTGTCCTGTAAATTAGACCCCAAACACAACACGAGACATCGAAAAGGCTTTTTTCCCCCACACTAAACTCAGACCCCCGTCCACAGCTTGCTGTTGACTTTCTCTAATTTCAAGCGGAATCTCACTTTCGCTTCCCTTGAGCCAGGACCCATCAGTCCCTGACACTGATGCACCAGCTTTCCTCCCTAAATTGGCACATCAGTCTGGCACTTCCTTCATTGCTCTCAAACCGGCGCTTCCCTTGAAGTTTCCAGACAACTTTGCGATCAAAGTTAACGACTCGTGTGCTGCGAGAAAAGCATCACGCGTACCCGAGTTTACTCCTCTCTGAGAACAGAGGAGCACCTTTCTGTTGAGAGACTGGATGATGGTGGTGGAGACCAGCACCAATCCCATCAATGCAGGAGCTGTCGTGAGTGCCGGCTCTCTGTTTCTTGAGAAAGCAAACTTCCCATTTTCAGGCAGTTGGACCCTGAAAGAGATCCGTTCCATTAAGATACACTGCTTTCCAATACAAGACCAGTCATCACTCAGAACTACTCGGACCTAATACAACAGCTGTCACTCCATAAGATGACTTAAACCAAGCAAAATGCCCTTTACATCTTGACACATCCACAGGCAGAAAGCAGGAGTCTTGCTTTCAACAGCGTGCATTGAGTCTTGATCTCAGATAACACAGCCCCATTCACTTGTCTGCAATATGGTTAAAGTAGACTCGAGTGGCCATTCTGTGTTTTACACACCTCTGTAGACTCGTGTTGTTGCTCGTTGCAGTCGTGAGCGCTCGGAAGGGCCTCGTTCTCCACTGTTGGCTGATTTATTCACTGAGATTGAAAGTTAACTTCTCGCCGTAAGAAGCAGCAGTCGATGCTGAGCAGACAGTCCAGGACACATCCTCGCTGGGATTGAATCCTGCTCCTAGAGGGCCACCTTCCTTCCTGTTTTAGAAGTTTCTGTACCTCAAAGCACACGATTAAAAGAACCCTTTCAGGACCAGGATTCAACAATCAGAAATTGTATTGCAGATGTCTTACCGACGGTTCCTGATTAAACATAAACCAGCTGACGGCTCTTAACTTTAAGTGACTGACAAAAGTGAACACAAGTATGATTCCCTCCAAATGTTCATTTTTCGATCTTTTGTTGTAAAAATAGATGGATGGGATCGATATGTTTGGGTTTTTTTAACAACCATGCATTTCTAAAACTATATGCGCAAAAGAACTCTCACCACACCCACACTTCTTCTACTGGCTCTCATCATAGACAGACTTCCCTCCTCTCACCTGCCCGACAGCTTCAGAATCGAGCCAGGAAGCCCTCTGTCATTAGGGCCGACTTTTACCTTTGGCAGGAAAATGAATGGTGCTGTGTTCACCTCATGGTATGCCAGGAGAACCATTAATACAAAGTGAGAAGTGAGAGCCATATCCCTCACTTTACCGCCCTCCTTCAGCACCAGTTAGGCTACATAAAGCGTATATAATCTGTGTAATTTGTCCTCTGCACTGTTGGTCCTCAAACATTTCGGAGCATTGGAAATGGAGCGCATCAGACCTCGACGACCAACTCGCAGTGTGCACATTCCGAAAGTACTAACAGCGTTATTTGTTAGAAGTGCACAACACAAACCACTATTGGAGTCCAGGATCCGTATTTCGACAAGCAAACGGCTTTTAGAGCTCCTAAAGTGACCCGCCGAGTGCCAAGTTTGACTCGTTTGGTTGCGATAAACGCCCTCAACGACCCAGGAGCTTCCTTCTCCGGGAGCTTTGATCAGCTTCGATTAGCTGCACTCTCCTTTGGTCGGACACCACCGAGCATCCGCTGTTGTGGAGCTGACATTTTAATTTGAAAAGTCCTGCCAAGTAGCCGGCAGCCCCATCAATTTCATCCTCCATTTGTCTTCTGAATCTTACCTTGAGAAAGAAAGATAAAGACAGATAGAGGAGTGGAGTGACACCCCCCTTTCCCATGAGGAGAACTTGCGACTCCATCAGAGCACTGGTAATGAGTGGACTCCTGTGGGGAATTCTCCAAATTGACTAATTTGTAATTGATTCAGTGCATTAATTACCGGCCTGGTTACGCCTGTGTCATGGTTAATATTGTGCCGATCTGACGAGGCTGGGAGGCCCCACTGCATTGGGACTGTTCAGGTGAGGCAGCCATTATTTAATTATGCTGCACATATCTGCGGTGAGGCAAATCTTAATCCGAGAGTAATCACTTCCCCACGCTCCCCGACTATGAGCTGATGTGTGGGAGTGGGTGGGTGGGGGATAGTCCTAGATTCATGTAGCCCCTGGTTAGCTCCTTAATCAGGCCTGAGAGTCAAATCCCAATGGCACTGGAAACTTTTCTGGCAGGGGATGAGGAGGCTTTTTTTTTTTTTTTTGCACCATAATGAAAGTTTGCACTGTTTTTTTGCTATGACAGCTTTTGAGCGTTAACAGCCTTTCTCCCTTTCCTCAAAGGAAACAGAAAATACTGGAAGTGCCTGAAACGCATGGATCCCATTCAATGACCGGTGCAGAGTGGATTCTCCTGGAGGCTCCGACATCCAAACATCCACATGACCCCTCGCTGAACCTGCTGCGTGCAGGACGTCTGACAGCGACCATCAGCTTGCCTTTTGTTTGTTTGTTTTTTCACACAAGACTATATGGAACTATCTTGTGGAAATTCGGGCTTGTTTTTAACAGGCGAGGTTACCTATGTTTCATTTTCGTAGCCCAAAAACTCATGTCGACAAACAAAACGCTGCTGTCAATGAGGCTCATCAAAAAGCACGCGTGTTCCAGTTCTAAAGGAAAAAACAAGAGGAGAGCACATATTGTACAGTCTCTTTTTTTTCGGCCTCTTTATCAACTTTTAGTTCAACAACAGTCTGTTTTCAGCCCTGAGCAAGGAGAGAAGATAAAATAGAGAGCTCTCCCTCTCTCGCACAGTTGATTATATTTCTGCTTTGATCTACAGCGGCCATCCTCTAACCATTCTCTCAGAGTTTGGACCTCGCACAACACAACAAAAACAACACCCACGGCCCTGGGAGGAACCAGACTCCATTGTGCCCTTATTTTAGTGTGGCAATCTAAAGAGTGCCTGCAGGAACTTTAAATCATCTACAGTCTGCTCTCTATAGGGCACATTTACTATCTATTTTGACAAGGCATTTTAACACGAGAACACAGAAAACAGTCATCCTCAAACTGAGGTCTGGACGTCTTTGGGAAAGCCCTCAAGGCACTCCAGAAGGTGCCTTGAAATTGTTTCTGGGTGTGAAGTTTGAGTCTTTTTTTTTAGCGCTGCTCACATCTGTGAAACGGAGGCTCTGACAAAGTCTCCCCAGCGTGTCTGGAAAATTCTGCAGTTTTCCAGCGACAACGCGAGGACGGCCCCCCTGTTTTCCTCGGTCTCTGAACTGAAAGTAAATCTTGAGAAAGTCCAAAACAAAAAAAGCCTCGACAACCCCCCCCCCCTTCCCCCTCCATGAAATGATGATTTTAGCTAATGACAGTGTTTTACCAGGAGTCATCTTTTGGCTTTGGTTGGGCAGGATTTACGTGACATAGCCGTCGCCCTCTGGGGGTGCTGTTCTGGCCTGAGCGCGGTCAAATTAGCAGTCTCCTCAGACACTTCAGTGCGACGGGCCTGTCACACAGCGGTCCCGTTCCTCCGGTCCTCCAGTAGTACCCCACTGAGACTGTTAAGTGTTGCTGTGGGGGAGTCTCGGCCACGCTTAATGGCCCTAACCACATTATTAGCTAATAAAGGTTGATGGGCCTCGCGGCTCTATAAATTTAGGAGGACAGAGGAAGAAGCAGTGGCCGTGCGAAGTTGAAATCTCAGTCTGGAAATCGGTGGCTTGCACCAAGGCGCACCGTGCCGAGGATCACGCAAGGATTCACCCTCGTAAAAGAAAGAGCGCATTAAAGTTTAAGACATTGCAATACTATTCGTGGGAACAGCCACTGCTGACAGGGTTCAGTCCTCAGCTTTTCTCAGTGAAATCTACCAGGAAAAAGTGTTGTCTTTGAGCAGAAGCACGTCAGTGGTTTCACTCAGGCGCTGTTCACACGGAGGCAATTTTAGAAGTTTCCCTAAAAGAAAAAAAAAATCATTTTCAAGTTATTTTGGAGGCTGGAGCTTGTGGATCAAGGCTTCAATAAGAGGGGAGCGGTTGAATACAGGTCCCACGATGGAACAATGACAAATCTGCAAAGGTGTCCCTGATGTTTCAGCGTGGACGCCAAAGCTCCACCCCTCCATGTAACTGACACACACACACACACACACACACACACACACACACACACACACACACACACACACACACACACACACACAC
>JASSRZ010000023.1:8582555-8602065 GCA_032164315.1 Malacoctenus gilli | reverse complement strand
CACACACACACACACACACACACACACACACACACACACACACACACACACACACACACACACACACACAGAGTTTTATTTGGCAGCGAGAGCTCTCATCATTGCTAAAAATTAAACAAACCCAGATAACAATCATGTTTAATTAAGTTGTTGAAGTGATCTGATGGCAGCAGAGCAGAACAATCGGAACCGGTGTGACTCGGCATGTTGCTTCCAAACGGTGTTTAACAAGAGACAAAAAGTAACAAATTGGGTTTGTGAAAAGTGTTTTTTTTCATGTCATTGTCAGAAATTGATTACAATTGGATGACATGAGTGGCTCGATCTGACTGCTGGATGGTTCTTCCTGTTCCGCAGTCTAACTCCTGTCACTGACCTTTCCGATTTCCTTCACGTGACGGGATATATGCAGGATTCTGAAAGGTCTATGTCACAGCAGACAGGTCAGTCTAAGGCAAAAAAGCCCCGCTGACACCATCGTATTATCGCTCGTGATGATTTGCACCATTGAAATGTCCCGGTAAGGCGGGCCATTGAGCCAGCATGCACACTTCCTGCACCTGAGAACTCCATAATTTTGCAGCCGATATATTTTAACCTCCATGGGTGTCATCAATTCAGCCTTTGCACTTCCGAGGATGACGTGCCCAAATGTCTGTGAAAGTAGACTGTTATGTTCCCATGTTGGAAAAAAAAAGGCGACTTTGAGAAGTGCTGTTTAACAGGGTGTAGATGCAGAGAGACAGAGAGAGAGAGAGAGAGAGAGAGAGAGACAGAGACGTGTTCTTGAAAACTTGGCTGCTCCTACAGTCATAAAGGCCACTCGGAGTTCTTTCTTGTTCAACTTTGTTCCGTCCTACAGAGACACAAGCTGCTGCTGCCGCTCAGCTGCACATGTGTGTAAGTGTGTGAGTTTGTGATATTAGTGCAGACAATCGAGACTTGAAAAATAATGAATATTTTAATTGTTCTAATGGACATCTCTTGTTTGAGCACCTGAAGTACTTCCAAGGCAGGAAGTTGCTAAATTGCTGCCGGCTCCCCAGTGGTTTAGAAAGTGTTTTAAACTTTTGTCTCGACACAATAACAAGTTGTAAGTCTGACTTTTCGTATGGCTTCGCGTCCTCGACAGCTGTTGTGATGAAAAGCTGGACCGTCGAATGACTAAAGTTGGCAACTTGAGAAACTCTGTGACACTGAGTCTGAAGTAGAAAATGTGTTTCCCACCAGGCTGCTTGTTGCCAAGAGAAGACCAGACCCAGTTTGATTCCCAAAGAGTTCATCTGTTTTTTCTGGATTAAGTCAGACTTCAACACATTTGCATCAGTGGTTGTTTCAAGGTGAACCAAGCTTGTCTTTAACTAACCCAACCTGAAGTATCTCTCTGAAGTAACGTTTCCTACCTTCTCATTGATCCACATACGTTTAGGTTAACTGAGCAAGCTCAATTGAAGTCATCATACATTTGAGTTGATTGTTCTTCTGAAGGAATAACAGGTGACTTGAGTCGTTTCTAATGTAGAGCTTCAATGCAGTGATGCATTCAGGGTGTAATCTGTATCCATAAACCTATTTGTAATATTGATGATCCGATGATTTCATTGCACTCTGATACTTCTTCCCATTCAATCATCAAACTGAATTATTTTTTTGTTCTTTTCTCTTGTTTCTTCTCTCCAGCTCCTTCTCTCTGTCTGTCAGTAGCATGTCACTTTTGCAGTCCCTCTCTTTCCGAGAATTGCCCATACACTGTCGATGTCAATGAACGAGCCGTAAAAAGTCAGGACAATTTTCGCTTCCAAGACACTTACGCACACGGCGAGACAAAAGCCTATGTAATTACCACAGTAGTCAGTGGTCCATTAGTGATAAAGACACGATTGCTCACATGGGTGGAGCTGGCACTGTTAGCTCCACACACTGCATTCATTTCACGGTAAAAGCTGCAATTATACTAAAAGAGATTCTTTTTTAATTCTGTATCTCTGGCTCTGTTTCTTTAGGCCCCACTCTTTCTTTACACTTTCTCCCTTTCCTTTGCAGCGCCTGCGCTGTTCCATTTCCTGCACTGTCACTGTCATACGGCGGGAGATTATCAGCACAAAAGTGCCATTGACTCAACAAGCAATTAAGTTATTTTCCCATCTATTTAGAGAAAGAATCAGAATAATTTTGAATGGAACAAAAAAAATGTCTCACCCACCACCTCCGTGTCACTTGTGTCGTGCTTCCCAGCTTCTTTTGTGCGCTCTGTTCAGATTATACAGTGGTACTTTGGGATGGGAGCGACTTGGTTTCATTTTACATACGTGCAGGAGAAGCTCGGTTTGGTCGCGAAAGGCTTCTTCTCTTCTATGTTTAACTTTCCAAGCCCTACTTTAGATAGTCACGTATACTCGCCAACCGAGGGAAACTAAAAGAAGAGTGGAACAATGAGGAGAGGCTATAACAAAGACACTGTAAAGCATAAAGGAGGGAAATTACTGGCCGACTGACACAGAGCACAGGATATGGGAAACAATTAAGTGAGAGTGATTAAAATAACCCAGGTCATGTCGACGGGATCAGGGCCGGAGAACAAGGGAGCGCTCAAAAACAGACTGTTGTATCACCTACATTCAGTATCAGAGACGCTTTCTGGCTTCCAGCTGTCAGCCGCAGCAGTAAAGTTATAATAAGACAGGAAATAACAATTTCACATACATTTGATCAGAACTTCAGATTGACTTAAACAAGGACTGTATGGTTATGAAAGCACTTGAGTCGTTTAAATTGGATGCAGTCAACATATGAGGAGAGGAGGCTGCAGTATTATCACAGCATCTTGTGTCTCACGAAATGACCAGATTGCAGACAAATTGCATCCGTCATCGAGCACCTCAGAAAAGAGAGTAGGAAGTGAAAATAAAAATAGTTGGGCGACCAATAAAATGAATAAAGGACAGGGAAGAATAGAAATCAATTGAGTTTATTTGCAGGAAGCACTTGTAAAATTAAAAAAAACATTAAAAAAGAAGAACATTGTGCACCTCCCGTGTGCAATTGTTAGCCTGTAACCGGGGATGGTGGCCACAAAGGGAGTTCAGGGCAGCACTTACTCTAAATATGTTCTTCTGGATTAAGTGGTGAACGAAAAAGGTTATTAGAGAGGAATGGGTCCATTTTCTGCGACCAAATTAAAATAAGATTCTTATTATAATCATAATGTGACTTTCATTTGAAGTAGCATGAAAATGTTGGTGATTTGTTGAGTTGACTAAATTAAATACATTCAACCGAATGTATCAGATGGAATAATTTACCCTCATTATTTGGTCAACAAACTATCTCCTCATAAAGAATCATCACGGTCCTATCGGCTCCACGGCTACACGCAAACAGTCACATGGATGTGACGGAATCGCCAAGAGTCAAACATAGCAGACTTCATCGGCTGCCACTTGAAGCTCATATCACACCAAGATGTCTCACTATATACCTGAAACAGTGCCAGATGTTCAGTGTGATGAGTGTGGGTGGTGGACTATCAAACATGCCGACAGCCAGAGGGCACAAAGTGATGCTCCATTTGTCTTCCACACTTTGTTTTCATCCCTTCCTTGTTAATTTGGCCTGCTTGGGTCAGCGACCCCAGCCACAACGCCCCTCCAAGGCCACCCACCAGCCCATCGCACCACCCGGGATCCTCCGGCTATTCATCCCCCCAAAAACTCACTGACGGCTAATCAACATTTCGCTCCTCCGAGTGTGTTATTACACAGCAATTGATGGATGGTACAATTACACCCTGTGTCACTTAGCTAAATGACTATGTAATTCTAATGAGTTTTTATTCAAACACTTACTAGTTAGTGCAGCGGGACGGGGGGGCGGGGGGGCGACAGAAGGAAGCAGAGATGGAAATGCAGAGAACTATGCTTGGATATTGGAGGGAAGGTACCAAAACAAGGGTCAACAAGGTCATCGTTTACAGACGTGGCAACGTAGAAAGTTAAAATCTCCCCGAAAATGGAAAAGTACCCAAAGACTTTTCAGGCTCGTTATCGTGCGTTTGGTTAAATTTCTCTATTGAAAAAACTGAAACTTTTGTTTATTAGGTTATTAAACTTTTAACTTCTTGAACAAAAATCAAAGAGTTGGGCCTGAAATGAACCTTTATTTTCTCACTCTGTTTACTTGTTTTTTGGTGTCTGCTTTTTATATTCTGACTTGTTTTCAGATTAAAGAATAAGTTTAAATTAGGTGTACTTTTATCCAATTTTTGTCATATTTATTAGAATTTTTCAAATACATACTTTTTTTGGAGTACAGCAAAAATGCGTATTGTGATGAACTAATCACACTGCATTCAATCAAGAAAGACTAAAGTAATCAACAGTGAGTCATGTTCTTGCTCAGAATGGTTTTCTTTTAGATTCCGTGTTGTTCATTCCATCTCCACGTTTTGTAATTCATTGTACAGTCAGCAATCAAAAGGCAGTTATTGTCTCCAACTGAACTCAACAGAAGGACGAGCAACTCAAAAAGCAAGAGTGAGGAGAAAGTGACACAAAATGACTAAGCGAGTAAAACCTTCTGCAGCCGCGATGACGGATGACTGCGACTGATGGATGACTGTGACACGCACAGTAAAAAGGATACTTAACACAAAACACTCATCCGCAAAGCTGTCGGTGGAAGTTTCTCTTTGTGGAGGAGAGAAAAATCCAGTTCCAGGTTCGATTCGGTCGGAGCTTTTGTCGTCATTTTTGTTTTCTTTGCTGATCATTTCCATGTTCATCCCTAAAAAAAAAGGGTCAGAACAAACCGATGAACTTGTGTTGATCTCAGTTATGATCGATCAGTTCATTCAGTCTCTCCATGGATGTAACCATGATGTGAGCTGTGTCTCTTTGAAGAGTGGGGTCAGGCAAGGGAAACTGTAGCCTTCAATTGTTGTCTGAACACAACACTGGTTAAAGAATAGCAAAAACAAATGCCTTTGTGCAAGCTTATCTTTCAAAATAAAAAAAGGAGATTGGAAGATAAAGTGACTCCTGTCAATCTGGTGAGACTTTGATGTATTTCTCTATCAGTGAGGGTTTTTTAGCCGTTAAAATTTCCACGACCAATTATCCAGAATGCAATGTATCGCAATTAATTAGGGCACAAAGAATTGTTGTGACAGTTATGTAGCAGGATTTACGTGGCAGCAGCTGGCCGGCTTCTTCACATCTGTTGGTCTGGTGTCATAAAGTGCGACTGCGAAGCGGACTGGAGCAGACTGCTGATTATTCACTTTCTCCCGATTGTTCCCAAAACCAGGAAAAGATCGCAGCAATGTTCAAGCTGCCTTCAACACGAGCTTGAGCTGAACGGAGCCATAACCGGCTGCTTTGCAAATACTTTGTGTTTAATGTTTGTTATTGTGGCATCAAATCTTTTCCTTTTTTTCTATAGTATTTGAAAACCAACAAGGAGGATGAACCTGATGATTTGGACCAGCAGATTTATATGTATGCATTTCAATCAAAGCTCAAGTTACAATGCACAGATTGAGAATTTGAATGAGCGCGCTGATCTCAAAGGCGACTGGTGCTGTGGAGGTGTCCAGTGGAGCCAGGAGAAGATTACGCCTCGGAAAGTTGAAACAAAAGGGGGAAGAAAAATGGCTGGGAATAATAAAATGACCACCAGGTACAGAAACGACAGGTTCTCCCTATTCAGACAGAGCAAGTCAAATCCACAAGGTCCCTTATTATCATGCATAGAGTTGCGGGCGCAGGGTTGAATGCATAAAAAAAAAGTGTGTGCAGAGGGGTCGGGGGTCTAAATAAAGCAGAGAGGATTATATGTGCTGGTGGGTGTTTTCAATAAGAAGCGTTATCAATCGGGTTTTGTTAATGAGGACGACACATTCCGGTTCCGGAGGAACAATTCTACTCTGACCATAAGCCGCAACACCAGCCATTCATGAAAAGGACTCCCTCATCTAAGTCGCAGTGGGTGGAAATTGATTTCGATCCTCCTGAGAAGTTGGTCTATATCGCTCACCTTTTTTGGGGGGTGGGGGTGGGGGGTGCGGGGGTGCAGGCTGCAGAGGGAGGCAGATATGAAGTTTGAAAGGCATCAGAGGAGCAGGGGAGCTATTGTCACAGCTCAGTTCTGCTTCTCCTCTCCACCGCCTCTCTATTCAGGCCGGCCCTGCTATGTCCCGATAAGTAGTATCACCTCTGGTGCCTCTGAGTGTGTGTGTGTGTGTGTGTGTGTGTGTGGGTCTGGCTGCTATGGAGACCTGAATCTTTCTCTCATATCAGAACTCTTAATATTTCAAGAACATTTAAGGCTGATGCAAGGTTTCAGTCCCAATCGCAGTGAATTTAGTAAATATGTCTTCATCAAGGTTCAGCTAAATTGTGCAGACTCAAAAATTCAAAGAAGCTGCATTTCCAAGCATTTACTGGACCCTGTGATCAAAGGACAAAATTACAACTTTACCAAACTCCACATCACACAAGCCAAAGTCCTCGTGGAAAAGCCACAGAAGAAAGGAGAAGCAGGCGAGCTCTGAACTCAAAGACGCTCACCTGCACACCGCCGTGTTGTGACACTCGGTGTCATTTTGGAGAATATTGCTGATGTGATCAAACCAACTCTGAAGACCTCCATGTAAGAGCAGTTTAAGAGGCTCGTTTTCTGTGAGTTGCGAGGTGAAACATGATCTGCTGGACTTCAGACTGTTCATCAGTCCACATTTTATGCAACAGGAAATTAAAGCTTATGGTCTGCGGGGAAAGTTCATTTGACATTCAGATGAACCGAGTCCAAAGTGAAAGGCGACAAATTCGAGACAAGAGGAGGGACAAAGGACGGATGTGATTGGAACACACTGCATGAGAGCCGTTTGAGTCGCAAGTCGGCGGAGTTTATAGGAAGACGCATGAAATTCATGTGGCCATAACCAGCCAGTGTGACCTTCACTTCCTGAGGATGTTATTATCTCCACTTGGGGAAGATACAGAAGAATCCTCAAGTTTAGGAAGTTATTCAGTGATGGTTGTCAGCGGATCCTGAATTCGGGAGCAGCCATTAGCTACTCAGTGATACTCTCAACAAATCAGGGTTAAAATAACAAGAAGAAAGAGAATGTAGCTCCTGCACCAAACTCGGTGTTACTCACCTTTTGGCATTATGAGTCATATTTAAGAAAGTCTCCTTGTTGGTGTTCCTGTGTGTCAAATTGACCCTATTTTTGCCCCAAATAAAAAAAGGAATATCTAAACAGGGGCTTACAAAACAGTCATTGAACACAAGGTTGTCAGTAAAGAATGGATATAAATTACAGGAGGACCAGTGAGTGCACAGATAAATGGCACTCGGGCAACAAAAATACTGACAGCAACTGCAATTATGAACGAGCTCAGGTGTTAAAAAATGTGCCGACATACACAGAAATTCCGTATTATATGCTGAAGGCAAATTGCTACAAATATGCCTATTAAAGTATGATCTACCAGAACAAAAAAGACGAAAGACGGTTGTTTTTGTTGCAACATAACCCAGGGTTTCACATCTCCTAATTATCATTAAGAGTGGCCCAAAACGCTACCTAATAATTACAGCATAAAGATCTTTTGGACGGAGAAAGCACCGACGTTTTCTTTTTCACTGGCAGCGATGGATTTCTGTGGCGCGAGCGAAAGGAAACACGCGGCTCGGTGACCTCAGCGATCCAGAACAGGTTCCCACATAACCAATGACTATTATTTGGAAATAGGTCAGCGCGGCTCTTATTGTTTCCCCCCAGAGGTCTCGCAGGTCAGCGCTAATGGAAAGCTGTGTACCGGCTCATTCGAGGGACTCGGAATAAATCCGGTCGAGGAAAGTTTTAATCATTTGTGGGGTTTGGGTTTTTTTTCAAGCAAACGTTTTTAAGGACATTTAACCCCGCCGTATTTCTGCCGTTTCTTTGCACCGGCAGAACAGATCATTTTGAAAACGGGCAGACAGAAGAATATCAGCGAACCTGCTCTTGTGAAGGGGAACAGAATTCCACTGAGAGACGTTTTAACCAACAAGAATACAAAAGATACGGATGACATTTGACCTCATCGGCCAGTTTGAGGGTGTCAGACACTCCTATTTTCCAAGGAGCAACACGCATTTTGCATGGACACCTATATACGCAAATAATTACTCGTGCCAAAGCAACACTCAAATATGACACATCATCAACCTCTTCCTATCAACTTCCACTCGCTTCGCTCCAGGAAGCAGAATCATCCATTTTTGCAGCCGTTTCTGTCCCTTTATCTGGCGAATTCATCTTTCCCACACGAGCAGTGACAAGCTATTCATTTCGCGAGCGTTGCAGGTGAGAGAGGGAACGCGGAGAGTCATATATTCTGTTGTTACGAGGCTGAAGACACACAGCTCCGTGATGATTATGACCGAGACTGCAGTAAAGTGTTCCTTACTTCAGAATTAGGCGGCAGACGATCACTCAGGATTCCGTACTCGGAGTTTGGCGGCGGCTCCAGTTTGCTCTTTGTCTCTGCCGCGGAGCCTTCAGACGAGTTCCCGGTCAAACTCTTTCACCCTGGTTCCCCTCGCCAACCTTTCTCCTCTGGACTCCAGTTTTTTTTTTCTCTCTCCCACCCCCCCCATCCTCCAAGTGGTCTCCCTTCCAACCCCACACTGTCCTTCTTCACGTCAAATTAAAGTGATGGAAATGAACTTGAGGAGACGCTAATTGCAATTGTCAATCCAATCTAGGTCGGGGCTGAAAGACAGGGGCTCCCTAGCACTTCATCAGTCTTCATTAATATTGAAGGAGTTTGCTGAGGAGCAGGGGGGCAGCGTAATCTGCACTCATCTAACAGTGCATCAAAAATTAGGGAGCTGGGGAGGGCACTGATGGTGCCGCAGGGACAAATATGCCAGTCAAAAAGGAGCATGAAGGAAGATGTCAGCAGAGAGGGACTGAGTGCAGGAGGAGGTGCTGCCTTCAAACGTGATGGGAAAGAGTCCAAAAAAAAAAGATACTTCACTCCAGAATACCCAAAGGAGTCCGACAAGCTCCGAACTGAATTCAATCGGATGTATTTTCTTCACATGCATTATGAACTTAAACCTAACTGACCATCTTTTTAGCCCTCAGAGCACCAACTGCCTGTAATTAGACACCAGCCTCAATATGGCACCACCAATCCTTGCATCTCAGGTGAGTGTCTATAAAAGCAAACTGTCAATGCTTTTGTTTTTTGGAAACAATGGACGCGAAGGGTAAATATATCAAAAGAACACCGAGCACTGAGAAAATAGAAGAAAAAACATGAGCTCATAATTGCGTCTCCATCAATAGTGAAATGGGAACGACTTGCTGGGACACTGAGTTGAGTCGATACACTTGAAAGTGTCTCACAATGTTTGAAGTTAATTTCTGCTGCGATTTGGTTTGAATTTTCTGTTGTTACTTTACGTACGTTGTTTTGATTTTATTTTCATTACCTGCGCCTGTGTGTGTGTATTCATATTTTATTGTTGATGTATTTCTGACAGGCGCCTGAAGGCACCATAAGTTAATTGTCAGGTCAACTCAATAACAAATTATACGTATGTCAAGATATAGATTAGTGGACACTAAAATATTGAAACACACACACACACACACGCACGCACGCACGCGCGCACACACACACACACACACACACACACACACACACACACACACACACACACACACACAAATGATAAGGAATTGATAAGACAAATGATAGGAATTCCTTCCTTCCACAGGCAACAATAATAGTCAAAACTATTTCCTTTACTTGAGGGAAAACCTAAAAGAATTAAAATAAATGGAAAACTCAACCACATTTCTTTTGAAAACTGAGTCACATATTACAGCTTATGGATTTTCTTGTGAACAATAAGTCAGCTGACATTTCAATTGCTAAATAGTCCAAAAATATATTTAATCCAACAAAAACAAATCATCAAATCAAATCTCATTTATTTCTCCATACAGAAAAATAAAGGATTGACTGGAGGTTGCTGGTGATTGTGATGCTCATTTCTCATATTTGTGCACTTGCGCAGGAGCGAGTGGGCAAGAAAGACATGGAGCCCCGATCGGAGGACAGTCAGTTTGAAGACGTCACTGTGAGACAGCTTCCAGAGACAGACGGCGCCGGAAACTCGGTGAGTCCCGACTCGAACAGTGTTTCAACTGTATTCAACCAGCGCTGCTCCCAAACAGCTGTCAGTCATTTGTGCCTCAAACATCAACACTTGGTGTGCAGGACAAATCCGTGGAGATCGCCGTCCGCCTGACTCCGCAGCAGCTGGATCACGTGGCTCCTGTGCTGGAGGAGATCCTCCATGAAATAGTGGAGGAGCATCAGAGAGGTATCAGGAGCAACCCCCACAAAAGACAACTTAACTTTTTATTCCTCTGCTCTGCAATGTTGCTGTGCAGATTACAAGTAAAAAATCTTTAGCTCTTTAGCCCCGTAGCAGCACAATTGAACCACATGAACATACTTATGATTCCTTCTGTGTTAGTTCAAATGAATTAGATTTTGTTCACTTTTCTCATTCCCTTCCGAACAGAAAACCAATTTCCAAATTGAATTAATAACAAAACCGAAATTGTTTCCTTTTTCAGTTAAATTGTGTCATAGATGATTCAATTTTCTTTATTTAATCAGTTCATACGAATATAAAGAATATATACTAAAAATTGAAATAAAATGAACCAAAAGAAAATTAGAAAAAAGAAAATTACTGGTAGATTAAAATCTAAAGGAATAAAATAAAACAGAATAAATGGGATGAATAAGACAGGGAGTGTTCAATCAGACAGGATGAAACACCACATAATACTTAGGAAATTTAGGAAAACTACCAAACAACTACCAAATGGATGAGCAAAATGATAAATCAGTGATAAAAGCACTCTTTGGCCTTGAGTCTTCTTTATCTAAGAATGTTTCACGCACACAAAAATGTGATAAGGTGCCGACTAACGCTGACTCTGTTTTTCACTGTCTCCCTCTCTGCAGCCAAATAAGCAGGGTAAAAGGCACCAAGAGAGGAATGCTGTATAAAGTCTCAAATGTTTCACTGTTTTTAACGAACCTCTCAATAAAGAGAAGCGATAGCGTCACTTGTTAGACTCCTGTTGTAATTTTCTCAGAGGGTCTTCCAGCTTGGTGGTCATGTGGTGTCAGCATCCACCCCTGAAAACCTCCTGTCTGCACCCCCTTCACACACTTCCTCTGACCCGTCACTCATGTCACGGTGAAAAAACACACAGTGACACATTACAAAACAGATTTTGTGACTTGAAGAGAATCAAACGAGGACAGAGATTTGTTATCAAGTAATATGTTTATTTCCTTATAAATGCAAGAATTCCCTCCAATAGTCATCATCCTGGAGACTATGTACAAAAATATATTCTTCTCAGTTCATTATGTTGCAAAACACAAGAAAGTTTCACATCTCTGTACATCATTTATGTGTTGCTGAGTGTGTATGAACAAGGAATTTCTCCCACTTTTGACTAGATGACAGTTTGGCTTGTTCAGCCTTTTACAGCTTTGATGTCAGTCTTTCACAAATGTCAAAATCCTTGACTGCCAGGGCGGCATCTCGGGCTAAAGGGGCGGGAAGAGTGAGCGAGCAGTCGCTGTCAAAATACTTTCCAGTGACACCTTCCAGCTCCTCCGCCACTGCACAGTAGATCGAGCTGACGGCGCCCTCTTCTGGAGCCTGAGAGGGAGACAAGCACAGCGGAGAGAGCATGTTGATGGGGAGCTGAACTTGTCTGTGTGCGTCTGTGTCACTTCTGTCCTGGAAGGCCAGTTAAACCAGTTTAGCAGTTGTTCTGAGGGACCAATCAGTCACCCAGATCAATGATACACATCAAAGTAGGAGGGAGGATAGGTCACCAAATTTAAAAGGACTTGCTCTATTCTTGGCAGTGTTGTACACTGAGGTTCATGGTAGGTGAGGCAGGGACATTGTCGTTTGACCTGTCAGGTTTTGCTATTTTGACTGAAAAGAAATAAAATGGCCTTGTGTTCCTGGGTGCCACTTCTGAAAGAGTTCCTTTTGTTTCCCTCCAGATGAGTCATTGTTGTGTTTTCGGCAAATCCTTCTCTAATCCTTCTCTTTTTCCAATTCCTGTGAAGCGCAGTGATGCTTCACAGCTTGGATCTACCACTGTGGCATAACTTCAGCTCCCAGGATGTCCCCCCCTACAGTGCTGTAGTGGTAATTTGGTATCTTACCTCCTGCTTTTCCATTTCATTTAATGTCCATTTAAAGACATAAAATATGCACCTAGCATACACAAAATCCCCCACCTAATCCTCAAATATATAGATATATACGTCTTAAAATACATACATTCAATACTTTTTTTTATTTTACTGATTTGTTCTTCACTTGTCACAGAAAGGAATACAAAAATGTACAAGACTGTCTGGGATTGGACAGACTTTCAGTTGGAATGTGTTTATAGCTGATTAACACAGAACTCTGGCTCTCTCCTACAGTTTCAGGGGAGCTGAGTAAACACACTTTGAAACGGCAAACAAGTCTTTTCTGGCAGAAACACAAACTGTGAAGCTCTTCACCAAGTATCTTATGTTGTTCTTGCAGAGTTCCGACTTCAGTTTGTTTCTCACCACAGAGGGGCCACGAAACATGTGGTTCTACTTTGACTTGTTGGAGCAATCTGACACGCACACATGGTCATGTTCTGGCAGCAGACGCTAATTGTTGCTGACAGTTATGTTTGCTTTTAAGTCGTGTCTTTAGGTCCACCCCTCTACTTCTGACTCTGCTGCCTGTTCAGTCTCCTGCACGTAGGTCACACTCAGGTCTCCTCGTGTTGATACGATGCCTCTTTTTAATTACGTATAACCAGGAACTTTAATTCCTTTTCTCCTTAACTCCATAAACTCTTTCCCATTTAGACATTTGTCTGCATTTCCTTGGCTGCATGCAGGGTGCAATAATACAAACATGTATTGACTGAGTTTTTGCTGGAGTCTTCAAGGAATTTTAAAGGTCTCAATGGGACCAGAGGTTGTTTTGTTTTTTTTAAGTTTTGTGTATTTGTCATGGAGCTTTGTATGACTTAAACAGCAGCAGATGTGAGTCCTGTCTCTGGCAGGAACCTCTGGTCTTTGTCTTGCTGTCGTGTTAGCAGCACTGTGATGAAATTCACTGTAAATTTTATCCAAGGCTGGATATCCATTTACCCGGTAAGCCTGGAACATTAGGTGAAAGGGCAAAAATGTGCCGTAACAGGAAATGGTCTTTGAGAAGAGGCAAAAGGCAAAGTTCATGAGATGATAACTGAAAAAATCAGAGCAGACTGCAGTAACAAGAGCTCACCTTAAAGAAGAAAAAGCCAATAAAGCTGAATACACCACGAAGCCAGAGAGGATAGTGTCTCATAACTTCTGTCATTACAATACCAGGGTGGACGGAGTTTGCAGTGACACCTACAAGCACAGACAAGGCAGAAACACAGCTGGCATCACAGTGAACAGAAATTTATAGAGCAAAGGTGTCACACATGCTGCAGTTTGGGTGCCACATACAGCTCGATATGAGCAACACCAGGGCCACTGCAGGGGCCACTGTGGTCCTTTGCAGTCATTTAAAAGCCCCCGTGATGTTTCATCTGGCTCAACGGAGAGAAGACTTAACGACTTCAGCTTCGTGACTGCGTGTTCTTTCCCGAGTCACAAGCTTGTGCATTGAAGAAGATCCCAGCTAATAGATGATTGATTACACACAGTGAGCTGAGTTGCTGCCTCAGAATTGGCGCGACATGACAAGTCTTCACTTCTGTGTCCCTTCTCTGAGCTCCTTTTGACTCAGATAGACAACTCTTTGTTACAAATCTCGCGGCCAACATCTCGGTCTGTTCATCCCTTTCAGCTCATCAGCTTTTCCATAACAAATACTGTCATGATTGTAATGAGATCACCGTTGACTTCATCTTACCTGTCCCCTGGAGCCTGCGTGCCAGCTCATTGGTGCAGATGATGTTGTGCAGCTTGGTGTGGTTGTAGCTGTCGTCCATGCGGAAGGAAAGGTTCTCACCATGAAAGTGGGAGAAGTCAACTTTACCCCTCTTGTGGTTGGCCGAGCTGACGGTGACGATGCGGGCGGGCGCCGAGCGCTTCAACAAGTCTGAAGACAAACGGTGACGCAGCGGATGAGCAAAGCGGTGACACAATGCACAACGATGCCGTTGACGTTTTTCTGCCTAAAAATACATCTGTTGTGGTTCCAGGGGATCAAGGAATCTCACCAAGCAGCAAGTTGGTGAGAAGGAATGGGCCCAAGTGGTTGGTAGCAAAAGAAGCCTCGAAGCCATCTTTGGTGATGTTCTTTGGTAAACCTGGTCACAGAATTTTAATGTTTATGATTTCTTGTTGACCTTTTTACAAACGTGCCAATGATTTCACCCAAACAAACCCTTAACACAGCTGTATTTTACTCAGATGGCATCCTTTCATGCTCCCCGGCTAAAGGGCCAGCGTCCTTTCCTCACTCATACTGAAGACATTTACAACATAAAATAAACAGAAGTATGATGACGGAGACAACGATCTGTTGTGCAACTTTAACTGAGCCCAAACAGGAAAAAATCAGGAGGACAAAAAGCAAACTAAAGCAAGCTGTCTCCCTCCGTTCTCAACTGTTCCACAACATGAGTGAAAGATGATGCAATGCAGTGGTGGATTTGTTCCTCCTCTGTCCAAGTCTGTTCATAGATCATCGCAATCAGTTGTGTAACATTTGACCCGACATCGCTTTAACTTGGGTTATCACTTAAGTCCATAACGCCATGACTGCACTTTTCTTAGGTCACGTTTCCTGGTATTTCTTGTTGTGGGCTGCGGGTGCTTGGATTGTGTTTCAGGCGGGGCAGGGCTAGTCCAGGGAGCTCTGGCAGGGACGCTGCACCTGGTTACCACCCAGCGCTGAGATTCAAGCCCCTCTCCACTTCTGCTTCATGTTTGATGAAAGTTTTGGAATCCAGGAACATACTTTGTTGCTGAACCATTTGGTTCGTGCTCAGCTGGAAACAATGTGTGCTCCTCTGTGTGGCTTCCTAAGTCTGACAGGCAGATCTTGTGACTGAGTCACTGCACCAGATTGTGTGCCAGAGTTTTCAGCTTTCACTAAAGATCGTAAAGGACAGCTCTGATCTTTACGTCCAGACGTCCGGCACATGTTGAGAACAGATCTTCGAGTGAAGAGATCTTCAAGTTTTCCCCTGTTTCTCGGGTAATTAAATTAATTGATTTATTGTTCCAAAGAAGCTAAACATGTAAATCGAGCGGATATTTTCTGTTTTGGGGTTTGTTGTAACCTGAAACTGCAGCGTTGTTGACCAGGATATGCAAAGCTTTTTCCTCCTTCAGGATCTTTCCGGCAAATTCCCGGACGGAGCTGAGAGAGGAAAGGTCCACGATGTGCAGATGGACATCAGAGTTTCTGGTTTTCTTTCTGATTTCATTCAGAGCCGCAGTTCCTCTGGCTTCACTCCTGCAGGCCAGGATAACACGGGCCCCGCGCTGTGCAAGGTCCAGCGCCGTTATCTTTCCAATTCCTGGAAGCGTGGAGGACAGGACATTTCAACTAAAGTCCAGTCAAACCAAAGCACAATCAAAACCAACCGTATGAAGGCAGCTTCTCACTCAGGACACACTTGATCAGCTTGAAGGAGTTTTTCTCCTAGATGTCATTTGGAAACTCCTACTCCTATGCATGTGAGTGTCATGTGTGACACTTGTGCGTGAGGTCACGCTGAAAAGAAAGCATTACATTTTTGGAAGCGGTCTGTGTTCTGTGTGAGTGAGGGCTCGTCTTGTTCTCTCACTGAAATCTGCCTGATCGTCTGCAGCAAACTTTAACATGTTTATTGTGTTAATGACACTTTAGTAGCTCTTCTATGTTTAAGTCAATGCCAGCTAAGTTTTCTTTCAAAGTTCCACTTTGTGCAAGTTAACTATCAGTTAAAGTTTTAAAAGATTTGAAAAAAGTGATTTCATTTAGCATTCTGGATATAAATGCCAAACCACTTTGAGACGCTTCTGTGTGTATCAAGTCGATTCATAACAGTTATGGAAAAAATATGGTGGAGTCTGGTTTCATGACCCATGCATTCAAAGAGGTCAGATGAGTACCTCAATCCAACCAAACGAGTTTGGTGAAATCATAAACCACCAGAGAGCAAAGAGCGAACGAAAGAGAGCTGAGGAAGCATTCCTCATGAGTTGTTGATGAATGTGCTATCACACAGTTGGAGTGAAATTTAGTGGAATTCCCTCAACAGTTCAAAGTGTACCCAGAATAAATCTCCTCTCCTCTGTCATGCCCTTAAACATGGGCTTCTTTACTGCAGCCAGGAAGCTATTTAAAGAGAACCCTAATCAGCTTCAGTGATGCAGAGCAAGAATGAATGAAAATATTCAAGCATCGCTCTACGTCAGAGTCTTCACGTCAAGACAGCAGTTGAACAGGCAGGCCCCTGTATTACTCAGCTGGCACTAAGACTGAGCCAGATGGTCATCAAACTCCAACCTCTTCATCATCTAAGACTTATGTTTATATAAAACTGGTTGAATCCAACATTTACAACTATAACTTTGACCAAAACAAAAATGATGGCACATTTTAACATCATGCACATTGAGCTCAGAAAAAAATACAGAGATAAACAATGTTCATATCAAGCAGAGGTTGTTATGAACTTTGTATTGCAGATGTTTTTTGTGCTTCAGAGAAAAACAGCAGTCATTGCGACAGAGATTTCTTTTTATGATGCATTGGAGCAGGAAACATCTGACCTTTGGTTGAGGAAAGCTTAAGTCAGTTCTTATGAAGCAGTGAGGATAAAATCATTGGAGCAAGTCAACAAAGAGGACCCCCCCACACACACACACACACAAAGAAACAGAAGGGAGAATAACTGCTAAGAAAGAGATCCTTCTTATTTCTGAACGCGGATCGTTTTAAATGCAAGGATAGGCATCGGCCTCACCTGTGTTGGCCCCCGTTACTATGGCAGTCTTGCCGGTCAGCCGCACATTGCATGCCCGGGGGTCCCATTGAGCTCTCCGCTGTAAGCGCACCACCAGGGCGAGCAGCACGGTGGAGACGGTCCATACTGGGTGAGAGAGAAGGTCCGAGAGCTCCATGTCTGTGTGAGTGGCGGAGGTCCGCAGGAGAAAACTGCTCTGGGCTCACGGCGGCTCGACGAGATGAAGATCTTAAAGGAGGTGTGCCCACTGCGCGCCGCAACTGCATGGGAACATTCGCGCAAGGAACGTGAACACAACGGCTGGGCTCCTTCCTGGCCGAGGAATGCTGGGTATGTTTGTTTACGGAGAAGGCAATGCTGCCATCGACCACCGTGAAGTCATAGTTTGGACTCTGGCCCCGGCTTTACCTAGGAAGAGGCCACGTTCAGGGAGGGTGAGTGAAAGTTTGCAGTTATCAAGTCCAAAAGTTAAATTTGGACATGAGCATCTCCTGTTGTGAAAGAATCTCATGAGTGAAAAGAAATGTCCGGAACTATAATTATACTAATGCCTGAATGAAAAGTGAGCGTTCACCTCGTGTTGTGTAACTCTGTTCAGCTCCCGACTGAAATTGGTTCCTAATATACCTATATGTAAGATCAACTGCGAGGACAGGGACTGATTTGATGTGTGAAGCTTGTAGTGTGCATGTTGCTGTGCTGCTCCACTGGGATTTTGTGAACTCTGCTGCCATCTGGCTTTGTTACGAGAAGTTCATGAAGTGCAGCAAGATTGCGTCAAAGAAAGATTCGGAGCGAGTTAAACGTTTTCATTTGTTACGCTTTAAAACTTCTTTTTAACATCTCACATTGCAGATATAAGGGACTTTTTTTTTTCAAACAGTGTGAATATGATAGTTTCCTTCCTACCAGAATCGCGTGAGACGTTTTTCATTCACTCCGTGAAAATGCAAGCACATGAAAAAAAGAACCATTTGATCATCCGTTCTTTAATGAGATGGTGAATCGAGACAGTGATGTTTGGCATCACACTGTTGACAATGTTTCAACAGCCAGGCACCTGGACTTGGAGCTCTGTGCCTAAAACTAACTTGCAGTGGCAATAAACATGTTGACAGAGATGCAGACATTGTTTACATTTCAGCTGCTATTTGAAGAACAAATTATACATCATTATTGACACTGTTGGATAAATTCAAAGTGAACTAAGGACAAGCAAAGGATGTGTGTCAGTGCTGCATTAAGATGAAGATCAAGGTAATTAAGGTCATCAATGTATAACTGGTAGAAACATTCACATGTGACAGATTTAACTTGCATATATGAGCCATAAAGACCCACAATTACCAAAGCATTTAGTGAGCCAAGGTGCAAACTGCTTATTTACTTGCTTTATGTTTCAGACATTGTGGATAGATGAATATGGTCTTTCAAGTATCCTTCATATCCAGGTTACAGTCAGTACCAATCTTATACAATATGAACCCATGTAAACACTTGTTGCGACAGATATTTCAGCAGTGACCTGAAAACTCAATAGAAACGAATTCTCAGATGAAGTGTGTACATCTGGTTAAAGACCCCCCCCCCCCCAACCGCTCTGTGGTTTTTTGCACAGAAGCTTTTTTTTCCTATCAACTCCTCCTCATTGGTCGAACTCTCCAAGACTTGGCTGCATGATTGGTCCGTGGATGTGGCCGTGAGTGTGTATTTCTGCATAGCATGGAGGGGGTGGGGGAACGTAGTCGAGTCTAAACTGTGGGCATGTGTGGAAGGCAGAGAGACTGAGCAGTAGACAGACACACACAACAACACACACAGCGAACAGAGGCAAGAAACCCTCAGAGAGAAAAAGGAGGAAAAAAACAGCCAAAGGGGGACCTTGTTTACGGACTACTGTGCAGGATGGGAGACACCTCGTGAACTCTGTGTGGGCGTGTGACCTTGATTGAACTACAGTACTTTGAGAGTTGGACACGAGTCAGGACCAGAACAAAGCCTGGA
Source organism: Malacoctenus gilli (assembly GCA_032164315.1). Classification (NCBI taxonomy): domain Eukaryota; kingdom Metazoa; phylum Chordata; class Actinopteri; order Blenniiformes; family Labrisomidae; genus Malacoctenus; species Malacoctenus gilli. Next base: position 8,582,999 of record JASSRZ010000023.1, on the reverse strand, counting down.
AAGAGGAGAAGAAGAGGAAATGAGGGACTTGGGGGATTCGGAAGAACTGGGGGTCTCCCCACAGAAGGGGACAAATGTAAATCGACCTCAAGTTTGGCTGAGGAGCCAGAGTGTTCGAGTGTTACTTGCTGAATCCCTTTGCACTTTTGTCATGATGGTAAGAACACATTAAAGACTTGTACAAGCCTTTTACTTGTTGTTGTGCTGCGTTGTTTATTAACATCAGCCTGTGGTGAAAACAACTTTTTTTTTATCATATGTTTTGAGAAGGTTTTGCCTGCTTATCTGTGAAAGCCATTAATTATTAATGCCATGCTGCTTCCCCAGATAACCTATCCCCACTTCCAACTAAGCACGCACACAAACTCACATGTACACACACACACACACACACACACACACACACACACACACACACACACACACACACACACACACACACAC
>JASSRZ010000023.1:8558542-8582455 GCA_032164315.1 Malacoctenus gilli | reverse complement strand
ACACACACACACACACACACACACACACACACACACACACACACACACACACACACACACACACACACAGAGCCAATACAAGTGTGGGCTGGCCTCTCTGCAGCAGGTTTTTCAGACAGTTGTTTCCCACAGATCCAGATGGTCAATCTGAGTGTGCTGCCAATGCAAACCTGTGAGCTATAAGCTTTAAGTGATGCAGCAGACAGCATCATAGACTGCTGCTGTTTATTCCCAGCAGCTTTTCAGCGATTTGATAATCGGCTAGTTTTAATGAGACCTACTTTTTATTCACCATTTTGTGGAAAAATCATTTGGATGCTTTTTTTCATGCAGGATTTGCATGTTTATGTAACACACCATGCAGAAAAACTCTGCTTGTGAGCGCAAGTTTAAAGGTGATAGTATCCGGGAAGTACGAGGACCCTGAGCGAACACGTAGCGACAAATATCTGTTGAACTGGGGAGAACATCTTTGTGTGCACGATGGCCTCAATGTACTGAGAACCCATTTGCGTGTGTTTATGTGTGAGCCCAAAAACAAACAAGTTGCGCCTCGGCTCGGTGGGAGGTCTGTGTCTAATCTACAGAGGGAAATGGTGCAAGTGGCAACAAGGGTGATCCGCTACAAACACCCATCCTTACAAATTCATCAACGCAGATAAAGTCACACCAGTGATTTCATTGTCTTCAGCTTTGAACAGAAGCACATTGAAAAAAAAGGCCCGACGAAAAGTCTGGTCACGCCTTCCATCGCTCCAAATTTATGTCTAGATATTAATGTCGTTAAATGGTCACATTTTGCCATTTTCATTCTGCGTGTTTTACTGACAGTAGTTTTACATCATCACCCCTCAGAGCTGCGAGCAATTTGAACGAGTGGAGGATCAAGTGAACACTTTGCACAAGTGTCAATGAGGACCCCATTAACGGACCGCCGCCATTGTTGCCAACGAGACCCTCTCAGTGCGAAAGAATCAGAGGGATGGTCCCCACAAGTCAAACTTGAAGGTACAAAAATACGAAGTAAGTGTGGAAAATACAATGACATGTAAAATGCACCTTGACGGTATATTCATACATTCTGCAGCCTTTTTAACCAATAAGATGTTGTTTTTCCAACAACTAGCCTTTTTCGGACATACATGGGCAAGAAAAATGTATCTGTTTGGGGGAAAAACAGCATTTCCTTACAAATACTAAATAAAATTGCCAAAACTAAATGACCAGAAAAAGGAAGATAAACAAAGACAGCCTGGGGCTGATGGGGCGCTTTCGAGGCGTCTTCCTCACTGGGAACACACAGCGTTTGTTGTCCAAACTCCAGCTGCCTTTATTCCTTCCTTTTCCACACGAACAACACAACGCCAGGTGTAAACATTAGATGGTACTAATTATGACTGATAGTGAACCATGAATCCACAATTTATTCACAGTGAGCCAGAGGACTGGTGCTGGACTAATAAGCGAGCTGATCACCACATCCACTTCTGGATGGGGGGGCAGAAAAAGGGAGGGGGTTGGGCGGGCGGGTGACATTACATGTTTACTAATGGTTGCAACAGCTAGACAAACAATCTGATCTGACTGTGTGGTTGTGGCTTCTGACTGAGACGGCGGGGAGGGGAGGGGAAGGGAGAATTAATATTTTATCACCGCAGATCTGTTTATGAGCTCACACATGAGAGTGTGCCATGAAGGCAAAAGAGCCATCCCAAGGAGCGCGCATGTGTGTGTGTGTGTGTGTGTTTGCTCTCTTCCGTGTCCCATTCACAAAAAAGGAAATGTCACCCTAGAATATGGGTACAACTTGTCATTTCAATTTCAGTATGCAAATGCATGTTCTGCTTATGATATGGGAAAACCATTCAAAGGAATGAGAATATGGATTTAGCAGTGATTTAAACACTCACGACGTGAATGCGGCATGTGGGTGAAGCTCACCGCCGGGCTGCTGCTGCTGCTGGTGCGAATGTGCATATGTGGGCAAAGGGGGAGAAAGCCTCAGTGCTGAAATGCAGTTATTAATCACAGTGCGAGCGTTGATTCATCTGTCGTGGAGGCAGTTTGGAAGATGGACTCTATTTACTGCTAAAGCTGTTTGAGGGGCTTTGGGAGGCAGCCATCAATCTCGTAGCTATCTTCAAAAGAAGGAGCCAATGCACAGGCATCAGTTTCAATCACCTCCCAGAGACAGGTGGCATGCGAAGCTGCAGCACAATACTTTACTCCCCCCCCCCCCCTTCTGTACCTCAAGGTGAATATTTCCCTCTTCTCAGGGGAAACATGTTATTAGGGTGTTTTGTCATCATAATAATATTTCCTAAAAATACATACTGCACCCTGCCCTCCCGCTCCCTTGCCGTTCGGCACCCCGCGTTCCTAATTAGCATCTTCAATTAACCCGTATTAATTGCCGAGCACGGAAAGGTGGAGGAACCTGGCAAGTCGGTGCCACTGGGAGTCGTTTCCGGAAATGATCGGCGGTGTAATTCGGGCGTGTGAGGAAGAGATGGGACGGATGCACTCTCAACCTCGACCCACAAACACCTCCCCCGCGCGTTGTGCGCTTGCACAGGTGACATGGTGGGGAAAAAAACACAACCCCAAAACAAACCCCCTCCTGAACCCTGGCAGCAGCAGCAGCAGCAGCAGCAGCAGCAGCAGTAGCAGCAGCGATGCTCTGAAGCGCCTTAGGTTTAGTGTAGTTAAACAACAATCACACTTGGTTTTTGAACTGCTCCTCTCCCCCCTACTACCTTCTGTTTTTTTCCCTGGAAGCCAGCAGGGCCTATTACCTCCGCAGGAGTCTAATGGTAGCACGTTACCAGCCATTGCTCCCGCTCTCTTAATATCATCTTGGTTTTGTTTTGCATCACAGGGGGTGTTATCAGAATTGCTCAGCACAATGCAGAACACTTAATGATGCTGTTTTGTTTTGGCGCTTTGATCAATCTTTTTTTTTAAGGCTTGTTTTTTCGGAGGGTCCGTGCAACTTAAATACTCGAGAGGACAAGTTGTGTTTCCCTCTCACCTTATGTAAACACATGGCTTCACCATAATGACTGGAAAACATCACTGTTAGGACACAAATATGGGAACGCAGCACGCCTTGATGGGGGACCCGCCCTCCCCGCGAAAAGCCTCCTCGGCCCAGTTCGTTGGCACAGCAATATATCGGGCACATTAATGCAGTCAGCACTTTAGCGCTCCACCAGGGGAGCTCTCAAGGCCCCCGCTCGACTGACTGAAATCAATCGGAGATGGTTTCCACACAGAGTGGAGCCTGCGGAGTCTGGAGTGATGTCCAGGAGACGCGGTGGGCCAACAGAGGTCAGCTGGAGCAGCTGATCCCCACCAAAAAGAGGCTGCCTTTTCTTTCTTTCTTCCTTGTGCAAATTACAGCAAACTAACCTCTTTCCAACTGGTCATTACCATGCGGTTACTACTCGGGTCCTCAAGGAACTGTGGGCCGACATCCACTCACTCATTCCTTTGAAAGGGTTGTGTGTCCGTAAAAGAAAGTAAGGAAGTACTTGTGGGAACGATTCTCGATTCCTCGCAAAGTTAAACAGAACTTAGTATTCGAGTGCATTTGCCCTATTCAATTACAGCAGACTAAAATCGCCTGTAAGCACTGATAACAACACAGCTGCTATGTGTCATAGCTCAGCTTATCTCAGACAGCCTGACTTAGACAGAGAGCTATTGTTCTAAAAATGCTCAGAAGCACATCAAATGTTTGCTGAATGCTAAAAAGTGATTGTTTGGTGCCACTTTTTGGGTGATTTATGTTCATTAAAAATGAGATTCGCAGGATTAACGTAGTTGCATTTTGATGATTCCACGCTTCAGACCACGACAGTGTGAGCATACAATCACAGACCCTCAGAAAGGAGAGGAGCTCTGATTAACCCTGATGAGAAAGATCAGAGTGCAGGACACTCACTGAGAAATGAGGTCAGACAAGACGACAAAAGCTTCAGGATAGTCATCAATTTTAAAATAACAAAAAACAACTGAAAATACTCTGGCTTTGTTTTGAACTACATAAGAAACCATTCAGAACGAATTCCAGAACCTGCTGAATCCATATCCTGAGCCGTTTTGGTCATTCTATCATTTAGGGTCGTCCTTACCCTGAGGAAGGTGAGGTCACGGCTTCGGTCGATGCTCGTTATCTCGAGGTTCCCCATCACGACTTCACAGTTCTCGTAGTATTTCCTCAGCGTGCGGTACTGCTGCTCCAGGTCCGACAACGTGCTCAGCTTGTTCTCCGTTCCAGCACAAACTGCAAAACAAGAGACCAGGACGAGAAAATAAAAGAGTGTTAGCGCAGCGACAAGACGCTTCGATTGGTTTTGTTCGATTGAAAAAAATGACCACTGGTTATCTTCTTCAGCACGTTCTAGCGTCGCCTTCCGCAGCACCACCATGGCGGATGGGAGCTCTTTAGTGGCCAGTTGGGCTCATCACATGACATGTAATTAAAGAGAACTGTCTCCACCCATCACACACCTTGTTCACCCAAGACTCAAGCCATCTGCCCAATCAGCTGGTGAATCACCTCGTCTCACACAAACACCTCCACACACACATGCACGGACGCAGACCGAGGAAGCAGCCTATAAATACTGAAGTATACGTCTCCGTCTGCAGCCTCTGTGGAGTCGAGACGAGGTTTGCCTCAAGAAAAAAAATGAAGCAAGTTATCCAATAACTTTAACAGATATTTTTGGCTTTACTTTGAAAAGTCCTGCACAGGATTTGAAACATAAGGAAAGATCACAGGCGATTTTCTTCAACCATTTCTTTCTAAACTTGCTGAGCTGCTGCCAACACTCGGATACGGACACTGGCATTTGCCATTTTAAAGCATTAGAGGTTCGTTTGTATCATTTAACCTTTATGAAGCCGGTCTGGCTGCTGAGAACCAGCGTGCAGCCGTGTTTTCTGGCACCGTGGCTCTCCCACCAGCACCCTCTTCACGCTTGACGACAAAGAAGCCGTCAGTGTGACGGAGGGGGGTGACAGGTCCTTCCCGGAGTCTCGTCACACTGTCACCCACGAGCTGTTACCTCCCTCTCCGAGCACCCCCACCTCCAGAGTTCTTTACCGACGCTTTGCATTTTAATGGGAGGTCCACCGAGCGCCTTTGCTACGCATCCTCCTTTCGCGCTGCGCGTCTCCTTTGGTCCAACCCGAGTCCTCGTTGCCTCTCGGCTGGCAGAGCCACCAAACCACCACGGACTCCTTTCACTTCTTTATGCACAACATGTCACAATCTTTCAATTCTCTTTCCTAATCACTCCGCCCATCGTACGACGGTGCATTCGAGTACAAGCGAGACTTCAGCCTGAGGGCGACACGAGCTGTAAAGACAAATGTCTCTGTGTTTAAATGCTTCCGCACAGATATTAGACGAGTGGAGATGTTTCAATGTGACCCGAACGGCGCCCGTACGACTCGGCGCTGATTAGCTCGCTCGCACATAACATACCGTGCTGCTCAGGAGTGATATATGGCAGACCTGGGTGTTTTCAATAACAGTTAGCGTGGGCTTGGGAGGGGAGGGGGCAGGGTAGGGAGGGGGTGCGGGGTCATAAAGCGAAGATAGGTGTAATAAACTGTTATTGCACCCTTGAGGCAGGGCGCTGAGATCAGAGGAAAGGGGCATTGTGGCATGCGATGTCTGGTGAAATGCATTTTTTCATCGCCGTTTGCTTCCTCGAGCAGAGAATCGGCGCGCCCGCCGACTTCCGAAACCTCCGTCTGATGCAAGCGAGTCCAGTGTGTGTGTGTTTTTTCGGCGCTTTTATCATTTCTTACCGGAACGCCGACGCTCGGCGCACGCCCCCTAAACGAAGCGAACTGCCAACCGAACCACGACGAAACCATCTGTGCACCGCGGCGCATGTGGACGTGCGAACCGCTGCAGGTTTAACCGCGAAGTTTGCGGACGCGGCTCGCGATGCGCTCGCATGTGCGAGCGCGAGCGTGGGCAGGCTGCGATCAGCAGACCTCGGGATGTAATCCCTCCACCTCCCTGCTCGACGCACGACCAAACCCATTCGTCTCCGCGCCTAATATGTTGCATCCGAGCCCGCGTGCGACCATAGAGGTTGTATAAAACGCCAGCTCTGCTCATTATTTAGCCTAACCTGCCTGCACGAAAGCGCGCGCTTTAAGACAGTGAGTTGTCGACTACTTAACACACTGCCGAGGATGCAGGGATGGACTGCGAGAACAGATGAATCTTCGTATTGTTTAAAGCTTATGCTTGTTCCATTAGAAAAAAAAAAAATCCATCTTATCTGTTTGATGGATTTCTCTCCCCAGTCGACTTAAAGCTGCGAATGCCAATGAGATCCACTGTCTTTGTTCCATATGTATAGTAAAGCTGTCCATGTGAGTACATCGATTTAATGTGTTTGCAGCGAATTCCATTTCAGGAGTGATAGATTAAGGTAATGAATCATAATAATTCAAGATTTTCCAATATGTGTAATTAATGAGATTACGAGCCAATGGGTGAAACTGCATCTGGCTCCATTTATAAAGTCGAGAAAGGGGGGGGACATCAAGGTTTTTCGCTACAGTGCCGCGGCTCAACCGGAGAGCCGGTGAGGAGCGAGATAATGCAACAACAACAAGAAAAAAAGCAGCATATTTATCAGGCACGGATAAATAGGTGGAGAGCTCCCATGGATCGCCCACCAGAAGTGACCACGGTGCATCTTTCACCATCTGATACGATCAGTACAGTCGGCAAACAAGGAGCCGTTCGTAAAAACAAACAAATCAACGGGAAAGTCGGTGCGTCCGCGGGCAGCGGAATCCCCCCTCAGCTTCATTTCCATCAATTCTAATTTCATAAACGCCCTCATCAGGATTACATCGGCACGACAGCGCCATGATTTCTGCCCCTTCGCCAGTTCATTTCATAGGTTGTGCACACAACAACTTCATCAATAGTGCCTTGTGCGATTATTGAATGCCTATAAAACTGGCAAGTCTCTGAGGTTTATAGGCCTCAGCGAGTGAAGCCAGCAAAAGGTCATCCCAATAGCAAGTAACTGACTGAATTAAATAAAGTTGCAAATGTCACTTACATAAGTAAACACTGTCAATAGCTGAGCTTCGCGGACGTGCCTTGAATACAACGGCGGGCCTGGCCGAAATTAAGAGGGAAAAAGGCTGCTGGGACAAAGTGAGACACCACATTTTCTGTCAGGCACACTGACGAGAGTGCCGCACTCGAGGTCAGAGCCGTCTTTGTCCCCTAATGTCCCCCCCAGATGAGCTCCGGCAGCTAAGTATGAGTTACAAGCCACTGCTTCTGATGGTAATCATGGCCCAGATTATCGTCCATCTGCTGAGCGGCTTAATCAGCATCAGAAACAATAACTAGATGAGTGTGAGCGTGATGATGGCATGGTCCAGTAACACTAACCTCCCGCTACCCTCTGAGCTCTGGTCACCAACCAACAATGTTGCCGCTGCCTCCATATGGTCGGCCATAAATTAGCATTCCTGTCCCGGCTGCCGCGCGCAATCCCGACACCTTGTGGGAGTTTTCCTCTGAGAGACGCGTGCAGCTGCCAGAGTGTACACAGGTCCTGCAGAAGCTGTTTGCATTGCACGCATCTGATATGTTACAAACTGCTCCTTCTAAGTGGCTCATCAAGATGATGGCTGCATGTTCTGTAGCGCAGTATCACTTGCTCATTAACCCCGTTTCCCCCTAGCAGCATGGAGGCTTTGATAAGCATAGGAAGCCAATCACGACAGGACATTTGAATCGCGAGTGTTAGAATTATATATATTTACACACTCGTTCTTATATGTTTATTTTCCCATTGTATTGAGAAATGGTTAGAAAACCCTGGATGTCTTTGGAGCCCTGAAGTCCAGATTCTTTGGCCTAAAACCTCAAAGTAATCCCTTCATTTAATGCACATTTTCAAACAATACACCTCGAGTCCTTCGCAGAAGTTATTTCATTAATTCTACAGAAGATTCGTTTTCTTTCGGGGGCTTCGGCTCGAACAGAAAACATTTTCTTTGAGAAACCCGCCTCAGACCTCACCTGAACTCATTTATTCTCGCCGACCACCGAGCTCCCTCCATTTCTCAGGGATTTAAAGTTGTCTCCAGACGGACAGCAAAAACCCATCTGAGTCACAGGGGAGTGATTGGCCGACAGTGACACACACCTCATTACCCCAAATCCACTCGTTTCCTCTTCTTCTTCCTGACCGAGTGCGCTGCTGTCAGCAGGTAAAGTGAAAAGTCTTCGCGGCCTCACACTGACCAGACGGTCCGGGCAGTTTCCACGGTCAGATGTATGACGCTCACCTCCGGTTTACAACCAGGGCACGGCAGCACTCACTGGCATATGAACTACTGCTACTGCTCATTTGTATGATATCTAAATGAATGCACGAAACGGAGTGTTTGATGTGTTTGTGCACACTGTGATGGGGATTCTGACATCTCTGCAGGAAGATAACTGTATTTAGATGGTTCGAATGCTGACACTGTTTTAGAAAATTGGCAACATCCAGGAAACAAAACTCTCTTGTAGCAGCTTCTCTTCTGCTGCCAGCGATGACTGTCGATAGCAGCATTGGCAGCCAGAGATGAAGCGCGACAGTTGGCGTCTGAATTCAAGATAAAGATTCCAGGATCTTTTTTTTTGGGGGGGGGGGGGGAAACCTTCCCGTGTAATGTTACTGTAGCACACCTGATGCTCACTTGCAGTCGTTCCAACAGCCTGATGGACAGATGTCTCGCCTCGAGCCGCTCCAGTCTGTTTTGGTACCAGCGTCCTCACATAAACTTTTATTCACACCATGCGAACACATCAAGATGCTGGAATGGTTTGTTTTGAATCAGACCGCTCAGCATACGACCAGATAGCTCATCTAAAACTGGTAAACAAAGATCTTGCAGGTCATTGTGTCATACATGTAGAGGCAACGCTTCATCGCACAAACCTGACGCACATTCATTCTGTCTGCCAAGAAAACAAAGGAGGAAATAAAAGGACGGAAATGCCGCTTCGACTTCCAGGAAAGTCGAGCGGATTGTTTTTCCATCGTTGCGGGTAAACAGTTGGAAATGGTGTCTAATCGCTGGACTTTGTATTACAATCGTGTTCGAATGAGCCACGGTTTTGAGTACATTATGAAGCCTGCACATAGATTTCAAGAGAAAAAGACTTCTTAACAAAATAGTCATTGGTAAAGCAGCAAGAAGGTGACTCAGGTGTGACATCGACAGTTTTACAGTCTTTACGAAGGCTGTAAAACGCAGGATACACAAACTTGTATTTGGATATCATTTCCACCCAGAGAGCCTGAGGAGTTTCAGGAGGCGGTGATTTCGTTACCTTTCGAGCAGCCGCATTTCATTTGCACATCATTTGATTAAGATAAACACCGTGGGTGGCCGCCCGTAGTATCGCTGTGTTCCGGCGCCACGCTTCGCATCTATAAACAGATCTGTCCGACTGCCCCCAGTGGCTCCTGGGGGGGGCGGCTGCTGTGGGTAACGTGCTGTGAGATTCACGCGTTCATCCGTTCAGCCTGTATACTCCACATTTTACAAAAGAGTTGGGAGGAATAGAAGTCTTTCCATCAACAAGGATGGCGTTATCGCAGATACATGCATCTTAATAGCCGAGATAGTTTCACCGATCGCCCAAAAAAAGCAATCTAGCGACAGTGGGAGGAGGTGAGAGAAAACAAGCTCAGCGAGATTGTGCCATTGTAGAGGAAAGCCAAACAAACCTGTCGTGAGGTAACAATGGGAATAACAGTGATGCTGTGCAATGCCCTGGCTGTTCAAATCTCATGGATCAAATGACGAAATTTGTTGTTCTTCTCTCATTCGCATGTTTGAAGGTTTGCGAAGTGTTGAAATCAGCTCACTATTATTCATTTGAAGTGAAACATTAAATATCTGACATGTGACTGTTGCTCCCCCCCCAAAAAAACGCAGTACATGCTCTACCAGCACAGTTTGCACTGGACACCACATTGCCACGAAAAACTGGCTCCACAGATGGTGGGAAATAAAAAACAAAAAGTGAAGCGTTGCAGCAGAAAGGGGGTTGGAGGAGGTGGGACTGTGACAGCTGGAGTGGGCTTGTCAGACGAAGAAGAATCGAGCGTTTCAGACATACGTGCCGACTGCGTGTGGAGGCATTTCTGAGTCTCAATGATTAACTTTGGGCAATTGTCTCGGGGCACAAGTGCATGACCACCGGCTGCCGACAGCCCACCGCAACGCCAATCACGTTTCATCCACCAGAGGGCCAAATGAACAAGGTTTAAAACAACAAATGTATAATTTATGATGCAGCGAAAACAGTGAAACACACTGCGGGCAGCTACTCATGTCTTCGAAAGCCTTCATTACTGAGGAAATGTTCAGAGCGAAAATAAGCCGCTGCTCCGACAAGAACTGAAGCAGGAGAGTGAAAGACCCCCACAGGGCTGCGTGAAGGTAAGCCCACAAACAGCATGTGGCTCCAAGGCCTGGCTTTAATGCGAGTGAGGTGGATGATTAACCTCCATGGTGGAGCGAGCCAGGCGGCTCACACAGGAGACAAGTTCAGCGCGTTGTTCGAGAGAGATTGTTGACCCTTTCCTCCAGCATGTTTATTCTCCGCTTCTTTCCAGCAACACTGTTTTGATCAGGTAATCAGGGGTCACTGACTGGCTATGAGATGCTAAGTTGTTCAGAGCTGAATCTGCCGAAGAATTCACCAACAGGGCCAGCAAGAACACAGCAGCTCATAATGGGAACAGAAGTGCGACCAGGAGGTAAAGGATCCGTTTGGTGTTAGATTCTGGAACCACAGGCAGACGACTTCTTTTTTCCTGAAAGTCAATCCTGTACAATTGAAAGGGGTTAACGATATTTTTCTTCAAAGTCTAACAGCTCCCAGCAGCTTTTACTCCATTTATCTTTACTTGAGATGTCAGGAGGAGGGCAGCTGTGGATCAGTGACGCCACACAGTCGATGCGACTGTCAGCAAAAACAGACAATAAGTGATTTGCGGCAAGGCCACTTTATCCTGCCTCACCTGTACACGAAGGCTGCAATGGCGCTTCCAGCTGTTTATTTCAAGGGCAAATTTTTGCTCTTTTCTAAAGAGAATTTGCATCTACTTTAAGGGAAAGAGTCGCACCTTCAGTTCGGACACATTTGGTGTTCCAGACACAATGACCACTGCAGAATTGTCACTGAGGCACGAATCTTGTTCACGGTGGACGCTAGAGGTTGTTCACCTTTGATGCAGACTCAGCTGCTCAGTTTGAACTTCAGCAGGTAAATTTGACACTCCCAATCAAATTTGGCCTCTGCTGTATGTCAAGAGCTTCGTTAAAGTCACGGCAGGCCATGCGAATGTATGAGAGTCTGTGCACCTACATAAACACATACGTGCAGTTTAGGGCAAACCCATGTGAGACTCTCCGTGCTCAAAGCTCCCCCAATCACAGACGGTTTTTTAAATTTCCCTCGCGGCTTCGCCTTCGCTCGAGGAGTCTCAGAAGCTTCCTGCTTACACAACGTAGAGTCAAATTTATGCTCTTTATATGCTAATAGTAGAAACACTAAACCCCTGAGGTGGTTCATATCCCAACAGCTCCCCGAAGAAAGAGACAGCGGATAGGTTGAGCAATGGGGTCAATCGAACGGCTCGCATTCTAAAGCAGTGCCTGTGTGAGGCGCTACGCGGATGCAGCGGCGGAGGGACGGGTCGCGAGAGGGCCTGTTCATCTTCATCACGGCCTTCAGACACTCAGTTTTTGGCAAGACGCTAATTCAGCCTCTGCGCATGCGAGGCAACGCGCTGGGTCTCAAATATTCATTAAACAAGACACCATAGGAATGAGGTGAGTGGAAAAAGAATGAAGAGTTCATCGAAGATGGGAGCATTGAATCAATACACACATGTACACAACCACCTTTTACAAACGCAGCCACATGAGTGACAGGCCAAGTATAAGTCAAATGAAATAGAACAGCTTGTGCATAAAAGATTGGAGCACGAGTGCTGGGAATAACATAGGTAGTTTATCAGGAAAAGAAAAGAAAAAAGAAGCAGTTACAGGGAGAGAAAAGGTGGCTGAATAGATCTTTTGTTTGAATGCTTGAAACTTGTGGCGGCGCAATATTGACTGTTCTGTCTCTCAAGCAAACAGCAGTTTCATGCACCAACATCTCCGCGTGATTGAGGAGGTCAGAAAGGATGGTGAGTGGTGAAAAGTTTGTCTTACGAAATAGTAGCTTCGCCTGACCTTGAACAAGACATCTTCTTCACGTCCACAAAAACGGGCCGTGAACACAATCAACAGATGGATTCAGGTGGTCTTATCACAACCGTTGTACTTTCTGACCCTTCACGGGGCTCACGCGATGCTTCCCCCCCCCATATTTGCGGTATAAAGGTATAGCTGCATTTACCGTCATTCATGCAGTGATTCGCATCAATTAGAAGAAGGTTGTTGATAATTCCGTATTATACTCCATCTCGCTGCAATCATTCATGATCGCATTGTATTTTTATGGTTGCAGAAGCGATACAACACACAAGCAGTGACGCAATGGAGGCAACAGAGATGCTCCTTTGTCTCGTCTCGTCTCCGTTTTGACCCCTAATTTTCCACCTCCACCCTCCCCTTCTGATCTGTTTTACGACAGATTTTGTGCATGACTTCTTTTATATTCCCAGGCTCTCCCTGCACAGTATAAATCACATACAGTTCAGTGGGTCAGATACTTTAGCAAGGGTGAACCTGCAGATTGCTACTTGAAAGATTGCTCATAATATGAAGTAATAGGCGTCGCCAGCCCCTTCGTGAGCTCTCTGACTCATAAAGCATCAAAAGAAACCTGCGCAAGGACTCGCGCTGGATGCATTCAATGTGTAAGACGGCGATATGTTTTAAACATAAGCTGCTGTGTGCAGGAGAAGTTGGATGGGCTGCTCTCACTTTCCGCCACATAAGCCATCCATACAAACATTCACAGCAGGACCTGGACTCGACTATATCGTCTATCGCTGGCAACCGAGCAGCTCCACTGGGCCAGTTGTCTCCTAAGCACACTGCTGAAAGGCTCCTCAGGGGTAGTGGATGATGAGTGGAAGTATGTAACTCACACACTCCTCCCCACCACCACCCCCGTCTGGCTGGAGACAGGCGGGGGGATTGGAGCCGCCGACCTTCCGCGAGCACACCGGCTTCTCTTGCCTCTGGGCTTCCACGGCTTGCTTACCTCCTCTTTCCCTTCCTCCTCCCTCCCTTCCTTCCTTCCTTCCCTTCACCCACTTTGTCATTCTTAGTTCAGGTCCAGGTGTTGGGATCCATTATGGCTTCCAATCTAGCAGTGACTGGAATCCTTTCTCATAGTTTTTCTTTCCTTTTTTCCCCTTAACCCTGCATCTGGGACGACACTCTATCAATTAAGGCGGCAGGCCAGTCAAAATGTTACCTCATATCCTTCATGCCTCCAGCACATTGCAGTTTTCAGCCCCAGTGTGTGGTCCTACCCATGAATCTTAATCTTGTACCCAAACAGTTGCCATCAATTATCCTGGCTGCTACTGCTAACTCTTCCCCTGCCTCCCATTTTTCCCCATTAAAAAAAGCCTTTTTTCCTCCTCGCTGCGATGGAATTGCCTCGCTCGCTTGCCTGGGAAATGATTTCTCAGCAGGCTTGTGGACGCGGCGCTCCCCACAGGTAGAACATATGAATGGTTGCGCGCGCGTGTGTGTGTGTGCGTGCCTGTGTGTTTCTTTGTTTATTGTATATCTGAGCCCAACAAACACGCACATTTCCGTCTACAAGCCGATTGTGCAGCGGGTTGCTAAAACCTGATTGTCCCCGTAAATTTACTTGCTGAGAAAGAATTTAGGCGCCAACGCTGACCAAGCAGGGTCTCCATGTTGCTGCACAATTTAAGCTGCATTTTGATCCTATCTGGCCTGTTCGTCAGCCAATGGGAGCAGAACTGCTATTCAATGTAAGTTACAATCCAATAATTGTACTTTCGGTAAAACATCCAGGTGCTTCGTCCACCTTTCTCATCGTAGAGACTTAAAAAGGCAGCAAAAGAAGCCTGCAACACTCGTCCGGAACGCACTCCGCTGCATTAATCTCTCCACCTCGGCGCATCTTTAAAACGGCGAATCAAACCGCGACTCGGTGGCCTCCCGGAGGAGCCGGCGTCTCCCTGCGTCTGCCTTTTCTCAGTCTGTCTGTCAGACGGCGACGTGATTTGTCATTCAGAGCCTGTATGTTACACACAACAGGCATGTCTGAAGCTGTCGGCGCACCGAGATAATTTATTCCATTAAACTGGTGGAACACGGTGACAGGTTGGATGTTTATGTGTGAGACATCAAGATGACAAGAAGACTCTGCTGGAGGCATTTGATTGTCTGAGTGCATTACTGTTCCTCACTGGCCCTTCCCAACACACATTGTTCCCAGTTCACGAGGACAATTACAAAAGGAATTGGGAAGGGAGGCAAATTCCCCCCCCCCCCCCGCCCCCGTTTAATATTTAAAAAAGTTTGATACACCTTGACCTGCGTAGCACGTCTGGCATTCCTCATTTAAAGATATGCACAATTGTTTTGAAGTCTGTAAGAAGCGTTTCGGCAAATTCAGCTACCCAGAGGCATCGCTCGCGGGCAAAGCCTGTGAGAACACAGAGCTCCAACTTGTTAGAGCAACACGTAACCCAGAGCACACACCTTTGAGAAGAAGGCCTTGGCTGGAAGTGCGCGTGAGTATACATCAGTCTGGGGTGTTTTTTTCTACCTTTCACTGCCGTTTTAGCCATCGCATTTGCGGTTTCCATCACAAGCGCTCCATCAGTCAAATCAGAGACAAAACATGGGACCATGGGAGTTGATAGCTTTGCTGTCAAACAACCGTCACTGTCAATAAAAAGATTCTCAGCACTTTAGCAAAGGTGGTTTTTTCCTAATTTATAAGGGGCTGAATATTGAAAACAAGCCCGCTGCTTCAAGCAATCACAACACTGACTGACTCTCCTGGTGACTGACCGCCATGTTTATCTATCGCTCAACTTAAAACACAAAGTGGGGGAAAAAGTCACAATTCTGAAGATTGTTTAAATAACCTTAAAAGACCCAACCAACTTATAACATGTGTTAAGAAACTGCTATACAGTCTTAATGCAATTCATCACATGGTTTTACAGTTAATTTCTTCCTTTGTTTTTCGGGGTTTTGTTCAGTTATTTTCTAAGCCTTTGTTGCAATTAGTCTCGTTTTACTGGTTGCACAAGGCCACAAATTACAATTGTTGGAAATAGTTTTAGATGCAGCAGGAAGTGTAAATTTTGATGGATTTTAGGTGTTCCATTTAAAAGTAACAGAGTTTACAGAGGGGCCTTTATTGGTTGGATTTTTCACAATGAAAGAAAAGCCGCTGGAAATCATCCATTAAAGTAGAACACAGGAATATTTGTTTAACTACGGTATATATCAAACAAAAAACACCGTCTTCAGGACAAACAGCCTCCCTTCTTTTTGGGACCACTTTCTTTCTGCTTTCTTGGGGTGTGGAGATATTTTTACTCTCGACTGCCAAGTAACATTTGAGCCAGTTATGCTTAAATCTACACATATGAATGAGCGTGCGGGAGACCCAGATTGATGCTTTTCGAGATGATTGATTGCCAGCTTTTGTTTACTGCATGTGCTGTAAACAGTAAACAAAAGACTAGTTCCAGTCAATCACAGCAGAGACAGGAGACACGTACGTGTCTGGCGATATTCCTGAAGAGAACTTCTGTGCGGCTGAGTCTGCTCGCACATCTGGAACATCTGCGACGGCGGGCCCGCTTTATTGCGCAGCACAGTGTGAGAGGAGCCCGTGGTGATTCTGCCGTCCTTGTCACCTTGCATTGTTTCGAATTTGCAGCGGGAACGCCCTGTTCATCACGCCCCAGATCGATTATCATTTGTTTTAAGGCTTAGCGGATGAATGTAAATAGCCAGGCAGTGACGCCTAAAAAGATATAGGCTAACGCGCAGGCAGAGCGAGCAATCAGCTGGGACAGCGACAGTGAATTCAGCGCGGCTTGTAATCTATGTTCTTATTAGAGGAGAGAGCAAATACATCTTGTAATACAATATCAGACTGAGCAATGAATTACCACGTGGCAGTGATCTGCAATGGTCACGCAGCAAAGATGTGTCATTCATCTGTGCTTTTACACACACGGACAGGACAGTGATCACATCATCTTTAGGTGTCACTGGATCAGGAGAAAATACAGAGAGAGGAGAGACAGTGGTGTAAGACGGAGGGGCAAAAAGTGTTTACTTCTCTGAAAATATGAATGTGTTAAATATGTGCTGTGGCTTAACTGGTAACCTGGATGGTCCCTAAATTGCAAAGCAGGCGGTGAGAACCTGAGCTCTGCAGGTTTATCTGCTATCTGCTGAAGTGTCCTAAAGCAAGACACTGAAGCACAGGTTCCCCCCTGATAAGGATTCCTGGCCAGAGGCACTGGCACCATGAATGAAGAAATGTGACTAAAAGAGCAAAGTGTTTCTTGACTGTTAAAGTGGTGAAAACTCACCATGAGTGAAGTCCATTTACAAACTGCAGGTTGTTCCAAAGTGTCAAAACCTGTCAGGTTTCCACTCTGCAACTGGTTGGCGAGACTTTTGGGTGCTGTTTTTACGTTGCCTCTGGCAGAATTTGTGTTTCCTCACAAAACTGAAACTAAATCTTATTAAAATTAGCGAACACGAGGCTGTGGCACTCTTCCTGCACTCACGTTTCAGCTCTACCAAATCAGCTTCAATGTATCTCTTATGGGCTTTAATCAAAACACGGACACAGGTGCTTCTTTGAATTACAATCCTTGCTCACTTTGTAGCTTCACAGGGCCTCCAATTGGAAAAAAAAGATCTGAGGTTGATGTAAAAAACTCAAGTCACTTTTTCAATTTCCCAAACTGAAAAGGAACAGTGCTGTTTAAACATTTCCCAGTTTTACGATGAAGATTAACAAGCCAATGAGCAGACTTAGCCTGGCGTTAAAGCATATGATGTTCCCCTTTCCGCCTGGTCTCACCTGTGGCACACTCTAATTAGCTATCATGCAGCTCCGAGCCGCCATGTAAACAAAAGACGCGGCAAGGTGGAGGCAGGGAAATGATGAATTTTCACAGTCATGCAACAGCAGGATCCTTGTGCATAAACGCCACTGTCCAGCGCGCTCAAACAAATAGCCCACTCCTGCTCCGTCCATGCAAGTTTTAATTGTTTGTACAGCTCGCGGGGAGATGCATCTTTGTTCGAATGTGTACACTAGGCAGCTCCTCGACTATTCATTAATTGTGCTCTGGTGGGCCGTTGTGTAATTGTTTCTACCACCACACTGGAAGTGGCTGGCCAAAGGAGCTTAGTATTAATTTTCCCCGGCCACAGCCAAGGGATTAGATGTGCTTTCCCCTGGCAAGGCTGTTTGGCAGCCACACTTATCTGCAGCGACTTACAAGGCTTATTGAACATTAGCATGCAATTATCTTTGATGGTCTAACTTTCCTGCAGGCTGACAAGACCCAATGATTCCCTGTTAGGGCTTTTTCTGCGGACACGACATGAATATCAAGGTGCGGCAAGAGCCGGGAAAATAAAAATGTCATCTCGTTGAAATGGACTCTCAATAAAGTTGGTGGCTCGCTGGAACACGCTTAAACCCTTGATTGATTTTGAAATGTTTTGCGTCGTCCATCACGCACAGCGATGGATCACAGGGTTTTTTTGATTCTCTCGGTTGTCAGTTTGCCCACATTATATGACTGCTGGGTGCAAGGAGGAGATACTGGCAGTGGAACCACTTGCCACAATAGTTTTTGCCTCCATACATTCAGTACAACAGAGAGTGGAAGGGTATCTCTACTTTAAATCCAGTTTTGGACTTGTGAATTGGGACAAATGACTCAATAATAAAAGTCTTTCTGGTGCCTTTCTGCAGACCAGCTAACTTGGAGCTCTGGAAAAATGCTTCAGCTTCAGGTCTGAGACCAAGTCCAGCTGGAACGCCGGGCTGCAGCCTGCCAGACCTTGTGAAGGGGCTTGTTTCGTGTGATTGACAGGCATCCTGTGACCTGTGCCCGGCTGTTTGTCCAACCGAAGTGGACAAACAGTCCACCCGTGGCTCAGTCCACCCGTGACCCCGAAATGGAGCATCAGGTAACGATGGAGGGATAAATTCTTCTTCTCCTTAAGTCCCTCACAGTGGGATTATCTTTGTTTTTGTGGTGGAGTCTGGTGACAAACAACCTGAGGCTACGGTTTGATGCGCTTATGAAACTCTTCCTAATTTCGATTAGCAATGCCGTTTAATAACCTGAAGTTCACTTTCTTTTCGATAGTGAAGCGCTTTTAAAAGTCTTCATGGATGTGGGGTGCGGGTGCCAAACTCCATCAATCTCTCTTCACACACGATCAATGGGTTTTAAAACTGTACTCATTTCTGCCGGTCCTTCCGACAGACGTGCCTCCAGCTACTTATCCTACGATGGTTTTCAGTGTGAATCTGTGCTGGATATAACCACTGGATGTTACTTTATTTACCCACTCCTTCCTCGCACACCTTGTTGCGGATCTAAGGCTGCTCTCAGAAGCTCCTAATGGTTTTATCAGAGCCGGAGTCAGTTTTTCTCCTCCTTGATTACTTCACAGCCCCCAGATGCCTCCAATTAGAGACGGCTCTACTTTCCTTTGGATCGCTTAATTCCCTGGCACCTCTCCCTCTCTTTGTTCCCTTTCCTCTGTCTATCACCCATTTCCTCTGATTGCCTTTTGCTCAATGCCCATGTTAAGTCGCCTCTCAGAGGGAGCGAGCGAGCGAGCGAGGAGATCAATCTTCTTCCTCATCAACAGTCAATATGAAGTCAATGGCGGAGAAAAGGAGAGGAGGCAAGTCTATTGATGAGTGAGGAGATGTTGTCACACCTGATTTTCTCTTTATATCTTGCTCACCTGGGGCCCTGTGATAACACTTGCATCGATCAGAACTAGCCAGTGCCGGCTAATTCAATAATAGCAGAGGTGGAGGTGAATCAAAGGCAATTACACTTGTCCCTATTTGGACTTTTTTTGTTTAGGTTTTTTTTTTTATTTTTTTACAGTGGTTGGAAAAATGTTCTAAACAAACTGAAATCAAGAAAACAAACACTAACTGACTGACTTTAAAAAAACAGTGCTTCTTGATTTAACTGTTGAGGCTGTGTGTTTGGATGGAGCTGTGCACCGACCGTGAGAAGCCTTTCATTGGATCCTGGTACAACCGCAGACGCACACTTGCACATACAAACAGACACGGACAGGCTCCTATCGAAGGTTGGTGACCAATGATCCCTTCACTGTGTTATTAACTGCACTCTGACTGCCAGCACACAGAGGGTGAACAAAAAGGTCCAGAGATCCTTTGATAACACCTGAAGGGCTTAAGGCTTTTAACGCAGTGGTGCACGCACACACACACACACACACACACACACACACACACACACACACACACACACACACACACACACACACCATTTGAGTCCTATGTTAAGTTGTCCCATGTTTTTGCCCTTGCTCTTCTTTGGGTGCTTCAGGTTTGATTATTAGCAGACTTGCAGGTCCACTGGTTCTGCCATAATGAAGTTGTGACCTCGGCGCTCTCTGTGTTGCTCGCTGCTTTTGGGCATTTAGGGGAGCGTTCATTTTTCGTCAGTCAGCCTGAGTTAACGTGTCACCTAAACGCAGAACGACTGACTGAAGCTGGGGCCAAGTGGCGGAGAGATGCGAAGACAAAGAGATAAAAAGGGAGCCAGAGTTAATGGGACACAAACAGGATTTTAGACTAAGGTGAGTGGTATAAAACAGACCTCAAGGGGAAACTTAATGGGACTCCTAAATCAGAAGCCACTGACTCCTGCAGCAGCCATTCTTCGTCACGTCCCTTCACCCTTCACTGAGAACTGAGCTCGAGTGCAAGACCTCTCCTTCCTCCCTCCAACAGGACGAGGTTCGCTATGTCTCAACAATGCTGCAAACTGAAAAGAAATCTGGGCTGCTTCTACAAGTTATACAAATGTTTCACCAAACGAGGTTATAGTCGAAGTTGTCCTTGAAAATTATACAAACTTATTCTTTGGCTGTTTACTGTGGACAGTCCTTGTAAACAGCAACCATACTAAGTTTCCTTCGCCAGAATGCAGCAGGAGATCACAGGGACTTTCTAAAGCTGAAATCGGATCATTTCATTACAGGTTTTACAGAAAACTTTGGAGCTTGTATAATATTTTTTTAGCTTGTTTGTATTTAAGTGAGTTTTTGTACCCACAAGAGCAGATCAAAATATAATCACTTCAGCTGAAAGTGAGTGTATACCGAGTTGGAAGAAATCCCTTGAAAGTGTTGAAATGACGTCGTGTTTGATGTACACGAGGAGAAACTGACCAAAACATCAAATGCTACCAGTGGATAAACATTTGGTGGGTACAACATTAAATCTAAATTAGGTGATAGAAAGATAGGAAAACATTGTTTGATGCTTATTAAAGGATTTTTAGTCGACTACTGAGTAGCAATTACCTATGTCAAAGGAAGAGCTTAACGAGCAGAAAGAAAAAAAGAAACGGAGCATGTCACTGGTACAGGCCACAGAGAAGCACTTGTTTCTAGAAGGTATACGAGGGTGTTTTGGAGGAAACTTTGTCACAAATGTAGTCATCAGGTGCACAGAATGAGCAGAATTAGTGTGGCAGACTGTGTAAGACAAACACAGACACGCGCTGATGCAAGACAAAGAGCTTGTTGAGCAATAACTGCACTACGGCACATACAAGTTATGCTTCCTGACACATAATTTGATTTTAATGAACAACAAGTCACAAAGAATGAAGCTCAAAAAGCCTGTTTCCATCGGCGTCCATCTGCAGGGCCGTGCTAATGAAGTGCCTGGCACAGAGCACCTGGGCGGGGGGGGGGGGCGCGGGGCAGCGTTCGGTCTGATCCAAGTCTGGTCTCCTAACTGCATGGGTTTATATAATGAATGCCTGGACGAGCACCAGAGCAGCAAATCATGGGAACACATACAATTCGGTCACGATCTCAACCGTCTCTTCATCGCGTCATATCTGTGAGAAAGACGATGCTGGGTAGCGGTCGAGAGGCAAAGAGACGAACCTTCACTTCCTAATGCTCATGTGTCAAAACACAGCATGCAAACAAACCAGTGGCTGACGGGAATTTTCCACATTTACCAAACAGCAGAATGCTTAAATTGCACATGTTGTTCCATTGAGCAGAGCAGCTGGCAGCAGACACTGCAATGCCATCATGGCGTCAGGCTTCAGCACAATAGTTTGCTGCTCTGACAATGGCTGAATAAAGGACACAACTGTTTAGTTCTAGAAGGTCTGCGTGCCAATGAAACATAACAACAAATGACAAAACTGATTCCATTACTTTTGTAACACTCGACACACAAATCAAAGAAGAGAAAGAACAAAAGAACAGCATGTTCTAACGACTGTTTGCTTCCGTCTTGCGGAGATGGGACCAGGTGCGAGGAACCCGCCTTCAGGTTTGAAAAGACTGATAAAAAGAGATTGATGAAAAAGAAGTGTCGAGAACAAACGAGAAGGCGAAACGGAGCCAAACCACCCGGACGAATCTGCCAAGTCAGCCCAGCCAAGCTATCAGAGGCTCAGCGGCGTTCTGCATGTCGTGAAACAGACGCCACTTCAGCGTTCTTTCATGGAATGATACGACGTGCATGTGTGTGTGTGTGTGTGTCTACGTGATAGCTATTAACCCTTTCAATAGATTACATCATTTTTTTCCTCAACAGAAAAGACTTGCTTTCCATACTGCAGTGGTGTTCAGCCCCTCCTCTTTCTAAGTCGACGAAATCGGGGGACCGTTTTCAAACATTTATGTTACAGAGCAGGAAAAATAAAAAGCCAAGAGCCCAGATGACTCATTCGCAGGCTGAGACTCCTGGACGACAGGTGTTGTGTCAAGGTACACAACACAAAGTGTGTCCCCGGGTGCAGGAGCATGCACAGGGTTTAAACAGTATTCAGAATGTCCTTGCAACATTTTGAGGCTCTTCCCACATCTGAGGAAGCAGGGACACAAAGCAGCAAACATCAACAGGTCTGACACAGCTGTTGAGACGTGACTTCCAAACATACAGTGAGATCAGCTGGGGCTTCTTTGGAAGGATTCGAGCTCAGAAAATCCACCTTGGTCCATAAGTGAAATCAAATAATTATACTAATGGGTCAAAATCTGATTTCTTTGTTGTTCATACAGACCATTGACTTTGGTTGGATTGAGAAGAAATTGAAAATAAAATGGGATAAATGTTTTCTGACTAAAAATGCATGGAAAACACACCTGCTGTGTTAAGACGAGTTGAGTTTGAGGTAGAATGAGATTTCGGGCAGGATTTGGGTGACTCATGCTAAGTGGTCAACAAATGTTTTCCCAAAGACAGCTGGAGACACATGTGGAGGTGTTTGTGTTATTCACGCTGTGGCCAAATGAATCCCTTCATACAGTCACATTAGCAAAAGCTCATTGTTATCCAGGGACAAAAAACTCAACCTCATAACTTAAATCAGTGATTTTCATCATTCGGCCTCAGTTCAGGGTCAAGGGTAGATGTGGACAATCAGTGATTAGTGTTACAGTGAAGCCTCGAGGGATTGAGTGACTGCTGAAGTGTGTGTGTGTGTGTGTGTGTGTGGGGGGGGGTTACAAGCACTGACCGTCAAAGACCGCCAGACGTTGCTTTTCAAGTATTTGAGTCACCATATACATATTCACACATGCAGGAGGCATATGCGCATATGCACGCAGGCCCACGTGGCATTAAAAAAAACAAACACACCATCCACCTGTCACACAGACGCCACTCCATCTTCCCGTCTGACTCGTCCCCACAGACACACACACACATATGTACATTTGTCTGCTGTGTGCCTTCCTTGCGCACTCACCCTCCAAACTCCCACATGCATTATGTACACGGCGCTAAATGGCGCTGTATGCATTCACCCAAAGTGACAACTTCTCTGAACAAAGAGTGAGTCAAATCCTTGCGTTCCAGACAGCAGCTTGGAGATTTATGACAGATCGCATCTCTCATACAGATGATGCAGCAAGACACATTTCACCAGTGAAGAAACCCGTTTTATGGGAGAGCCGCGGCGTGCCAAACTGGCAGAGATTACGCCTCTGTGACTCTTTAGCCTACTTTTTAATTGGCTATAACTGCACACTCTAATTATCTATAAAGTAATGGATCTTCCAAATGAGAAATTGCTGCTTGCTTTGTGAAATGTGGATACAAACACGGCAAACCTTTCACTTAAGCTGTTACCCTTACACCTCATTAGACTAATAAAGTTACAAAAAAAAAAGAAAGAAGAAGCTGATTTTGTTCTCCAGCGCTCACAACTGGAGGACAGCTTGGCAGACAACGAGGAGGAGGAGACACTGATGCAGCAGCATGACACTGTCGCAACACAGGCCCTCGTACGTGTGAGAGTGAGAAACCCTCAGAAGTGTAAAGAGCAGATCTTCCGCTGCTCTGTGTACCCTCCATCCACCCCCCCCCATTCATCTATTCACCCCATACACCCCATTATTCAACTTAAGGTCAAGGAGCCAAGTCCCAACTGACGTTGGGTGAAGGGAGGGTACGCCCTGGACAGGTTGACCTCACATACACACACAGGCACGCACGCACGCACGCACGCACGCACACACGCGCGCACACACACACACACACACACACACACACACACACACACACACACACACACACACACACAC
>JASSRZ010000023.1:8519213-8534185 GCA_032164315.1 Malacoctenus gilli | reverse complement strand
CACACACACACACACACACACACACACACACACACACACACACACACACACACACACACACACACACACACAGGCACTCCGGCAAAGAGCCCGACACACACGCACATGCACACACACCTCTGCACAGAGATTTCAAAAAATATCTCCGGGAGTGTGCACAGATAACCTTCCAACCATTCTGTTCCTAACACGACTTAAAATCCCATCACTGCATCCAATGTCAAGTCATTAAATGAGAATCAAATGTCTTTTGATGTTTTCTTGTGGAGACTAAATGCTGGCAGACAAGACGACGACAAAACACCCGTCTACCCTTAAGATGACATCGAGAGAGAGAGAGAGAGAGAGAGAGACAGAGACAGAGACACAGAGAGAGAGGGGGGGGGATGAAAGTCGGAGGATGGAGACCGAGCACAAAGAGGCGGAGGAGAGAGCCAGAAAGTGTAACACAGGACACGGAGAGGTGAAGGTGCACTAAGCGACTGCACTGGGTAAAAGGGTGGCAGGAAGGCTTGGGGGCATCTGTCTACTGTTTAATTTGCCATCTGTGAAGCCTCCTACTGCCAGGGTCTCTAATCAGGCAATCCATCACACCCCCGTAGAAACAGTGTCAATTATATGTTGTCCCAGGGCTGACACTGGCCCTCGTGCCACTCAAAAAAACACTTGATGCCTTCCACGCGTCTCCGTAAAATGTGTGTGTGTGTGTGTGCGTGTGCGTGTGCGTGTGCGTGTGTGTGTGTGTGTGTGTGTGTGTGTGCGTGCGTGTGTGTGCGTGCACGTCCACAGTTCACTGCACCGACTACCACTTGTTCCTTTTCTTGTGTGGTAAAATCCATCCAACAGCTTTTCTCACCATACCACCGTAACCCCTGCTGCTGCAGCAGCAGCAGCACAGTGTTTGGAGTGGGACATTAATATTAATCTTTACATTAACTGCTATTACATGTGCATGACTCTATCAAGTTTTTATGGGATCCACTTCGACTCAACTAGTTACAACTGGGACGAACATCTTCGTAATCAACTGCAGATGTGTCCAATATGAAAGATTTATCTTGCTTCGATTTCTCTTCTCTTGTTCACAACCGCCGCGCTTTCTCCACAATGGCCGACTCCTTTCAAAAGAAGAGGGCGTCTTCCAAGGAAGAAAGTCTTCCTCGACAGTAGATTTGGTTTAAACTAAGGAAAACAAAAGGTTGCAGTCCTGGAAATTTATGTCAGTTGTTTGTAAAGTACTTCCTTCAAGTGCTTTTAGGTCAATTTATAAAGTTTTTTGAAAGGCGCGACTAAAGTAAAGGTGCTCTCAGTTTTATGATATCGTCCAATCACAGCGTGGGTAATGAGGCTGATAATGTTTTGCAAAGTCTTTAAAAAAGTTATTAAAAAGACATAAAACCTGTTTGTTTTTGCTCAAAATAGGCCCAAAAAAATGCCAATGACAGTGAAAAAGAATGTTTTGTGCAGTCTGTGAAGGGAAATCCGGGTTGCTTGATGTTACTTGCTCCTCACTCAAATGCTTTCTTTTGGCGCAGAAACACTAATGAGCATTCGTGGACACGGCTACAAACTCTGTGAGAAGACAATGGTTTTTAGGGAGGCTCCCAAACACATGGAGCGGCTCTGACCACAGAACGGTGGCTGATTTTACTGCTGCGATGCCAAAACCATGTCCAAACCATTCTGTATTCACAGTCTGGTTTCATGTGAAACAAAACCACAACCAAACCACCGAACGCCATACACAAAGGCGAGAAGGAGGAAAAACAAAGCACAGACTCAAGTCTCTCCAGTGTGAACGCAGACCAACATTTTGTACCCTAAACGGTGCCATCAACCACAGATTGGAATTAGACAAATTTAAACCCCCTTTTAACACCCAACACTCTCTCGTGGCCAGCAAAAACAACGAAGTGAGAACTCACGCTTTAATGGTGTGAAAGTGTATGCATCAATTAAAGGCTAAATCTGTGGACTAAATATAGTTGCAAAACAACATCTAATGTGTCAACTCGCCCTATAATACCATTCACATTACATATATTGATGCCTCCTCTGCAAATGATTACTAAATACTGCTTGAATCACAGCAGGGTCCCCCTGAAGTTTCCCATAAACTCACCAATTGCCAAAAGCACCAATAACAGTCAACCAACTATTACACTTCTCATTAAACCCGTAATAAACAACAACAACAATAGGCTGTTCCGCCTTAAATCGGGTGTTATTTCTCTCACTTGCAGAAGTATCCATCAGTGTGCTGTTCTCACAGTGGGTCACCTTGGTTCTGGTAGCGCTGTTAGTTAGCTGATAGCCCGAAGTCTCAAATAAATGCGGAGCTTACGACTTTATTGAGTCTTTGCAGAAGCATAACTATAATCAGAGAATACACTGCTGAGAGACATTACTGGCTAACCCAAGATGTGATTTATGGACTTGGAATAAAACAACTTCCTGTCTGTGCCTCAAATTCAAATCAAAAGCTCAAAGCTTATTTATAGTCCAATATAAATGAGCAATCATCGATGGGTCGTTGTGCTATGGACAACAGTCCTACTACTGTTTCCAATAAAAGTCATCATCCAGGGCAGCTGGGTTTCTGTCTTTGTTTCTGGAACAAGTAACCGGTCGTCAGCATGTGCATGGTGGGTAACGTGATGGAGCCATCAGGGCACAGAAGTGACCATGAGTTTCACCCAGTCGGGCCCTTGACCAGGACATCATCCAGTCTCTGACCCCATACTGGTTCACTCAGCCAGCACTGAGTACCTGTTCTGCAATGAC
Organism: Malacoctenus gilli; assembly: GCA_032164315.1. Lineage (NCBI taxonomy): Eukaryota > Metazoa > Chordata > Actinopteri > Blenniiformes > Labrisomidae > Malacoctenus > Malacoctenus gilli. Next base: position 8,531,401 of record JASSRZ010000023.1, on the reverse strand, counting down.
ATTGCAGCATACGCAGAGATCACTCGACGCGTCGGCTCCAAGTTCAGAGATGAGTGTCGCGCTCCTTTTTCAAAGTCTTGCCCGAGGACATGGCGCCAAGTGGACATAAGCAACTGAGAATCAAGCCGACAACCCTGAGAGAGGGTAAAGGACATCCTAAACTGCAGCCATGCATCTATTCATTTATCCAGCTATCTAGTCTGTTCCCCATCCAGCCTTTTTATATAAATGCAAACCAGTTCTAATTTGGAGGCCATCAGCTTGCTAAATGCACTCTTAACTCTCTCTGGCACTGAGGTCACATAGCCCGCTGAGCACACTCATAAACAAATTAATTGGCTTGCCAACACTATTTATGTGCTGTACACACAGCAGCAGCAGCTACACACTGCCTGCATGCTCTCTGATCAGGTACAGTGCGGACTTGGAGAGTAGTGAATAGGTGTCATAGCTTCACTAATTACCAGCATTCCACTTTAAATGAAGAGAAATCGGAAAGTGCAAAGCCCCTAAAGCTTGGTGAGGTAATTTCCTAATGATGGAGGCAAACATTGTCTTCTTGTAGGGAATTACTTTTTATCCCCTTAAATATGAGTCAATTATCAGGGTAGATTCGAGACAAATGCAGGAAAAGCAGCTTTTCTGCTCCTCATTTTAATATTGAATGCCACATTTAAAGCTACAAATCATTTACGAAATAATCTATGTGAAATTTTTTTTTTTTTTTCTTCTAATTCACAACCGTTAATGACAGAAGCATGCAAACTGAGGCCATGCTATTTTGAGGCATAAGGTTATGAATGCTGGCGAGTGAAATGTGTCTTACAGACAGAGGAAGGGACAGAGCGGCTGAACCCTTTCAGGCCTCTCACCCCACCTCAGGTCTCTGCCAACTTCAGGGTTTTTTGAGTGTCTCCAGTCAGACTATCACTACTATTTTGGAGCCCTATCACCGGGAACTGCCTCTGCAGGCTGAGTCTCAAAGAACCAACCCCATTTTACATTTCCGGTTTTATATCTGGCTTAAAAATAGCATTTTAAACAATCAAAGATAATGCATTTATGCCTTGCCTCCCTTTGTAAAGTATCTGCGCATGTTCCAATAAGCAGGCACATTATCGAACAATAGGCCACCTTTTTGCGAGGCAAACTGTAATTTACATAAATCTAATCCACATGAATAACAAGTCGTCAAGTATTTAAAAAGGAAAAGCAGCGGGGGAAAAAAAATGCTGCTCATAAAGGATCATTTGGGCATGTAGAAGAAGTGATTGAAGGTACAGCAGGAAGACAAAGCCTGCTGTCTCTCCCCCTCTGTGATGCTCGACAGCTCCGAGGCTCTCTTTGATCCTTTAAGAATATAAGGATAAATTCTGAATTTCAGTCAAAGCCTCTGGTAAGTAGTGGCACAGGTCAGGGATCAGAGTGCAGCGCAGCATTCAAAGAAGTCATCCTTGCTTGAAGGCAGTAAACTCGAAGAAGTTAAAGACCAGCAGAAATTTGTGCTGACTTTCCGATTCACCCGTGACTTAAGCCGTCCCAACGTGAATGATGCTACCTCACGCAGTCTAAAGTTAAGTCAAGCAGAACCCCCCCCCCCCAACCTCATCTCAATGTACAGGTTAAAGACGTAAAGGTTTGACAAGCCGGTGAATACAAAACAGAAACAACAGATTGAAGCCGAGTCAAGTAAACATTCAGAGCCCCTTCCTTTCTTTTCCACACCATGCATTTCAATTTTGACGTTTTAAAGGCGTGTAAAATCAGTGCTGATCAAGCTGTGCACAATGCTGATTGGTGCCTCAATTTTTTCCTGCTCGGATGTAAAAACTTCGTCAATTGGTCGAAACTTCAAGGAATAAATTCTGCTCCTAGTATGAAACTTCTTGGTGAAATTCAAACGAGAATATTAATTCACAACAAAAGTGAAACCGATGGCAAGAGCAGGTTTAACCGTGAGTGCTCCTCAGTTAAAGTTGGTAGTGGTCATTACTTAAATTCAAAAATGGTTATTTAGCGACAGCCATTCAATTCTTCTTCTTCATGGTGCATTCAGGTTTTACTGAGAAATGCTTCCTGAGAGCTGAATAAGGTTTTTGTGTAAAGATATCAATCCTAAGCCTTTCAAGGTCTTTATTTAACGAGACAAGTATCGTGTATAGTCTCGCTCCCAAAGCCAGAGCAAGCAGATGGCTACTTTTAGGAAAAATAGACTAAAATAATAATATCCTTCCGAATCTGCCACAAACACGCAAAGTGAAATCAGCAGCAGTGTGAATATCCAACAGACCTGCATCCAAAGTGAAACGCAAACACTCGAGTTTCTCCTGACAGAAGCAACACAAGAATTAGCAGCCTTATGACCATCTTTTCACTCCTTTACTGACAGACCAAATAAAGACCATTCTTTGCAGACTTGGTTTCAGTCATCCTCTGTGTAGTCCTCTTATGTTATTCTTTATTCTTCCATTTCCCCCAAGCACATTGTTTTATTTTTCTGAGGTGTCCTGATTGAAGCCCTTGTTCACTGATGAATAGTGCAACAGTGCATTGATTGGTTCAAGCCTCATAGCTCGTGTACCTGTGATTAATCATCAATAACAGAAATATACACCCGTTCATGCACATATAGAAGCAAAGTAAACATGTACGTCATGAACCCAAAAGAGACTGGGAAAGTCTCCAAGTGTCATTCCTAACATACACACCCACACACAACATGCACACCCACACCCACACACACACACACACACACACGTAGTAGCCTGTCAGCTTGAGGCAAAACGGTTTACATAAATCCTCAAATCTCAGTGATCCACACAAACTGTATATTGTTGGTCGGTGCATGTCTGGTCTTGCCACTGCAGGAGCAGACCAACAGCTTTATTTCTAAAAAGGGAGGCCACACACACACACACAAACACACTTAACTTGTCAAACAGTCCGGGGCGTGTAATCTTCTTGCTGCTGAAACGAGGGAAGGTTTGAAACATGCTTTAAGGACAAAAGGCAAAGACGGTGCAGCGGTTCCCAAATAAAAGGGGTTGGATTAGGGGAGTTTTGAGGTTTGGCAACAAGTCCAAATTTAAGAGACATCCAGGTCAAGTTTAGACAAAGTCTGGCTCACAAGACGACCAAAAGCTTGCATGCATGAATGCTTTCAGCAGATACAGACAGCCGATTCTTTGGTTTCGGCTTCTGTTTTTTTCCTCCCAATTCTTCAATGTTTTAAACTCTGCCAACGACATCTATTCACCTTCTGGGCTGCAAATGTAATATTCAACATATGCATGGATTGCAGAAACATATAGGGTGTTTTCAGGGTTCCAGTGGAGCCTTCAGGTGGATCTCTGTGCAACACGGAAATAAAATATTGAGTGCAGAAACAAAAGGAACATTACATTCAGGGGATAACTCAACAATTAGTTTCTTAAGGGCTGCATTTAAATTGACACTGCCACTCATTTTTAGACATATGACTTTTATTGAGTACAATAATATTCAGGACTGGGAATTGCAAAAATTAAGCTATAAATATTGATGTATGTGTTAATTGCTTCAACTGATGAGATCAAACAAAAAGGTCATTTTTTTGGGAGTTGATAAGAAAGAAGATGGACCAACACTTCAGAGAGCCACAAGATCAGAGAAGTACTGGCGCTGTCACAAAGCTGAAAGTTAAAGGTAATCACAGATCTGACAGGTACTTTTTTGCTTTTCTGTATAGATAAAAAAAAAGGAAATGCTGAGAACACCCTCAGTCAGGCTGCAAATTATCTAAAGATTGAATCTTTATGAATTTGCCAAAGAAAGTAGAGCGAAAGAGATGTTTAACCGAGAGAAAAAGTGACCATTTCCTAAAGCAAGTCCTAACTGAACTGCACATTTCACAGGGCCTTTTGAAGGACTGAATTCCGACCAAAACACCTTCACTTACTAAAAACGCCCTCTGTGTCAAAGTTCGAAAACTGAAACTGGCTCTCACGGTGAAAATGATAAAAGTAAAAGAACAAGCACAAAGACACACGCGGAGCTCCTGCAGCTTCTCATCCACTCTGTGCCTGCAAGTACACACACACACACTCGCACACGCACAAGCACACACACAGGCAGCGCACGCACGCACAGAGAAGGGGAAAAATCCATACAAGAGACTTGGATACCTGGGATTATCTCAACTGAACCTGAGCCCAACATAACTCATCCTGCAACGACTTGCGCTCATCAGAGTCAAACTGAATGCAGAATACCCTCCAAAGTGTCCGAGTACACACTTCCACTGCTAGAAAGTTACATTCTCCTCAAAGGAAACGTGTTTTCCACGTAAACTACATTCAGCTTGTGAGTCAGGAACTGAAAGAAATTGTGCATCGAATCAGCTGGACTGAACGAATCATTACAAGAGTTCCAGCAACGGCTTTAAGTGCTGTTTTAATTATGTTGAGGCTGATTTTACCCCTAATTTGTTGGCACCACCACTACATTATGAGTGCCTAATCATGTCATTTAGGTTTTTCCGTCAGCAATCGACCAAAAAACCAAAGTACACTGAATGTTACTATCATAGTGCAGCTAAATCCCACAGTCAGGCTGCTCTGCATTGGGAACATGTGACATGCCGTAATTGTGTAAATTGTAGTAATCCTACCAGTACTTGATGTTGCTGTTATTTTTCCTAAATTGGATTTGTTGTTTCGAACACGCGTTCTTTTGTGGGGTCATTTTTCTTTGATTTGTGAGCTCGACTGCAACATAAATGGTTATGGAGGCACTTGTATACAAACTAACCTTTAGGCAAGCACACATTAAGTGTGCACAAACAACTAGGCAGTAAAAAGCTCATACATGCACATAAAAAGGCCATGAAATCGGTACAGTTCATTATGAAGCACTCTCATAAGGAAAGAGGGGCTTTCATCAGTCAGTTCGGAATCAATCTGAAGATGTAACGCGAGGAACGGAACAAATGGCCGCCTTCAAGCTTTCCACCCCAAGCCAAACCTTCAAAGTATTGCCGTCTTCACACCGCTCATCTGAGCCAATGGAAGCTTGACCAAAGCAGGACGCAAACGGGGTTTTGTGATCAATCTGGCACGAGTTCTTCGCAACGCCATAATGCAAAATCTATAGAGAAAAGACGGTTTGGGTCATGAATTATGGATCGCTCGGAAGTTTGCCAGGCTTTGTTTGCTCTTTGTGATCAGATACGGTGTAATGATGACAGAGAGATTATCAACTAGTTTTTAATGCATTTGGGAGGCGGTTCACAAGAATACCAATGGCTCAACTTAATTCCTCTGTTCACAGATTAAGCACGGCAGCCCTGTCTCGCTCTGGCCTTTATTTGGCCTTTTAACCTTCAACTATGGGTCTGCATTAAAAAAGGGACAGAGGAAGAAGAAAAAATCACAATCTGTGCCGTGTTGCAGCCAAAGACTGACAAGGTTTAACATTGCGTGGCCATAGTGAGGTTAAGTAGCAAACTGACAAGTTTCACATGTTCTTCCTGTGCATGGACAGGTTTTATCGATGTCACATCAGGATTTTTGGGTTTTTTTGCCATAACATCAGTTTCCACCCAAATACTAAAGACATACTGAGGTGTCGGAGAGATGCTCAATTGGCCATTAAGGTGGAAATTAGTGAGATGTTATTCGAAGGCTGCCAAACACACAGTGTTCAAATCACAAGATCGCAGATCACAGGATGATAGTCGTGGTCAAACCCGTTTTAATTGAGACCCTACGTTCATCAGGCTGAAACACAGAGCGCGCGGTGAGGGGGGGGCAGCTTTTAGCTTCCTGTCCTCTTTCAGTCAACCCTCAGGAGCGTCCAGACGAGAAGGTAGTCGAGTGCTAAATCCCTTTAATCTCACACATCAAAAAGCAACTGACTTGCAGCACTTAGCTGTCTGCGGCTCCTGAAATAACGCCGAACCTGCAGCTTCATCTTTTTTCCAAGAGAACGCACAAGTTTCCAGGCAATAACTCAGGAAGCCCCTCCTGGTAATACACTGAAGCTTTTATCTTGTTTGATTCTCTTTTTTCTTGCGTCTCTCTTCCAGATAAAACCTGACCTTTTTATCTCAACACAAATAGAATATTCCTCAACCTCCTTTACATGCCTTTAATATAAAACAACACTTTGTGTACGGCACACTGTTTGCCTCTGTTGGACGAGGCACTGACAAAAAGCTGCAGCCTACAGCACAGTTTCACCGACTGCCGTTCTCCATTTTTTCCCCCCCTGCAGAAAAAAAAAGCGCTGTATGGTAATCTGTGGCAGACAATACCGCCGCACCCCCAAGCCTTTGTAATACAGGGAAGTCAGTCAAATGGATAAATTAGTGTCACAGCTCTTGTCCACCCTCCTGTTGGGGGTTATCTCCCCTTTGCATCACACCAACATGCATCATGTTTGATGGCTGCAGGCGACTATTCATGTCAACTGAAACCCGCAGTTTTACAACCCCGGCCTCGGCACTATCAATCATCGCATCCTCGCAAACACACGCGCAGGCAGCGGATGCCTGTGCATGCGTCCCGACGCGTGTGGAACATCTGAGGCTGCTTGTGCACTATATAGCGCAGAACACAAGACAGAGGTCTGCCACTTTTGATGAATCTGGAGGGCCGATGTTAAATCAAACACTCGGGCAGCCGCAAGGTGCGGGCGCGCGCGCGCGTGCACGCGCGTGCCTCGCGTGGGCGCCGTCCTATCGCAACAGCCAATGGAGAGTGTCAGTCAGGCCGCCGTCAAATTAAAAGGATGGAGGGAAGCCAGAACAGATGAAGCTTCGTTCAGATGAAGGAATGAACAAAGACAAACATGTCAGCCAACACCAGCGGCTCGGCAGCGCACGCCTCTGTGATCGCACGGCTCCGAGATGACGGAAACGTTTTGTAGGATGGGATGTGAGACACTTCACATGCAATTACAGCAAAAAAAAAAAAAAAAAAACTGGTAAAAGGGTAAGCACTGAATTAACGTGGAGACTGTGCGGCGTTTAACAGGCAACCGCTACAAAACAGATTGACAGGACTATTACAGGACCAATTTACTATTCAAACAAAAACCCCACCCACACCAGCAGCCGCACAAACTGAGGCAGGGAAACTTTTTCTCTCTACTTCTTGAAAGTTGTGTGGTAAAAATGTGAAGTTTCCTTTTTTTCTCTGCCAAAGAAAAACAGGATATTCGACATCACATGAAAATCTAGTGTTGAGGGTTTGGCCATATATTTCCTGAGTCTGCCGAAAGCTGGAACATCGCAAGAAACAACTCATTTTAAATTTAAAACTACACAGAAGGACATGAAAGACTTCTGGAAAGACAAAACATGTAAAAAAAAATGTCCTGGAGTGTCTGATGATTTGATTCCCCAAGCTTTTCATCCACATGGAGCTGATGCTACTTTCTGGTCTCAACACTGCAAACGCCAAAAGAATGGCGCCACATTGTCGCCTCTTTCCCTCTACCCGCAGGCCTGTCACCCATCTCTAAGTACACGAGTATATATAAGTAGATATTAGTATGACATGAAGTGAAGACATGATGCGACCATCCCCCCACAACAGCATTAGAAATGCAGACAAGGGTTCCTGATGAAATACACTCCTGTTTGTAGAACAGAGGTTTCTATGGACAGTTGGTTGCTCGCTGCTTATATTACTGGAACGTATCCGACTCTGCAGCCGCCTCCCACAATGATTGATGCTTCTAAAGGGAGCAGTAGAAGGCGGAGCTAGAGACCAGCGTGGTATCGTGTTCTCGCACCATTTCACGATCTTCCAGGATTCATTCTGATTACAAGGAAACCCTTTGATGGCCCATTGTGGGCAAACTGTTAAATGTGGCATCAACTCTTGAAATTTGTCATTACTTATTTAATCCAATATCTTCAATTTGTGCGCTTTAATTGTCAGTTTAGAATTGCTTCACTAACATTAGTTACTTTTCTTTTTCTTGTAACATGTTTGAAATGAACCGAATTTAATATTTTTACACCTATTTCCTTCCATCATGGCTTCTTTTTCAAAATTACAAGCCTCAGGGTGAGTCGCAGGACATGCAGGCAGTACAAAATTCAAACGTCTTTTATTTTTTTCAGCCTGGAAAATGAGCTCACTTTGCCAAAATGCTTGAATTCTCATGACACCCCGATTCAGACCCATTGGTTTTCATGTCTATGTCCCGCAGGCGACTTGTCACTCTGAGTCACCCCTACAACCGATTATTGCTCAGTGAAGGTCATCAATCATTACAGTCACCCAAAGGTGGTCCTTTCATGATGCGTACATTGTCATTATTATAATATTGCTGAAAGCGTATGCCTTCTCTAACCTCCGAGCGGACGTGCAGAAATTCAAAGTCGGACCTGCTCCACGCAAATTAGCACTGATAGTCTCTTTTTATCTCACACAGTGTCATTTCCATATTGCCCCCGATGCTAAGAGAAGAGCAGCACCAGATCTATAAGCAGCGCTGTCACTTGTCTTTGTAATGAATTGTGTTAGAATGGCCACGGAAAACCTGAAAGCCCGTTAGTGAATGGTTACATTTGTTATGTACCCTTATGAAGATGAGAGGTGAATACGGATGGATTAAGCCGCTGAGCAAGGAATGAAAAGACGCGCAATCCGAGACGAAGGACGGAGCCGCAGAAAAGAGCAGCTCTCGGCGCGCCTCCCCAAATAAAGAGCACTTGATACGGAGCACAATGTAACTTGGCATAATAGGACATTACTGAGGCGTTAAAGAGGAGTAAAGGCCTTGTACAACATGAGAGGAGAAGACCTTGTGCAACACCAGACACGGTAGATAAGGAGGAGACATCTGTTCAAAAGAGAGTTTGAAATGTTCAGCAGTGTGTCACCAGCAGCACTGTGAAAGAAGTTCTATGAAAAAAAGAGAGGAAGTTGGGAGGGAGATTAGGACCTACAGTGGAGCGATTCAGTCTCAGAGACGGTGTTTTTTCCCACCTTCCACCATTGCACATGCGAAGCCTCTTTTCATCGCCGTGCTGTCTTCGATCAAAGAGGACAGCACATTGTTTTAGCTCATTAAGTGGGACACATGAGCAAGGCCTTGATAGACTGGACTGCCTGTCATCTATTGTAATGTATCTAAATGTGTCCGTCCTTGTGAAGGCAACTAGAGCTGAAACAAAAGAGACTCCTCTTGTTTAGGCCAGTGAATTTTATTGATCGTGGCAAGTGAGCTGGATTGGGTGTGAATTCCAGGCGCGTGCAGCTTTTTCATGTGAAGGTCCGCGTGCGGAAAAGACGAGTCTCCGATTCAGGTCTACCAAAAGCTGCTACACTTCCAAGCTATTTAGGGAAAATATTGATCGTAACACCTCAATCTCACCATAATGTACTTTTATTACCCGTTGCATGTTTGAAGGCACATGCACATTAAAAGCCATGACAAACATCCTCTGCTCCGCATTTTAATGAGGCCGATTTGAGCGTCCACATTACAATTCATTACAACACAAGAAGGTGAAAAATTAAAAGCAGAACCTGAGGAGACGAGTCTGCAGGGATACTGAGGATATGCACAAGCCAGGCGTTGTGTTTACTCATATGGTAATTTATCCCCATGCTAAAGCCCACATGCAAAATGGATTTTCTGCACTCTGCTATTAAATTATGAGTTTTAACCATCCAGCTGTTTCTTGAATCATTTCCAAGGTGTTCTCATGTGTTCAAGACCGTCACTGGCTTGGGCGCGACACATGAAACTCTGCCTTTGACTTTCTTATTCAACTGGAACCAAAATATTGCTGCTGACTATTTTAATATTGCTTGATATATGTATTGCCTGAATTCAGATTTTTTGCTTTGGGAGATATTTGAAATAAATAAATGACAAATATTATTTACAAGTATTTAAAAGTAAATTATGGGGGGGGAGGGTTTAGGAATAGTCTCTTCTGGATGGAAGTGACACTGGTAATAAGATTATGCTTTGTATTTTGGGGTACCAGACAAACTATGAAGGGGGTCCTCCAGCTACAGAAACAGAAAAATCATTTGATCAATTCACAGTGGTGAGTTTCCAAACACAACATCTGTGTGACGAAACGTTTATCACACAGTCACACTTATTTTGGGGCTTGCTTGCTTCTGGTTTTAAATTGATCTACATCTATCCCCAACAATAAAAAAACAGTCATGTAAATGAAACACCGATGTGACTGGAATGGCAGAAAAAGGAGCATTTCACAGTTCCGTCACATCAGACAGATTCCTGTAAGAATGAATGGCTTTCAGAGAGACCCAGCAGAAAGAAATGACGAATGTACAGTGCAAACAAAGTGAAGCCTATCAAAGAGCCAATGTGAACCGTACCAACAGTCTGCTGCACTCATCGCTTGTGTGTTTCAGCACCAAAAAAAGGTACCTGACCAATTAGTCGCCTGAAGAGAGCAAAGTAAAAATCAACTCTCTGCATCTTGAGGTTTTATTGTCACACCGGTGCTGAGAAAAACAAAGCGACAGAGTGTGAATACATTTCCTTGGAGTGATAAATGTAAAAGCACTTTAAACAGACACATTCACCCGTTCACTCACTCCCGGATAGCGACAGCAAAGCGTTTTCACAATATTGGGAGCAAAAATGGGATTCAGGGTCTTTTCCAAGGACACTTTGACAGGGCGAGAAGGGGGATCAAAACACCAACCTTGGAATTGGACAGGGACCCGCTCCACCAACTGAGCCACAGCTGCTCCAACCCCCCCCCCCCCTCCTTTTATTGTATTTCCTAACCGTACACGTGCCAATTAATCGTAAACCTCTGATCACACTCTATTCACATGTTGACCTAATTTCCCTACAGGAACAGACACGTTCATCTCATCTCATATAACACACTGCTCTTGATCAGCTGATGTTGCTCGAGATGGTAATTAGACTCCACAAATGAACATGATCGCAGCAGACAGAGACACGGACGATCACCACCTTTGTGGGACCGGTTCAACCGCAATTTCTGACATAAAAAGACTGAAAGTACAACAACTGCATTTGTTCTCAGAACTTCTAAATGAGACAGACTGATGTAAAGAAGCGTTCGTCATCAAAAAGTCGGTTTCTCCTGGTTTCTCTGGAAAGAAAAAAAGGAGGAATCATGTTTGGAGGAAACAACTCAGAAATCCAACGCATGCTAACAGTGCAACACTGTGATCCAGTGAGGATTACAGAGATCAGGAAGCATCAGTGCAAGATAAGGCTTAATGCTTGAGCAGACTCAGGATACCCATTAGGTGTATTTTCCTTCCTATGTTTTCCTCTTGGCGCGAACTATCTTAAGCGATAATCGTTTCTGAGGGGGAAAAAACATACAAAAAAACGAAACAACATAACAGCCATAGCATTCTATAGTGAATTACTTCTGTGAAAATGGAGAAAAATACTGAAAATACACACGTTGGAGCAGACAGTTGATGTCTGCGTGGATGATAAAATCTATTGCATGGTACAGGGACATACTGTACATTTGAAAATGTCATGTTCCATCAATTTCTGTATCTGAATGACCTTTTTGTGTATGTTGGTGTTGGGGTTTGGGTTTTTTTCCCCCACTGAGAAGCAGTTTGTGTGGCTGGTGTCTCACTCCCCTGCGTCTGTCCCCTTCTATAGTTATGGAGTCCAAGCAGGCATACAACAGGCTGCCACTCAGGTCATGACCCGTCTATTCACCCCCTCACCAGCTGACCACGGGTCAGTGCTAATGAGTGGCAGGTTGGTTGTATAGGAAGCTAGGTCAACCCAAGGTCCCCCTGACCTCCCGCTAACACACACACACACACACACACACACACACACACAGCTCTCCGGCATTCTGGCTTTCGGCTGATTAGAAAAGGAGGGCAAAAAAGCCAGAAAAAAAAATTAAGAGGAAAATGCCGTCAGACGAGCTGGATGTGGGCACGTGTGAGTGGTTGAGTGGACAGAGTGATGGCTGGGAGGTGAAGACTGATATTTGTGGTCGGGTCATCGCACGGAGAGGACGGAGAGTGAAAGAGCCGGAGACATGTTTGATACATTTGACGGATCCGTCTCCCCACCGAGAATGTTTGAATTATTGGTTCAGACTCTGCAATCAGTCACCGTGTGTGTGTGTGTGTGTGTGTGTGTGTGTGTGTGTGTGTGTGTGTGTGTGTGTGTGTGTGTGTGTGTGT
>JASSRZ010000023.1:8505830-8516732 GCA_032164315.1 Malacoctenus gilli | reverse complement strand
GTGTGTGTGTGTGTGTGTGTGTGTGTGTGTGTGTGTGTGTGTGTGTGTGCGTGTGTGTGCGTGTGTGTGCGTGTGTGTGCCAGAGATTTGTCCCCCTCCTAATATGAAAGATTCAGCTTTGTTGAGTTCGTCTCATGTAACTGTGTTTGTTCAGATTCAAACATTCAATCATTTCTCACTCTTCTCTGCTTTCCCTGAGCTTTGATTTATCACCTCACCGTCTAAAAGCTTTTTTTTCCCAGTAGGAAAAAAGATAGGGAACTCATTTATGCAGAACAAACACCCATACGTACCAAAGCACAAGGCTGCCGCATTGTTCCTAATGTGCTGTGTCGTAGTCTTAATCACATGCGGCGAGTTAAACCGTCACCAGAAACAACGGTATGTTTTAAATTCCAGATGAGGCTGGAAATCAAATCAAAGCAAACTCACTTCCTGTGATTGAGTTTGCTTCATGCCCCGTCTCTTTCTTTCCGAGACGGGGCTCTCCGTCTTTCTTTCTTTCTTTACGCACAGTTATTTCTGACTAAATGTAAAACGCTCCTCTGATCTTTTTCCTGCTTCACTGCTTTTTTGCTGGGGCTTTGGGGCGCGTCGTACACTCACTGTTTACTTCATCGGTAGACACGGACGCGCGCGCATGCAACGTCTACTGGCTAAGTGCCACGTAGCCATGCCAACAGTCAACACTGTAATGGGAGGGCGTATGTGTGTTGACAACTTTACGAGCTACAAGGACTGGAATTACCACTCTGATCTATGCACACACATGCATCAGTATGTGCACGCGCACGCACACACACACACACACACCTGAAGATTGCTACAAAACAACTGTAATAACACATTTACATGCTGGTTTAATGAGAGAAAAAAAATGTTTTAAAATGCAAATGTGACTGATGGGCAGAATGTGCAGGCAGATCTGAAGTCAGATTATTCTTGCGATCCTGTGGACCGACATGCAAAACACTGAACTTTCTCCTGCATTGACGTAAACCCCCATTTTGCTTTGCTGTCATGTGTTGCCTGCTGCAACGACCTCTCGGCTCCTCGTGCTCGACGTGTCTGATAGCGAACCCGGCGTTGTGCAACGACTGACGGCAACAAAAGTTGAACCGTGAGGCGGACCCCTGTGAAACCCAACGCCAGCCTCTCAAAGTTTGATCCCGCACTCTGATAAGACGGCGCTGACCTTCTGCGCTGGTAAGCCTTGGAGGCTAATATCAATGCCAGCTTATCAGTCATGCTCCGTGCTAAGCTCATTGATGCGGGGAGGCTGGGTGGTGAGGAAGAAAAGTCAGACGCGGGATACAGAGTTCTTTGCAGGTGATCGGAATCCTTCTGCTTTGTTCCTGCATTGTGTACACACAATGCAATGTGGGCAGCCAGTGCAAATCTCCCGTGTTAAGTCTGGAGACTGTCTGTAAGTGCAGCGTGTGGTTGGAACTGCCGCTTGTGACATTACAGCGAGGATTAGGGCAAACAAAACCGACTGATTGGATTGTGCATACAGGGAGAGCAGTAATCCAATGAGCCTGGCTGCTGTTTTAAAGAAGAAACTAGAAAAGACATGATGGAGTGTGAATATGTTTGGGATTAAGCGGCAGTTTAATTCAAAGAAGTGAGGTTCCACATTGTTCTTCATCACCATGTTGCCAGGCAAAGAACAGCTAAATCATGACAACTTGCACCTATTTTACAAAAAGTAACTCCAATAAACTTTCTTTCCTTCTCTCACATTTTGTACCCAATAAATGCCAAACTTTGTCAAAAATTTTCCCGCAAAAGGCTGCAAACCCTGCTCTTAATCTTTGATCATCGGCAACAATTAAGTGAAGCCAACCACCGTCTCAAATGCCAATGCAACTTGGGACTTTACAACTTTGTGTGTTTTCTTTCTTCATCCCTCTTTGGTGTCTTTTGTCTCTGTCAAAACTGATGAGACACTGCAGCTCCCTCCAACGTTTGACCTGACATCAGCTCCCCCTAATCACCCCACCTGTCTGCCTCCGCCTACAGTCAGTCTCTGAACGCACACCTACAGCTATACTTAACAGCAGCTTCACAAAAAAGATCAACACCAGATAACAAATTTTCTCCTGCGTTTCTAACGGATGACCTATTTTTTTTCTGCACCTTGGCACAAATTTTAGCGCTGCATTTTGGTTGTGTGCGTCACTCCTTTCTTCATTTCTGCTCTTTGGGGAGGTGAACAGTTAGAAAATCAACATCGAAGGAGTGGAAACGGGAGCGAAAGCACACACAGCCCAGAAATCGGCAGGTCACGCTCGTGCAAGTCAAGTCAGCTGTGTCGTTCGTACAACCAGTTATGCCGCATTACAGCGCAGCCATGGAGTGAACATGCACAAGGCAGAGAGTCTGCTTCAAAACGTGTCAGAATCTCCAACAGCCATGTCTGACTTCTCTAGGTGTCACTTGTATCTGAAATGAGGAGTTTAGTTGGGAATCACTGTTTTGGTGGGAAAAAGAAGGCGTTTTTAAATTCACCTGTAAACTAGAAGTCAAACAAATCAAATATCATGACACTAACTAAAAAAAGATATTTTAGCACCACATCAGGCAATCAAATTACTCTGCACCGATGCAAATAATATGTGTGGGTATGCATGCTGGGCTCAATGGAGAATCAGTCCACAACATCCACAAAGATCAGCCAAGAGGTACGCAAGCAGGTGCTGCTCAATGCCAAAATTTCTTCCTCCTTTGTGCTTCTATAATGTGTTGTGTAACATTAGAACAGTCGTGGAACATATTGACATGAAATCCAATCATGTGACATCAAGGATTTTGTGCAACTACAAAGGTTTCAATGTGGAAAAACACTGAGCTTCATGCTGTGTGCAAATGCATGCATGTGCATGTGTGTTTCTCCAACGGTCTGTTCGGACGAGTGTGTATGGGTGTGCGTGCAGATTAAAACACCATCCGAGCTTCAGTTTGCGTGTGTATAGTCAGCTATGGTCGACAAAGGAAAGTTGTGTTACTCATCACTTTGGTGGAACTGAGCCTGTGAGCGCTTGGTGATGGTCGGTGTGGCACTTTACCTGCAAGACAAGAAGAAAGGACACATCAGCTGCAGAGTTACTGGATCACCTGGACTTTCATCAATGTAGCATGAAAAAAATCGTCGTGGGATTGTTAAGATGCATTTCTAGCTTTGGGGTTTTTTTTCCACATTTTGAATCAGTTTGGAAATTGGGCATCTTGTGTTTACAGCAAACATGGTTTGGCAGATTTAATTTCTGTCCTAGTAAATTGGTGCAAAAATGTGTCACAAGCAAAACAAGGCTCTGCAATCTGGCCAATTTATTAGCCAGCATTTATTTTCATATGGGGCGAGGAGCGGAGCAGGAGGACGTGCGAGATGTCAGGTAACAGCCTGGCTTTTTATACACGGCTCCTCCTCCTCCTCCTCCTCCTCCTACTCTTTGACTCCGTTGCTTCGTCCTCTGATTCTTCCTTTCACCAGACAGACTGGTCGCCTATTTGGTTTGGCAGCAACAGCTAAATGCAATCTCTCTGTAACAGAGGTCTTGGTGATGTTTAACCCATTCAGGGCAGCGAGATGGGGAAATCAATCACTGAGAAAAAAAAAAGGAAGAAAAAAACCAACAGCGCAGGGCGGTCCTGCCAGCCCCCCCCCCCCCACCCCCCACCCCGTTAGCACCTGTTCCTGTGACTGGCTGACATGGAACAGAAACCCAGGGGAGGGACAAGAGGTCAAACCCATTTAGGAAACCATGGGAGAAGGCATCATACAAACAACAATGTTTTTAAATGGTTGACCCCGCTCTGTGGTTGTTCCCTGGCGTTCGGAAGTGCAACGCAATCTGACAAAAAAACACGTGCACCTTGAAATGTACACGGAGGAACCGACAGTGTCGCTAACCACAGGCTCTCCGTCTCCTTTTCTGTTGTTTACCAAGTTTTGTTTATTTTTTCTTTGCTTTGTGCCGAAAAGAGGAAAGGGGTGGTAGCTGTAAGGTCTCACCGGTCAGATATTTTAATATTCTGATAAAATATTCAGATTTTTCGATGGTCCGTTGTGGTTAAATGCGGTTTCTTTAGCTTGTCACCAACACTGTTACTGCGAAGGAAATATCTGTCAGCTGTTCCATCTGAACGTCACGTCACTGTCAGCTGTCCCCTCTGTATCTTCAGCCTTGGAAGTTCTTCTGAGGTGAATCCAACACAGACTCTGTGAGGCACCCCGTCACTCCCTAAAGCTGCCTTCGAAAATATGTCTATTCGAGTTCATGACTGCTGGAACAAAAGCATTCCACTTAAAATAAGGGAGGGATTTCGGGCAACAACAAACCACGACCCTTGTCCTCATCTGCACCACAACATTTTCGAGATTCTGTTTATGAGTTCCGTTTCTTCGTTTGCTTTTTGATCTCCACTTCTTGACTTACTTCCTTAAACAAATACTGTACATGTGGGCAGTGCTGAGACCCCTTGCAGTGCTAATTAATAGCAACTCCAGGCCAGGAAGCGAGCCTCTTCATTTGAGCATTGCGCAACCCACCGTCCATTGCACTTAGTTTTAATGAGTCTCCTTAAAGTCACTCTACCTCTATGGTCTCTTTATATCGTGGTTTTTTTCACCTTCCACTCCTCCCTCTGCCAATGGCTGTCCTTCACCATTGACTCCCACAAATGACCTCATAAGGGGGCTTTCTTTTAACTTGATGTCCCTGTCAGCAGGGTGACATTGTCTACAATTAAGCGGTCAGCCACTGCTTCCTTTCGGAGTCTTAAAAGGGAAAAATATTACTCCGCGCCAAACTATGATACCATGCCCCCTAAATCCAAGGTTGCCCTCTCCTGAATGCTAAGAAGATTACAGAGAAATACTGCCTTGTGTTCTGTTTGTGCTTTTACTGGATTAATTCAAAGCAGCAACAACATTTATAATCAAAGTTGTCACGGTTCAATAATGTTAGCAACAGGAGTTAAGACCCAGACGCACACAGACAGAGTGAGCGGCCGTATTGTTGTAGTTTTCTGAGAGAGAGGAGGCAACAAGAAGGCAGCGGAGCAGAAGTGGCCGGAATGCAGCGGCTTCGCGAGATCATTGTGGAGCAGCCAGCTAATGAGCGAGCTCAATCATTAACCGATGTCTCAATGAAGCGACTTTTGATCAGGTATGCTGCAGGGGAGTCGAGCTGAGTGAACATGTGAGGGACCAGAGGATCCTCAGAAGTAACGCTTACTTGCGTTTCAGCAAAACTTCACCATGCGACTCATCCAATAACCGACATTGGAAGGGTTAATCAATACTGACTTGCATTTTATTATGCTGCCCCTCTCACATAAATGAAATCATCGTCTGATGTCAAAGACCCAGTCGCAGCGTTAAGAGATACAATATGCTCCTCTCACAGCCAGTTAGTTCTCCCCTGGCACCAATTAGAGGAACAGAGGTCACACCTATTAACCTCAGTGAGATGAGAAGCGGTGGCACTCTCTAACATGCACACGATGCTCGCCGACGACACTGTTCAAACAGTTATTACAGCAGAACCTGCATTCATAGCAGCAACAAGCCAGGGATCAGCAAGTCCCGCCGAACAACGGTCACGCTACAGTCAAACTACATGATTAAGAAGGTAACTGAGAAGACTGGAACCACTATGGCACACTGAAGTTCCTCCATCCTTACATTCACCTCTTTCCAAACATAATCCAAGGACTCCGTCCAGCTCAGTGTTCACAGAGACTTCCTGGATTTACCACAACCGTAAAGGTTGCGTACAGCCCCAGAGGTAAAACAGCAACGAGAACATCACGAACCACATAAGTGCACTGCAGCTGCTCTAATTCACTTGAACGTAGGTGTGGGGGGCTTGAGGGGGTACACAAAGAAGAAAAACGGAGGTCACCAATATAACCTGGGGCAATAATTCTGCCCTGCTGCCACGGCCACACAGGGCGAGCCTTGGCCACTATTCCTCCTCTCCTTCTATCTGCCTTTACATAAGGAAGACAGCCAATATGTGCCAGAGCGACATATCCTTCCCCCAGATAATGGAATTGCCTGGCTGTAATAATAATTTGAATTTCACACCCTGCTGCCTCGGTGCGGAGGGATCGCTGGAGAAGTGGCATAAATTAGCCTCCATGCACTGAGCTGATCGATGACTGCCCCGTCCGCCACCTATTGATCTGAGACAACTCCTGGGGACGCCAGCATAGCCTGCATCCGCGCAGAGATAAGCCGACGACGGTTTGCTTCACCAAAACTTAGCAGGGACGGAGCAGAGATGTGGTCACGTATCCCTCCTACCTGCTGCCACTTTTTCAAAAAGGGACAGTAAATATTTCATGGTGTACTTTGACAGCCAGCAGGTACCATGAATGGGCCTCGGGGCACGAGGGACCCAGTAAGTGTTTAGTAGGAGCAAAACATATGAGTAAATGAAAAAAAAGGGCTCACATGTTCATGACAAATGTGTTTGAAGTTGAACACATGACACTTTAACAAGTTTTGAACCACACTTTGCTGCAGGCCAGAATCTTGTTGGACCTGCTTGAAGAGCAGACTCCTTTACTCGATTGAGGACGAATCACATTTTGTCAAGTAAAAAATTGGCAAGAAAACTTTTCTTTGCCCCTAATACAAGCAACAGAAAGACAGGCATATGTGTACAGTAAGTGGCAGCTCGAACTCAAGTCTAAAATCCACCAATAAAAAGGCCATTGTCAGAAAATTGCATCAGCGACACAATTGCGCAACACAATTATGCACTCGCACACACACACACACACACACTCGGAGGAATATCCTCCACAATCACACATTTACACATTCAAAAAACAGGCTCCAAGGAATACAACCGTCCCACTCAAATACAGACTCACTAATTAACAAGTTCCTAAAATGAGCCACTACAAGTCCAATAAGCACATTGGAGAGCGCGATCAAAGCGTTAGGTTCACAATGAGTGCGTTAACAGAACAGGAATGCAAAACAGGCTTGATGGGAACTTTGGTCCATAAAAAAAAGAAAGAAAGAAAAAAGCTAAATTATTACACTGGAATTTTGAAAAATTCATCAAATTGACAGATCAATATTCCAATAAAAAGGTGAATCCTCCTGACTGAGAGACAGCGGAGGTAATTTCTCTGACCTTTCTGCAGCTCTGTGACTGTGGGTGCAGCAGGGAGATTGGGGCCAATAATGATGAGAATCAATTCTCAGTCCAGGCCTGTTTTCCCCCCGTGTGAGGGCGAGAGGTGTCAAGAAATCAATGGCAGCCATAAAAAGTCTGCGCATGATGGAACAAGCGCTGCGCTAACAAGTGTCCACTCATCACATTTGGGGACAGCAGGTGTCCGAACGGCTCAACTCCTGAGACGAGACTGTATGGCATCGCAAAGGCACGCCTGCAACACAGCTTAATGAGAAGCTGCAAATGAATAATGGGGGAACTGGTCAATTTGAAGGTTAATATTAACAGTAGGAGGAGGGTTTTCAGTTATGGCCGTACATGCTCAATGGATAAATGTTGATTTGTTCATTCCAGTTGAACCACTCTCAACAAATCAGTCGTCCTAGATGTTCTGCAAGGATAAAATACAACTTTCCAATTTAGCTCTGAAGCGACACAGGATAATAGTCGACAAAATCAACAAAGGAATCCCTTTCACTCCTCCTGACAGTGCCTCAAAACGAATTGTGAATCAAGCCTGACATGGAGAAGTCATAAGCATCCACTCACTGGACAACCTGTTGCCACAACAATCAATTTGTAGCTGTGCGATCAATTAAGGTTCAAACTGCTTGTATCGTCACACAATGAAGTCGTATGTGAGGTCAAACTGTGCACAACCTTCCAAACTTATCACATAAATGATGCAACTCTCGATGTTTACATTAAGAAAATGTCCCCATTAAAAAAGGGGAAACTGACCATTATTGCAATTTTAGAATTCAAACAGCAGGACTATGTGGGGGAAAAGCACTCAAAATTTTGGTTTTTAATCACACTATCTCACTCAGCTGAGTGAAAGAAAGACACAGAATACCAGTGAACGATTTACAGGGACTCCTTCCTGTCTCCCCACATGAGACGGTTGGGATATTTCACACTTGGAGGGTCCAAAGGTTGGTCACGCTTCTTTGGGCCATTTGCATCATTGGCGCATTTGTTTATCTTCTTTTCCTGAGGTGCCTCTCTGATGTAAGTTTCACTCTATAAGCCCATTTTGCAGCGTTGAGCATACCTGGCGTGCAGGACGGAGCGCCCGTGGTTTGACGCCAGCCAAATTGCTACAGCTGCTGCATTGCCTACAATAGGTGGCGCCTGGAGCAGATCCGCGCATAAAGGAAGACGTGACGGCCCGACAATCAGCTTACACCAACCTGGTCCAAGCAGAGCTTCCACAACAGCCTGATGTCATTTTACTCTGATGTCGTTTGACATCTGAGCTACATTTTAAACGAGCAGCCAGTTGGGTAACATAACATATATGACAGGGAAGGTGGAAGAACATGAAAGGGTCGCATCGAAGATGAACCCTGGGTGACTTGTGTTTCAGTGTCTTTTGAATCAATTTGTCAAAATTCAAGAATATGCACGTCTCACTGAATTACAAGCACTCGCTTACCTGCAAAATTTACATTTCATGCCATGTCACATTTCTCTTTAAGAGAGCCTGAGAGAGGAAAAAATAGAGATCCTTTTGCTGAAGTTGTGCATAAAAGAGCAATCGCGCTGCCAGTTCTCTTCGCAGCCATTCGATCAGCTTTTGGATCTCTGTAACTGCGAGCGTTGCTTTCACACTTACAAAACCAAACACAAAGACTTCCCCGAAAGCCATCAGGTCTGAGTGACGCAGCTCACTGCAACACCGGTCAGCAAAGATAGACGTTGGGTCCTCGGCGATCCCGTTCCAAAGAGATCGGCTTTCCTCCACACATTTTGATTCCAAAGTCTCATTATCTATCAGAGGGGGGCTGAGCTGTTGCACAGTTGATCGCCACTGGGTGAAGCCATGAAAAGACGAGATATGTAGACATAATGCCAACCATATTATTATTTTTCTCCCATCTCTGCCTGACAGGAAAAACAGCTGAAGGGCACGAAATGTGTTAAGAATTCTCTTTCAAGCCTCTCAGCCATACTGGGCCGCGTCCCCTCTTTGGATCAGTCAGAATCAAAGAATCTTACACAATTACATCATCAGAAACTACAAAAAAAAAAAAGAAATGTACAACAATAAAGATGCTGAAGCTTGACCGGTAAGCTAAATTATCAGAAAAGGAAACATTTAGGTGGTCTGGAAAGGTGGATGGGTTCCTGTTGCAGCTCCTCGAACCTGCAGAATGACCACTTCAATGATCATTTTACTAACCTGCTATCAAAGCGTAATGCTGCAGCGGGGACACGCTGTCCTTAACCTCCCATCTGGCTGTCTTATCAAATCACGGATGGTATCAATTCGGTTTGATACCGCGCAGCTGAATTGTACATCAAAACGGCACATATAAAAGGCAGTGCCCTCCATGGAAATAAGCAGATGAATGGAGTATAATACAGAAATCCCATTGTGACTGTGAATTCTGATTGAACCGGCTGGAGTCTCTTCACCCATGATAATAAAGCTCAAAAAATTTTCCTCACTCCAAAAAGACTGAGAAGGAAAGAAAGACCTAATCAAGAATGACTCACAACGTGGTCACTGAATCCACGTGAAGACCCCCTGCTCCTCTGCCTGCCTCACTCTCCTATCTGTAATTAAACTGAGCAGTAAAGCAGAAAAAGTTTTTTTTCCCCTTCTCTCTCTTTTTTTTTTTTTAAAGTCTCTTAATTTCGGCACTAGTCTTCGCCATTGTGGTTCCTGAGTTTCGAAAGTACGCACTCACTCGCAGGCTTCAGCTCACTGGCTCACAGGCTTCTATGGGCTGGTACCATATGGTGCTTCCTAATGAGGAGGTTCTGGGTGCTGGTATCAGTATTCTACTCTCACTTCCTCTGCCCACAGGAAGACGTCCCCTCCCCACTCATAAGGAATGCGCAGCACACTGTTGGCCCACTTTGTAAAAGAAAGTCTCCTTGAATCATTGAAGCTGTGAGTCTCTGTTTCAGTCAATCCGCCGTGCACTGTGGGAAGCTTATTAGACAATCCAAGGCATTACAAAAGGATTTAAGAAAGAGAAAAGCAATTGTCTAAAGCCTTCTCGTAGGTGTTT
The DNA here is from genome assembly GCA_032164315.1 of Malacoctenus gilli. NCBI lineage: Eukaryota > Metazoa > Chordata > Actinopteri > Blenniiformes > Labrisomidae > Malacoctenus > Malacoctenus gilli. The sequence continues at coordinate 8,506,510 of JASSRZ010000023.1, read as the reverse complement.
TTTTTTTGCCCCTCCGCAGCTTTTAACTTGAGTCAGGTACATACACAGGTGAGAACACACTGTAAACCTTTCCACATATCTTGTTGGGTTTTCTTTTGAAAAAGAAAAATGACAGTACATGATATCATGCTGCTGAGCTTCACGAAAAACTGTTTTAACAGGTGAATTATTTCAGGTCATATTAAGCCACTTTTGAGGTTCGACAATGGTCACATCTCGAAATAGGGACAAATATTGAAACTCTAGGTTCTGACTTTAAGCTTAAGTGCCTGCTTTACATGTGCAACACGTAGCAGTAAGTCAGCGAAGGCCTACTGCTACTGTATTATGGATGGGGTCAGTTTTTGTACAGAGGGAACTGAAAGGTTAAACAGTCACACACACACACACACACACACACACACACACACACACACACACACACACACCTGGGACATCAGGGGACATTAAACTGACTGAAATGCATTTCTTGTGGTGACAATGATACGAGTGAAAGTTGACTATCCACCTTAAGCAACATGTTAATGAGCATCAGAGAAAAAGCAAACTGGACGAATGATCCAACAAGAGGAGTCCTCACCTTCTGAGCCAAACTAGCGAGCCGATACTTGGGCGAGAAAGATCATCCAAAACTCCAAAATAATTGTCACATTTACTGTGTTTTGAATGACGTTGTGGTA
>JASSRZ010000023.1:8488781-8503903 GCA_032164315.1 Malacoctenus gilli | reverse complement strand
ACACACACACACACACACACACACACACACACACACACACACACACACACACACACACACACACACACCTGTGACATCAGGGGACATTAAACTGACTGAAATGCATTTCTTGTGGTGACAATGATCCGAGTGAAAGTTGACTATCCACCTTAAGCAACATGTTAATGAGCATCAGACAAAAAGCAAACTGGACGAATGATCCAACAAGAGGAGTCCTCACCTGCTGAGCCAAACTAGCGAGCTGATACTTGGGCGAGAAAGATCATCCAAAACTCCAAAATAATTGTCACATTTACTGTGTTTTGAATGACGTTGTGGTATTTGTAAATGTTTATCATACTCATTAGCATTGAGCAGGATCTTGACAACCGACAGCCTCTCTCGTGTTGAAGTGGGACAGCCATAAATAGACCTTCACCGTCTCGTGGCTGGTTCAATAACAAGGCGAACATAAAGCAGTTTGTTTCACCTTTCCTAAAGGGCAGGTGAGACACATTTCTGCCCCAAAATTCCACTCATAAATAACCCAGCTGAATAAATCACCCCGTTCAGTCGACGGTTAACCAGATAATTATGTGGTGCGTTGCAGAGACGAGAGCTCGGTGGCGGGGCAGCACTCCTCGCGGCTCGCCAATGGACTGCTAACCCAGCCATGACATTGGCCGCTCCTCATCAATCTTAATGAGGCCAGAATCACCATCGGACTCGACAATGAGACTCGCTCACATCTGTGCATAGACATGACTGACACATCCAAATACACATGTACAGCTGAATAGGTAATGGACGTGTAGGGACAAATTTGAAACAACAAACTGACAACCTTGTTTTACCACTACAGCCGTAGTTCCATACAGGCAAAGTACATCGAAATGTCATTAATTCAATTACTTGAGACCACAAAATAATATCTAGAAGGACATGTCTTCCCAACAATTTGTCACGTCTCAGCAAGTGTCACATAATGAGGAAACTGATAAATTACCCGATTGAGACACGCAGTACTTGGAAACTTTATTCCAGCTAACTGGAGAAACAGCAATGTAGCATCTGTATGAACTCAGTAGTTCTGAGTTTTATGAACTGTTTAAGATACAGGCATGAACGTTGTATTCCAAATCAGCAGGTTGAAAGCCGCCACACTGGAGTTCTGCCAACTGACCGCTGCTGGTTTCTCAGTAGAAGTGAAAGCAAAAGAGAGGAAAGAGTTGCTGTTCCATAGCAGAAAAGGAAAAATACCGAATGACGATCACAACCATAAAGGCATAAATGACTGAAGAATTATTAGTCGTGTAAAAACCAACAAAATACTGCTTACAAGTAATGGCTCAGGTACTGTTTGAGTACAATGGTTTAAGAAGGTCATTATAATAAGACTTCAGTGAACATGTGAATTAACTGCTAAATGTCACTGAAATAAAATGTCTTTGTTCAACAGGACACAGAATTTTATGTTCACTTTTACTGTATTTTCTCCCAAATGTCAACCATCCAAGTAATCCCAATTCAAGTTGACATGCTTGACCTCAGAAAGGCTCTTCAGCAATCAGTTCAACCCCATTAAAGAGGCTTCTAAAAGTAACCTAGCAACCCCCTTTGTCCTTTGAACAATCGCGAGCTAATGTTAATTTATCTTTATGAACCTCTGACATGATCGATTTAAGCTTATTGAAAGAAGGAACTCTTTGAAACATTCATCAGCAAATGTAAAACTTTCAATCAGCAATGACATACAGATTAAAGAACAACCAGTCGGCTTTACTTGCCATATAAGACAAAGAAGTAGAGTTGAACAGACACGAGCAACAAAGCAAGCCATTTTTCCAAAAGTAAAAACTAAAATTTATCATGGGCTCATGTGTAATATGTCATGGAAGTTGCTTTTATTGAAGTGATTGAATGAAGAAGAAAATTTTCTTTTGCAAATCAATGAATAGATTTAATTTTCTCACATTGAACTTTAGCTTTGTTTAGGGGAGTCGGAGATTAATGGATGCTCATGATACTCACATATATACACAGAGCATTTGCGCTCGTTCCACATGTTTGCACAAAATCATTTTCAGTTGCGGACAGTTGACATTGCTCCGCACCAAATACGAACACATTAATGAGGTAATTAAATGTGAATAGGCCAGCCTTTATAATTGTGCCCTGATATGCAAGAAGCATTCGCACTAAGACCACCGCCTTCCTCAGCTGGCTGAGGGGCTTTCTCCCAACAACCGCAAGATAGCGCATGTGTCTGCATGTTGTGTCTGCATTCATTGTCTAAACACACTGATCTTGACCTTCCAGTTGAAGCTGTCTGATGCCTGTTCGGGCTCGGTGTCCTGAGGTCAACATGCACGATACATACGGAGGAGAGGGACAGACCGACAACACGAAGCGAGCTAAAACTGTGAATTACTGACGGGAGGGGTCAAATAATCTGAATAGGAGATGCACACAAGCGCACACACGAGCACGCACACACGCGAAGGTGAAAAAAATGAGAGAAGGGGGAGTCAGTCTGGCAGAAAATTGAGACGGTCGGCCATTTTCGACTCTCCCTCATCCCTCTGGGTTTATGGCCCGTGAAGCCTCTTGTCATTGCGACTCACCAGAGAGCCAAGTTAACAGGGCCTGTCCTCGGCCCAGCAGCACAGGAGGTATCCCTCTTCATCATTAACCCACCTTTGAGACACCAGGGCTCACAGCTGAGGTACACAACAGTTTTGGAAGACAGCACCACTCAGAGCATAAAGAACCAACAACAACAACAACAAAGACTCATTAACCTGCCTGTCCGTTTGCTTTGTCTGCTTTTGTCAGGAAAGAAAAAAAACCTGCAAAATTGTGTCATCGCCAAAAAAGCTCTACTTATCTGGGTAAAGTTACATTGGCTTTGGGTAGAGTACCACGCCCAGAATGGTGGTAATGGGCCGACACAAAGGGGGGAAATGGTGACGCTAAGGTGGCAAACATGATTTGTTGTGGTCCAAACCTTTCAAAGGAGTTTAATTAATGTGTGATTTTTGTCATCTTTTTTCTATTTCATGGTTGATTAAAAATTATAGCGGTAAAGGTAAAAACATCGAGAGTTAACCTTCATGGAAAACAAAAAATGGCCCAAAACAGAAGTAATGCGCATTCAGTCGAGTGAAAGTAAAAGTTTAAAGTGAAAGCAAAGTGGAGAACAGCACCTGCACACAGCTGGTCTCTCAGGTCTGCAGCTGAGCTGCAGACGCGCCGTAGAGCTATCGCCACGGAAACAACCCGTTGTGTCAGTGGGCATCTGGGCTGGCCTATCGGATTATAAAGGTGGCATGTCCCCCCCCCCGGGCACCCTCGAGACATGCCCCTGACTAAATAGCCAAAAGGACAACAATCACTGCATTCATTGAGATACTTTAGAGGACTACAAAACAAGTGAGCACTGATGTCAATCTTTCTTTTTTCCAAAGAAAACTTCAAAATTGCAAAGAAAATACGAGATGTGGAACAAGTGCAGCTTACGTACTGGTTTCTACTTTTGTCAGCAAACGATTCAGTATGTTGGTAAACCATAATAACTGTGGAGCCTTTCTGAACACATTAAGCCAAATGCCACCCCCTCAGTGTGCTCTAATGTACAGTCCCCTAATTGCTTAGAAAGGACAGGAAGAGACATGTTGGAGGTTTAGAGGACAATCTGGAAATTCAAAGAAACACTTGAAAAACTCCCGGAGACCCCGTGCCCGCCGCTGCCTCCATCATCCTCGCTGCACTGCCGCAGTAAACAACCTGGCCTTGAAACTCCCCGTTTTCAAGCCGACCACTTTCACACACTCTCAATCTCCCCTCCTGTCACAGGGGATTCGAGCAGTCCAAGCTGGCCGAGCGCCATGCAGTCCCACTCTGTTTATCTGTTTGTAATCGCTGCCTTTCCTCTGCAGGGACAAATGGAATCCAATCAGTCCAGCTAAGGAATGACAGGGTCACAGGCCCGACTCAACGGACGCCTATCTATTTGTCAGGGGTGTCAAATGGTGGGGTGGCCCAACGTGCTGTTGGGCCAACAGATCAGTCTGGTATATCACTGATGAGAGAGGCGGGAGATAGAGAGGAGCTCAGAGAGACAGAGAGGAGCCGAGAGGAGGAGAGGAAATATACGCCGGAACATTGAGCATATGGCTATCAAGATCAACCCAATGCGTTTGGAAAAAGACGTGTTAACAAGAACATGGATTCTTCAAAAAGGCACACACCTCAACAGATGGACGAACACACATGTACACACATACACATTGACATTTTTGACTGACAGACAGAATACTTAAACCATACAGGAGAGCAGGACGGTACCATCTCGTTTTGAATTCTGACACACATGCACACACACACCTCGCCGGCCCGAAACATGTGTGTGTGTAAGGGGATCTCATCATCATAAAGGGGAACTGTTAGATACAGGAGTGGGTAAAAGCCCCACTGGAGACCCATCTCAATGTGACCTCTATTAACAACACCCGGGGTATCTGAGTGTGAAATGAGCAGTGTGTATTCGTACGTGTGGAGAGGGACTTGAATAGATTTGAAAGCAGAATAAAAAGATTGGGCTCAGTATTTGTCTCGCTCGCTCCCTCTCCCCCACTTTCTCCCTCTCGCTCTCCCTCTCTCTCTGAAAAACGCTTAACAACTGAAAACATGATGGAGATGATTAGTAGCAAGTGTCTCACATCGGCGGTTCCGTTCATGGTTGTGTTTCCAAAAATTAACGGGTCACACCATAATGACTTGCACCTCACTTTCTGCCCGCGAGGGAAACTGTGCCTCCCTCCAATAACGGACACAGTGGGCAGACCTCCCACTCTGGAGCCCATAGGGAGAAAGGCTGATTTTAATCTCCAACACCGTTAAGTAATGCATTTAAAATCAGCGCTGCTTTTTATCCTGATTTCATTCCAACACTATTGACAACCCACCAAGTGCTTCTTGGCCTTATTTTGCATCTTCAACTTTGTGCTTAGAGAAATAAAGTCTGTAACTTTCACGAAATAAAATCCTGCTTGCATCTATGTCTCATCTCCTCGTGTCTACCAGCAAGTATGCATGTATTTGTATTGCATGTTCGCCCTGAGTGTCGGCAGTGACAAGGTGCCAGACGCTGAGAGCTTTGTCTGAGTGGCTCCCATAAGTCTTTTGGCATTGGCAGCATTAAAGGCAGTTAGCATCAATAATTAGCCCACTATAGGAAGCCTATACGCTCCTGTGAGATTTAGGAGGCCATAACTGAACGCCTTGTGACTGCTCGCCCTGCTGACAGACCTCGAACAAGTAAGTAAATCATTCTGTGCGGGAGGGGGGGCTGAATGTGATATTACACGCAAGCCTGTGCACATAAACACAAAGGCATAAATACAGGTGAGCACTCACATTGGCAATCATAATCAAGACTATTCTCAGAGTCTGAAAATAGTTTGCTCTGACCCTGCAAGGCTGCGTCTCCACCAGCACAACGGCTCTCAGTCACCCTGAAGACACACGAGGCTACAGGAGGCTTGGAGGTGAAGCCAGCCAGCAGCTACGGCTGCAACTGGACCACATCACAAAGCCTCGTAAACATCCAGTGTCTGTGCATAACAACGTGAATGTCGTTCAGCAGCCAAATGTCACATGATTGGCTAATAGAATTGCACCTCCACTCAAATGAATCCAATTGGTTTCTGTGTCTGGATCAAATTATGTGCAGCCTTGCATTTCGTACAACCTTCTGCCATATAGCTCCCACTTGCTGTACGTATACAGTCAACTAGAATGTTTTACCAGAAGGACACAGTAGTAATAATACATCCAACAGACCACAATGCCTATTTTTTTTTTAAATACTTTCAAGCCACCTTCAGCTTTTATCCAAAGATTTGACTTAATCACAGTTGACTTGATGAAAAGTGTCCTAGTGTTTTCACAACAGACGTGCTCACACAAGGAAAACTTGGACAGAAAGAAATACAGGGGACACATTTTTCTAAGGTCTGTTCCAGGCTCAACTTATGTCGACACTTCGAGATGTTATTTTCTGTAATCAGACACCATCTTGGACCAAGTTACACACAAAGGGGCTTTAATGTAGATGTGAATCAGAGAGGTAATCATATTTTGAAAAAGGTGGAAGAAAACGGGAGCCCTGGTTCAACTTGTACAGGACCAGATAGAAACAGATCAAGATAAAAGTTCCAATTCAGTGTTTTCAGCAGATAAAAGGTGTGTTGGGTTGAAAATATGAATGTAGATCATTCCAATGTGCACTGCAGGTAACAAGGGTGGAAGAAAAAAAAACAAACATGTATGTTTGCTCTTCATCTCAATGGCCTCTTAGTGGTTCAATGTACTTCTAATCATAACCATTGATGCAGCTTTTTTTTAGAAAGTACTACATGTGCCAAACGGGGCCATACTGCAGCAAGCAACTCCAGATGAATCAATTCATGTCTCAGTCTCTGTCAGGAAACCAGCAGAGGAGGGCGAGTGTACAGCAAAACACACACTAATGAATTCATCCTCCATACGCTGGTTTGAGAGAAATATCAATGTTGTAAGCTGTGCCTCAATAAACGGCTCCCACACTGTGAGAGCAAATTTCACTGGGCACTCAGTCGTAAACAATTATTTCAGTCTTACGGGATGCGCGGAAACGCTGCCCTTTGAGTCAACGTGGAGGTTGTCGTGTAGGAATAAGAGGTGGTGTCATATTACAGCGATTAGGGGAGGGGGACGAGATAACCCTGACTGGCTGAACAGCCTGGTGAAAAGTTTGGTGTTATCACCTCTATTCAGAGAGAAATGTAAAAGGGGGGGGGGCAGGGAGTGCTCATCTGATTCTCTCATCAGACCAGGGACCCAGACCAGAGACACAGCAGGGAGGGAAAGAAGCAAAGCAAGCAAACAAGTCCAAGACAATCCTGTAAATTATACAAAAAAGTGGCCTAAAAGCATCTCATGTGAAGGCGGGCCAAGGACGATCCTCTCTATAGTTCGCTAAACGCGCTACATCTCTGTGCCGTGGCAGTAACTTAGACCCCATTTAGTGGTTACAGCTTCATATCAATTCTAAAGTGGCTTACTTAAAACACACAACGTGTCAGCGCATTTCACCATCAGTGAGGGGAAGTCTTCATGACACGTCTGCTTAGCTCGCCATGAGATCACAACTCTCACTTATTCATCTTGCTTCGGTTTAATACTGCAGCACCCAGAGGAAACCCGGCACCACTGAGTCCTTCACACAGTATTCTGCGCCCCAACGAGACCTCTGTCCCATCTAGTCTTGTCCAGATCTGGGATTACAATTTAGCAGGGAGTCTCAAACCTGAACTGGGATTGGACACAACATGCACATCAGTGAGAAAAGTGGACTCCAAAAAAACCTCGAAGCTCCTGCGAGCTTTTGACGTCTGCCTTTTAACGCGTTCCCTTGAGAATTCTTCTTATTCCATTTATTTTCTGATTTTTGCTTGAAAAGGCGTCAAGTAGCTCCCGAAAAGAAGATATAAACCTTGTAATTCACCCGGCTGTGTTTTAGTCATAATACAAACCCGCATTTGGGTTCCTTCCTCCAGAAGCTTTAAGTAGGTTTCATTCCCACTATATTGCTACTTTGATCAAATTAGGCTGAGGCTTCGTGCCTGAAAATGAATGCATCCCAGTGGGAGGAATATAGGCATGTAAAACGCTTTGATCAGGACATACAACTACGAATGAAAATCGATGAACTAATAAATCAAGCCAAAGCAGAGATGATGCTTTCTGAACTTCAAAGCCGATGAGCCAGAAACCCTTTAATTTGGGTTAAAAGCAACTGTAAAAAAAAAAAGAAATAAAAACAAACAGACAAAACTTTTGTCTGTAGTAACATTAGACCAGGTTAGACCCTCTGCACTGCATTTTTAGCTCGACTCGCAAACACAGACACACACACAAGTGCAAAATCAGGTCACTCGTGCTAATTCATTCATTATTCAAGTGAATCTGTGGCTTTGAATTAGCACTGAGGTTTGCATCTTCATTAGAGATCCGGCAGGGTTCAACAGCCCTGTGAATTCTCCCAGCAGACGGGCTTTCCTGAAAATAAACTGGCGAGAAACATCAAGAGGCAAAGAGCCGTTTCCAAACTCGCGGACATCACAACGGTTGTCTCTCCAAACAGCTGATATGGCAAAAAGTGACAGCTCCAAAGAGATGGCATGAATAGTAATAGGACCTTCACAAGGCAAAAACAAAGACCTGACAAAAGGTATTTGGGAAATCTCTCAGGAGTTCTTTTTTTTTTTTTTTCTGTGTACCCGCAAAGAAAAACTAAGAGACGCCTTTGAGGAGCCATATTTCAAAGTTGCCAAAGTGAAGTGAGGAGATTTGTTGTCTTTATCCTGCTTTGAGGTTTACGGAGAACCACATCCAGCTCCACACAGATTGGTTTTTGGGTCCCAGGGCACACGATCAGAGGACGCAGCGTTCTACGAGCCCGGCACTCGCAACCCATCCATCAACATCAAGAGTCGTCACGACCTCAGTTTGACTGAGGTGAATGCATGTGGGACCCCGCCTGTACGTCGTCATCTGTTACACCGCCGACTGAAACCTGACTTAGAACAAGAAGCAACATGTATTTTCTAGGGATAGTTTTTTTTTTATCCAAGTCTTGGGTGTTTTGTGTTAACCTTCCGTAGACAATGTCACAAAACTCTGAATTTCTTCAATTTCACATTGCTTCTCTTGTTTCGACCCACTGACTTTAGTCCAATGTCTTCGCTCTTGCACGCTCCCTCTCTTTTCATTCGATCGGCCTTAATTTCTACGAGCAGAGCCACAGTTGTCATATTGACGAACAAGTTCAGCAGCTGTCGTGCCCTCAAGAAATCGATTCATGTGTACAAGATCGGGCAAACTGATGTCATTAACGTCTTCTAAAACATATCGGATTTCTTCAGTTAAACACATTGACTTCTTCTCTTGGCTGCTATCTGCTGTGAGGGAAAAGCTGTGTCTATTCGGAGTGAAACACGTGCATTAACTGATTAATTGAGAGAGCAGCACTAATGCGAAGTTTGGTCAATAATGAAAGTACAGGGCAGAAACTTAAAGTTGGACGCAAATGTTGAAATGAAGGTTCACTTATATGCACCACAGTGTATAAGAGACCATATCAATCAGCTCGAAGCACAATTAAAACCTACGTTTGTTCATGTTCACGCATTTGATTTTTGTGGCCTTGTTCAGGCAGTGATTCAATCTGACCACCTTTCATTTTGAGCTCAGTCCCTGTATTTGTGACGGCTTTTCAAATGCTTGTTGGGGCTTTTCTGAGCATCACTGTGCGGCAATAACGAGTTGAAGCACTGGTTAACGCTGCCTAGTGGCCACTTTCCTTCTGATTGCAGCAAAGCCAAACATTCCCAAACTGGTAGACAGGGTTTCCTTGTCCACGTGCGACCTCTGGTTCTTCTCATTTTGGCAGTAACATATTCACACCTTGTTGATTTTCAATAGCTCCACAGCTTTATTTTTCACTCGTGGCCTGAAGGGAAATGCCCAGTTGCAATCGTATTTACATTGGCGGCCACTTTGTAGCTGGAGTGTGCGGTCGGGGAATAGGCGCCTTACACAAGGACACCACAACAGAAGCTGCCGAGGGAAGCAGCTTCAGCATTTCTTTCTTCCCAGCAGAGATGACACATCCCCTGGTGTCAAACCAAATAAACACAAGCTTTATCAGAATCCACATTTCCAGTTTTATTTCACACCCTGGCCAAGTGAACTGCAAGATTCACCCGGTCCTCCTCTGCTGAGTGTTTGTTCTTGGCTCTTGATATTTACAGTATATAAGAAGTGATGCCAAGCACGTTGGTATTTCTTGGCAAGGTCAGCCTCCTGCACACAGAGCAGGACAGGTGGTAGTGAATTCCCCTCACTGTACACTGCCGACTGCCAGCGAGCAGGTGACAAGCAGGGTGGACTCAGAGGGGAAGGATGGGCTGACGCACACATGGGGAGAGGAATGGGGCTCTCCTTTAATAAAGCAGCGACGGTTCGTCGGTCCCCACAGGCCTCTCACCGGAGAGAGCGGCGCCAACGTTTGTGCAAAACAACACGATCCCCGCTTGAGGGGATCTTGAGGTGATTCGCAAACATACGCATGCAAAACAGGAAGAATCAATGCACACACAGTTTTGGACAGTAACATACGTGCAATCTTTACAACTGCATCACAGCTCACCGCAGCCAAACTGTTCGCATGTACTGTATGCATGTGTGAATTCTTGCTAAGTGGGAGGGTGTTGGCGACAGACTCCACGGTTGGACATGTATCGTCATGTGTGTAAATCCGAACACGTTTGTGCCAGTGAATGTAGGTTTGTGTAAGTGTCAGGTCTGGTTTCTAACATGCAGGCTGCTCGTGTGGGCACGCCGCAGACTTTTGTTTCTGAAGACACCATCTGCAACACAAATTTTAAATTCACAGGGGACTTATGTAACAATTACACCAAAGCATTTCAATGCAAATTGGAGTAATTGTCGTTCAAGCTACCTTGTGAGAAGTACAACGGCGACAAATTGTGGTATAATAAAGAAGTATATTTAGCCTGAAAGGCCTTTTGTGCTTTTATTAAACGGACTCACTTCCCTTGTGCCAATTAGTCGGGACCAAAATATGAGAAACGGAATAAAATCGTTAACAAGGTGCAAGTTCTAATGACATTTGCTTGTTTGGCGAGCTGCCACTAAGCTGAGAGACGGAGTCGGAGTACAGTGGGTTAGATGAAACCGTTTGATACCGTCTTACTACCAGTATGAAGAAAAGTGACACTTTCACTCATTAGCAGGTCTCCCTAATGAGCGTCAGTAATCCACGATCATTATAAAGATTAAGTCCAACAGAAAGGTTAGCCATCCATTGTGTCTGGGGAGAGCCGTGGCATTTACATGTGGAACCCTGAAGCCGCATCCATCATGAAGCGGTGGCGGTAAACTCGCGACTTCAGGGAGAACCGCAAAGGTTGATAATGGTAAACAAGAAAGCGGCGAGCCCGTGGTCTCAGCATATGTGACTGTAATGACTGGAACGACTGCGACTGTAATTTGCCCATTTGCATTTCCCTTCGCCTTTCCCCGGCTCTGCGAACGGCTGCTTCAAACCTCACGAGACGAATAGTGAATCCAATCATTTTCCATTCGTCTATTGTTATTGTACATAATGTCAGCAAGCATCTGCTCTGCAAGCACAAGTGCAAATAAAAAGGCAGCAGACAAGACTCAGTGGAGCTTCGAGAACAAACTACATCTTCTTTATGGTTCAGTAGTCATCATAAACCATCAGCTTGTACGTTAGGGGCAACAAGGGTTTTCTGTACACAATTGAAAGGCACAAATTCAACAGTAAATATTATTAATAAACATACACAAAGACACTTTATGTGAAAAGTGCTTATGAACCGATATTGTGTCACAATCTGAGCATCTCCTTTCTTGCCAAAAAATAATTCAATCAATTAGGAGGACTGGCTCAGAAAACGCGTAATCCAGTTGTCGTAAAGCAGGATCAGAAGTGCTACATGAGCAGAGTGGTGGACACCCACAGAAAGGATCACCTGAGTGGTGTTTAACTGCTCTCTTTGTGAATGCTGAGGCTCACACGTTCACTTTTAATACCTCGGACGCTGCAGGAGCTTTTGATTGTGCGTTTGTACACTGGGCTTGTTTAGCAAACACAACAGAACACGCGCGGCCCAGAATTGATTTCTCTATGAGAACCTTCTGATCGGCGTGTGAGCGGCAGAGACAAAGTGCTGCGTTAATTCACTTAACCTCCATTGTTCTGTGCTGTCATGCAGAGACCGTTATTGATTTCCCTTGCAGCTGGGTATCAACCTCTCCCGCGTGTATACTCACGGATCCACATATGTACAAGCACGCATGGAATCACACATCACTGGGCCCCAGCAGAGAGGAGATGTGAGAGATGAAGAAAGCAAGAGAAGCATTAGATCAGATCAGTTCACAGACTCTCAGTGGCTCCGAGTCATCGGAGGTTCACAGAGCCAATCAATACCCAGAGCGAGTGACTGAGGAACACCACTACGCCTCAGCAGGGATCCAATCCATAGCTCACTCTCCAATATTCATAATTAGTGCAGAACTGGGCCACCTCTTTCTTCTTCTTTTCATCTGAACTGGAAGGTAAAGGAATTCTCTCAGCTCACACACGCTCGCAGGACGTTTTTATACATGTTTTTTGCTGCAAAAAACAAAAGTCTGGTTAGTTGGTAGTGCATGTCCTTGAGTTGTTAAGCAGATAAGGACGATGCTTGGATTCAGATAGATTAGAGGGGATATACAGATATACATCCCTTGCAGCTCGAGATCATACCAAGCTTCAGTTGTTTGCAACTTCAGCATGCATCATTTGTATGTTTGAGAAGCAAATGTTGAACTGTATTCACAACGTGTCGAGGGCCTTCTCTCGCCTAAAACAGCATTTACAGTTTTAGGCTGATAACGTGTGATGGATTCTGTTATTGCAGGCAAAGTCTCCAACAGGTTTGTGCTCATATAACACCAAACTTGTTGAAGGCTGATGTATTCAAAGTGATGACATGGTGGAAGAAACCAGAGCAATGAGGCAGGAGTTACCTAACGGGTAAGTCTAGAACTGGTCCGTTTAGTAAACTGAAATTACACAACTGGCTGTCGTCAGACCTCATATTCCACTTTTGTCCTCGTTCATCTGATGTTTTGGTACTTGGGAACAGTCGGCACTCCTGCGTGTTTTGCAGTCCAATTCCAGTTTGTTGCATTTCACTGCTTCACGCATGTCCGGCTTCTGAAAGAAACGCTGCAGACCGGTCAACAGCGACATGAAGCACTGCGCAGGTCAAACTCCTTCCTGCAAAAGCATTCGAGCGCTATTCTTTACGACGCGTAGTCTGCACACCAAAGTTAGCTCCAGGGTGTACAGTATCTGCCGCTTCCATAAACTGCAAAAATAAAGGCGGCCCCAGCTGTACGAACGCTCCTGCGGCCGAGCGCGCCGTCTAGACAGCGTATCCACAGAGGAAAGAGAACTCCCGTGTCCGCACAAATCGTGACAAATCACTTTGCCCAAGACAATGGAGCAGAAGCAATATCGGCTTTGATAACTGTGAAGGTTGAGAGGTAAACACAGGTGAGAAATAAAAACAAAAAGTCACAGAGGACGGATGTACTGCAGCTCTGTGTGTCTGATTGCGTTTGTGTTGGTCTCTGGGCATGTGAGCGACAGCGGGTTGCTTCCACAGAGGTGTCTGGGGAGGAGGGGTTTTTTGTGTGTGTGTGTGTGTGTGTGTGTGTGGCAAATAGCTTAGCGAACAGTATTGTGCTATTAATATCATTGCCTTAACAGACTCCCTCGCAAGAGCAGACACGCACACTCACACACACACACACACACACACACACACACACACACACACAAACACAAACACACACACCACAGACACACGCGCGCACGCAGGCCTCCTCGCCAACTGGAAGCACAGACAACTCAGAGCACGCAGAGCGCTCGATGGGATGCGTCTCTCCACGCTTTCCTCTGGGGATCTCGGTCACAGGCTGTGTTGGTGTTGCGGCCAGAGCCTGGTGAGCCTTGGAGGAAACCAGTCTGTTACCGGTTTCCCGAATCTACCACAAACCCCCAACCCCCCCACCCCCCTCACAGCCAACCCCACCCCTTACTCCGCCATCTGCAGCATCATCTGCTTCAGTATTCCAACACAAAGTCCAACACGCGAGCTGAAAAAAAAAAAAAACTTCTTTGCTCCCCCCTCAGAGATTCCGTGGTGGAACATTCCCACTATTTATGCGTAACGCAAGTAGGCACTCCGTAGAAAAAAAGGTAAGGCGGTGTAATAAAATCTCCAGAGTGTTAACGTTCTGCGTTTTATAGCACAGATAATTGTGTTTGCAACAGTATCTTCCAAGAAATTAGTGAAGCGGGGGGGGCTCTCTGAATGTTGCTGTTTGGATTTACACTTTTTGAAATGAACCAAAAATGTATGGCGCTAAGCGATAAAACATGAAGTTTACATTTCGTGGCATTCATCGTCAGTTTGAACTATATTCATGTAAGATAACAAAATGTATCTTCAAAAGTTGATCAAATGGCAGCGACCTGCAAACAGCAACCGAAACCCTCTCTCTCAAGAGGGATGCAGATGGTTAAAAACGCCCTTTGTGACCTCACTGAAATCACTGGCGAGTGGTGAAATAAAAATCATGCAACCTTGATTTAAAGCAAGCTGAGCCAATGGCAGGATCGTTTGATGTGGAATGTGAAATGTCCACATGACACCTGCCATCCAAGAGAGAGATGTAAAGGAATCAAGCGCTATCTTGCAGCAAAGCTTTGATTGGAAGCAAACAAGTACACAAAGTGACAAAAACACCTCTGAATCTGACTTTTCAGGAGTTCCAGCAGTTAAGGAAGGATAATTTGGCTTGGTACGACGTGAGCAGTTTTAGGAACTAAATAGAGGGAGTGCAAACTAAAGCAGAGATAAACCTTGTTGTTTACCGTTTCACGGTGTTGGCCTTCAAATGCAATCGAATAATGATCAGAGATCCTACAGAGAGGAAATGGAAACACAATCCAAGAACTTCAAATGTTGATTAAAAAACTAATCAAAGGAAGCGCCAGACACTGTCTCTTCTCATGTTGGTTACATCCACCGCACTTCGGCGTACAGATGTCAAGTTTGACGCGGGAGCAGAGAACGAGTGCTGTTAGCTTTATAGTAATTATACCTGCGTATAGAGAGAAGGAAAGGCTTTCTCACTTACACACATGCACCTGAACTCACCCCAAAACTCTCCTTCTGTTCTCCTGCTTAGCTCAGTAAGCGTGAGACACCAGAGAGTCTCATTCATCAGGTTTACTCGCAAGCTAAACAGATGGGGTTTTGAACAAACTCCTGTGGTTTCCCCCGAGACAGATTACAAACCACATTCATTGAGTGTTCAGAGCAAGAAATGGGGAGAGATGGAGAGGGGGGGGGAGAGAGAGAGAGAGAGAGAGAGAGAGAGAGAGAGAGAGAGAGAGAGAGAGAGAGAGAGAGACAGAGAGAGAGAGA
>JASSRZ010000023.1:8445414-8488681 GCA_032164315.1 Malacoctenus gilli | reverse complement strand
GAGAGAGAGAGAGAGAGAGAGAGAGAGAGAGAGAGAGAGAGAGAGAGAGCGAGAGAGAGAGAGAGAGAGAGAGAGAATGCATCGGAATAGAAGGAGAGCGATTGCGTTTGGATACATATGAGCATCAAAAAGCAATTCCAGTCTACACACCTGGAGTCACACTTTTCCCTTCACAAATTCACAAACACAAAAGTGATCACCAGAAATTCAATACGTCGACCCAGTGGAACCACAAAATGCACATTTTTTCTTGTTGAATCGAAGAATTATTACGTTTATAGCCCAATTTGATTGTGGCCGGAGGAACTTCCTGTGTGGAGTTTGCATGTTCGTCCTGGATATGCCCGGTATGCACGTCAGCTGATTGGAGAACAGATTGCTAAGACATGTGAAGACTTAGTTGTTGGTCTCTTTGTGTTTTACATGTGGGAGATTTTTTGTATTTTAACCACTCATAATGTCACAGCAACTGGCTTCAGCCTGCGGCCCCCCTGAGCAGAGTGGTCAAAGAACGGATTTGAAACCTTCGGTTAATTTTGCAGGTTTTTGAAGGGAACGGTTCAGGTTTCATCCTGCCTCTGCCCTAATGCGAGCTGGCACGGCCTCCAGCACCTCTGCCACTTTTTAAAAGGAGTGGTAAAGAAAAAGAATGAATGTTTGAATGGATGCTTTAAGGGAGTTTGTGGGGGGGAAAAAAAAAACAAAGCTCTTGTTTTCATCGGGCCAGAAAACAGCCTCCTAAATGTCTTTACTTCGTGAGCCTTCAATGAAACCCACATCTTGTGACAAAACTTTGGAGAAAGTGAACTAAAGCTTCACCTTAAATAATACCTATGAAATCTCCTGCTTCATTCTGGGCTATGTTTCCACAAAACGTCGCACTGATGTAATTGAGGTTGGCAAGCAGAAATGGAGCGGGCATGGACAGAATCTGAAACACTGCTGCCCGCATGGTTGTCCTCACTGATGATTGGCTCACTGGACTTTGTTGCCCCGATGCCAGAGTTTTCTTCTTCCATCTCTTTCACAAACACACTGGCAACTATGAGGCGAGCATTTTCTTCTTTGTGCTCGAATGCAATAAGGGGGGAAATGGGGAAGAGAACTACATGCCTGTCAGCAGCCAGCCATTGTCGAAGTTTTGTCAAAGAGGCAACATGTGCTGCTTCTCTTTGCTTTGTGAACTTCAGGGACGGCCTTCCCATGTGCTCGCCGGAGACGTGTCCAACGTGCTGGAAAGCATTCGCTTGCACAGATGAGGATGGGACTCAGCTGAGCATGTACACAAACACTGGTGCAGACAGTGCAGCACACAACCTCAGAGGATGAGATGTGTTGATTGGCCCGATGATCAGACCGAGTCTGTGGTGCTAAATTAAATATTGTCTGATCAAACCATAAGCGAGCACCTCAGAAAGAACAGACACCTTGCCGCGATGCCATGTTGGACATATTTCCCCTCTGCTGTATAAATAGAAGACTTTAAACACACACTGAGTGGTGACAGACTGTGGATTCTGTGCCTGAGCTAATCGGGGAGCAAGCAAAATGGAAAAGCGCTGCGGTCCAAAAAGTGCAGTCTAAATTTAGATCGAAATTCAGACAAAAAAAAAACAAGGAGGGAAAGTCTCACTTCAGATTCACAGTGATCTTTACTCGAGCTTATACAGCCATATTCACCTCTTCTTTATAATGATGTGATAAAGAATATAGCGGTTTACAAAAATGAAGTTTTGGTTCATTTTTGTATTTCTGTTCTTTTTTTTACAGCGAAAGAATCAGCCCTTAATCACCACCAAGCAACGACGGTTCGTCGCAGATGGATGTGGTGATGGAGCAATTACACAAGAGGTTGTTCCGCGAGAAGCCATCGGCTCCCACTTGGCAGCACAGCAGAGCAGCTTGCCACTGTAACAAACACTGAGATCCATGTCAGCTTCAGCCTCTTTAGTTGGAGTATTTGTGCAGAAAATACACTCTTCTGTTCCCCGAGGGAGCTCGACACACAAGGCCGGCTGAGGGATTTGGGCCAGACTGTCCAGAGTCACACACCTTCTCCACCCTGCTCGGCTCAGATCCGTCGGAATGATCACGACATCTCTGCAGCTTCCACAGGGAGTGCCGACCACGCTGGGGCACAGGTCAACTGTGGAGGTTTTGGATTTCAGATTTTGGGTGTGGATAAAGGGTGTTTTAAATCTAAAAGGAGGCACCTCAGGACCACATGAGGTGTAGTGATGAACCCCAAGTTTGTGCTCAGGTGGTTTCCTTCTGTCTGGTAAATGATTTCTCTGTGCATGTGGGCTTTTTTAATTTAAAAATATCCTACAATAGTCTTGGAAAAAAAACCTAGCGTGTTTGTTGTCATGTGGGCTCAGTATTGCTGAATATGAGGTTATCAATTCATCGAGCAACCCCACCTCACGAAACCATTTATCTTTAAGAATTCAATTGACTTCCAGTGTCCAACAGTTGAATACCTCTAAAAGAGCAACCGTTCTTCCTCCAGAACAAACATGGAGGCCTCGTGGATTTGATGCCAGATTCTGATGTTTGATAGCGTGGAACAGAAAGACTACTGAGACAAACCAACTAAGACATCAGTTGGGCTTAGGTTTTCCGTGGCAACATCGTTCCACGGCACAACTTCAACAGATGTGTTAAATCTTCATCCAAGACTCCAAATCCAGAGAGAACTGACAACAGTTGGTGTGTATCTTAGCCTGCTCTTGTGTATCGCCCTCAGGACATTGTAAAAAACAATGAAATAAAAAGGAAAGCACTGCAATTTTATCGAACTACAGCAGCTGTTGCATACTGATGCAGTATATCTGTCATTGTTGACTGGGTCGTTACTATTGTAACACATTGCACGCATTACTTGCCACTTGCTCCATGCATGTGTTGTACGTGTGCCTTGAGGGCAGGCTGCAGGAGACCCAGACGGCTCACAGCTTCACACAAGGGGGAAAAAAATAGAAAACCGAGAGGTCCACTTAGTTGAGCAAGCAACAAGGTTCGAGCTGGGTACGAGAACAGAAAATGAGACACCAACACGAGGCGCCGCATCCGAGATCAATTTAGTCACCTTGGTGAGGAAGTGAAGCGTAAAACCACCTGGTAAAGCGCTCTGACTGCAGATCTGAGGCCTTAGCACTTCTAACTCTGCCAAATGAGGTCCCTTCTGATGGATAAAGGGGCGAAAAAAAGCAGACTGCGCCATGGTTGGGAACCGAGCAAGAAAATGTGTTAGTCAACCGGCTCGTGTGCCAAGCAAAGACGCTGTGGAAAAGAGGAGGATGAGGTAATTCTGCTATGAGTCCTGAAATGCTGAGAGGCTTCAGCGCTTTTGATTTACATCTTAAGAGGATTTTTTTTCTATATTCTATGGTCTACAATGATTAATATTTACATTTCATTAAAGTAATAGTCAAAGAAATGGAATAAAATAATATGGCAGATTTACAATCAGATGAAAGGAAGTTAAAAAAAAACCATATTCATTCTCTTCCGGAAATAACTTACAGCCCGAAGAAGAATCACTGCCGTAACCATGAGAGTGATATTAGAATCACAACTTTTGACAACAGAAAGCCTGAAGACAATGAGATTGGGATGTCTCCTAATAACAAAAGGAAGACGGAAGTGACATGAAACGATTTAAAATGACGATGATATTGGGATAACATCACTGAGGCTCACTGAACAGCAGCTCTTTTGAAAGCAGGCCTCCCTCTGCATTCGTAAACATCAACACTAAGTTTTTCAGAAGTCAAACAACAATCCTGGCGTCCAAACTGCATGAAGAGAACAAGTGCAGTCTGCAGAAGTGCTGGCTGAAAAACTAAAGTCATTGTAAGAAAAAGACTGCGAGGCTATCCGTCCAGCTAAGCCGTGTCTCTGTCTGCACTTATTGGCTCTCCTGTTCCCCCTTTAAATCTCTATGCACAGCCCAATTCAATTCACAAATAAAAACCTCATTGTGTTTAATTATATATTTCCCAGTATTGACTCACATTTCAATAGTGCTAGTTCACAGTTCATTAAAAGTCAGCCGAGTCTGAAACTGGTCAATATTATTAAACAAATGGCCTCTGTAAAAAGGAGGTTACTACTTGCAGTCTCAGCGACTTCTCAAACTTTTTTTTCCCCATCCCCTCCCCTCCCCTCCCCTCCCCGCCGAGGCCGAGGCACGCATGCAGAAAGCCGGGTAATTTAGGGAGCAACTCTATTACCACATCTGCTGTCCTTCTCCTGCTAATATCCAATATCAGCACTGTTAAGAGGTATCAAAATTAACAAGTTGAGAGGATGTTGGAAATTGGATGCAGTGGGGGAGCAGGAGAGTTGTGATGAATTAATAAATCAGACCTTGATGTTTTATTGTTAAATGCAGGCAGTGTGCCAAACCTAAACGTATCCAGAGAGACGTTTCTCACACCGAATCCTAATGATTTTGAAAAAAAAAACAAAAAAGGAGAAAAAGACTCCGGAAGAAGTCGGTTTGGATTATTATTTAAACCCTGCCTGTCCCGTTGGATGTAAAACAGGGACTAAATGGGGGAAAGCAAATGGGATATTTTAGTTTTGAAAAGCTGTTCAAGCCAAATGAAAGAGTGAAAATCGTCAGCGATCCCCAATCGATCAAAGTCCCTGAACCATTTTAGTGTGAAAGCTCCCACATGGACTTCAAGCCTGAATAGCTTGTGAGGCAACACATTCGAAAAAGCTATGCAACTCTTTGGCACCACAAGTAGGTATTTGCCATTATTTCAAAAATAAATACTCTTTAATAGGAATTGCATCCTCCGGGTTAACACGACATGTTTGTCCAATCAAGCATTCGCAATGACATCATGGCAAGAAACGGCTCAACTGACATTACTCTGTGCACCAGAGCCATGCTGGGAACATCCATTCTTCAGGCATTACAAACAACCCAGTCAGGTGAAACACAAACCAATCACGCAAACACCCAATTCACAGCAGCACCACATATTTACTCAGAATGGAAAACAAAGCTGACCTTTCAACAAACATCTCCTTTCTTGCCTAAATGCATGTCTTTATCCAACTCGTGAACTTCGAGGGTTTGATAATGAGCGGCAGTGAATCCCCCCCCTCTCCTCCTCATTGCTGCTTTTAGGCCTCCACACCTGGTTGGCGGGCGACTCAGAGGGGAGTCTGCCTGAGCAATATCTGATAGCCAGACATTAACGTTGCTTCATGCTTCTCCTGCTCCTGCATTTGCAGTTTCTGCTTATGCTGCATTGTGAACCTGAACTTTAGTATTTTACTGTGGAAAAATGACTGATTGACTTTGTCCAAATGTTTATAGTGTGTACCGTTTTGTTGTGAAACAATTGGCCTGAATGGAACACTGCGGTTCCTATGTGTTCCTTTTTTTTTTACCAGTACTTCAGTTTTTTGATGTATTTGAACGTCTCCCAGTCAGTAACTAATACTATGAGTTTTGTTTTTTATAGATGCAGTCTTTGTTTATAGCCCGTGGTGCCACATATCAAACGGCCTTAGGACACTTTACAACTGTCCAATTAAAGGGTTGACCAACAGCGTTGCCCTGAACTGTCCTGGACATCTGCTGACAAGTAACTACCCCCCCTCCCCACATTCACACACATGATCCACCCATGGAGGATAAAAACAAACCAGCACAGAGGAACACACTGTCAGAGAGTAATGCAACGACACAGAATCGACTGAACAGTATGCTGCAAACAAGACCACTTTCCTTTGATGCAGCCGAGTGAAATGTGTTGAGTGGGAAAAAAAAATCTTCTTGATATGATGTATTTTGTTCATGAATCAAATCTGTTTTAATTAAATAGGCAGAAACTTGACTCGTACCTTCCGAAGCCCTTCAACCTGTTTTTGGTAAAAAGAACATGGATACACGAGCCTTGTGATGCACTATGTGCTCATTTGTTCTCTACAAAAGAAAAGGCATTGAACTCAGCATGAAAAGGTGAAAAATTATCAGTCAGTTAGACTTTTTCTGCCCATTCTTAAAAATGCCACAAAATGAGTGATTTCAGACCACCTTTTTGTAATGTGTTCTTCAGCTCCCCTGCAGGTTGGCTGTCAAACCACTTTGGACAATTGTCTTCAAATTCAGACTCTGCACGATGTGAAGACTAACTACGATGTGCCTCATTGTGTTTGTGACCGAGTGTTTGGACTGCCATCCGCTTTCTTTTGGAAGTTTGTGTGTTTGTCTTTGTTTGTCTGAGTGTGCGTGTTTGTCTGTGCGTATGTTGGGTATTTTCTCCGTTTTTCCAGTATTTAACTTTTCTCCCTCAGCAGCGCAGGTAACCACACAAACAAAGCCGTCTGTAGAGCTCGACCCTCCCGGCTTAGCTGCTGTGGGACTTGAGGATCTTTCTCTAAAGCCTCTGTAGGAGCCGCAGCATTCTGCTTGGCCAACTGTCCGAGCAGACAGAGAAGCTATTGAGGATCGAGGTGAGTAATAACATTTGTGACTTGTATTCACATGTCAAAGCTTGGCCTCCATCCAGCCTGGTGCATGAACACAGACCTGTGGGAACGCTGGGAAGAAGAAAAAGAATTGCTATTTCTTTTTCCCCCCCTCCACCTCCCTCGACCAGCGTTGCAGGCTGAGCCAGTTTACAACAATTTATTATGCTTAATGCTGCAAAATGCAGTAGGTGTGATCATTATCGTGGAGCTCATTGATAACAATGAGATTTACTCTGCATTACCACCCTGTGTGCTGCCTGAGGAGAGCAGTCACACTGCAAGGAACACGAGAGTCACAAAAACAACAGCAAAAACAGAAAAGTTCCAAAGGAATAAAACAAACGCAGGAACTTTTACAGGGCTGCATTTCATGCGGGACTGCTGCCGCGAGACGGGTGTGTTCAGATGGCCTCAGTGGGCCGACTGATAATCCCTTCACTAATATCCGCAGCACACCTGCTTGGACACCCGTGCCAGGTGACACAACTGACCGTGCCAAAGGAGACACATTACATCGCGTCTGATTTCACACGGAGATCATCCGATGGCACTTTACCGTCAGCCAATCAGGTATCAACATGAAATTTGAGAACATAATCGGATTTCCCGAACAGCGACTTAGGTGTGATATCACACAGGAACACAAATGTCGGACTTTGTTACACAAACTAACCCTCCGAGTTGTGGATTTTGCATTTAAAACAGTAGCAAAGGTTTATGTGGTTCACTTTGAATAATATAGGCGTTATTTATATCTACCAACTGAAATAAGCCCAAGAAAGATCGTGACAATGGTAAGCTTGCAGAGCTCTTTGAGTGTGTGCATGTGTGTGTCTGCGCATAGTTATGTGCATGCACTCTGGTGCTTGTGAGGAGCCAATTGTGGGCAAAGAGGTGACTGAGCTTATTGGTATTCAATGAGCATCATTATTCATCTCTCACATGAGCACCCAGACAGAACACCCCCACTTCTACACATGCCAACATGCACAAACACACACACACACACACACACACACACACACTTTTTTTTCCTTATTTCCGCTGACATTACACTCACATTTTCTTTCTCTTAAGAATTTCATGAACCTTCATTATTGAGAAGGCTTTGATAATCCCAACCGCTGTGCCTTTAACCCTAAAACTAAACATGCACCCTGAGAAGTAATGATATACCTATTGAATCAGAGAAATTGGTCCACATTAGAGTCGGACCACCATGTGGAAAGGTTCATCAAGATTTACAAGCCAACAACGGAGAACACGACCACAGTCCAAATCAGACTAAACCAAAGGCTTTCTCACCGATTTGGAGTTCATTTTCATTCGGCAATAAGCAATATCGGTTTTTGTCTGGTGAGATCAGCTTCAGCTAGACATGCTGTTGCCTGGTGGGGAATTAATAGTCAAACATCTTGTATATTTGAAAAGACATCGACAAAGGCATGGAAAAATCTTTGACTGAATCTGCAGCCGAACTTGCATCAAATTAGGTTTTATGTTCAAAGTGGACCTTATGATGAAAGAATGCGTTAAGTCCATTGGCTTTGTAGCTGTTGACGATGTACTTTATACTTGAGTGTTGGGGGAGAAAAAGTCAAGCCAAGACTGTGGATCACATTTCTGAATTCCAGTGCTGACACTGTCCTGAAAGAATCCTCTGTTCTTAATACGCTCTGTTAAGGTCTATAAGGCACATTCTCTCCTCCCCTTTTCCATCTTTTGTGACATTGTCCTGACGTCTATACAACTAAAGTGTCCAACTGCCCTCTGTCTGACCCTTTACTGCCACTTTGTATGGCTCATAAACCTCCACGCCTCTCCCCCCCCACCCACCCCCCTTGCGCGAGTACCACCATCCACCCCGCACCACCGTGGGTACAACACCGGCCTCAGCCACTCCAACACAACCGAGTGACCAAACTCAATTACATGTCCCATTTATCTCTGCTGGGGCCGCCTAGCCCCGTGGCTCCAGTGTAAATCTCTGGTCCCAGTCAATAATCTATTCTCCAACTCGTCCAAGGGCCCTTCATTGTCATTAGACACCCGTTTGGCAGAGGATGGATGAATGGGAGAAGGGGAGGGGGACAGAACAGAAGAGGGAGAGCAGCGTGAAGTGGTGGGAGGTGAGGGTGCTCGGAGAAACCAGGGGCTATCCATCTCCCCAACGACTTGCGGACACAGTTCATTATGGGTCGTGGTGGGAGCCAGCATCACACACAGCCAGTCTCAAGTACGAGCGATGCTCAGTGAGAGGTTAGATCGAGGCCCCCCCCCCCCCCGTCTGGCTTGTGGCTCTCTGGACGTTCTCAGGGCTTGGCATGAAATTCATGCCGACACCAAAAACTGGGTTCCGACAAACGTACAGAATGACTCAACTGCTACACCTCAGTCCGAAGAAGCGCTAACTCTCCAATGACCAGGCAGACTAACAAAGTTACTGTCAGAAGGCGCACGTGTGCATTGCGCAAACTGGGACTTGATGATAACGAACAGAAGTATCCAATGTCAAACTAAAGATGTCATATTAGATAGATAATTACAGGCGATATAGCGGCGTGGGCTGCTGTTGTGCTCGCCCACAAACTCTCGGCAAAGCGATCTAATTAAACGATGAGAGGGCATATTCATCCTGTTGTCTAAGAGTCCACTGGTGATGGATGGGATAATGAGTTTCCTGAAGAGCAGCAGACTGGGATAATGAGTTTTATCCAGGAGAGGCTCACAGGGTGCTCAAGGAGGGCCGCCGCATCCCAAGCTAGGTGACAAACAACTCAAGACATTCGGTTGAGTGCGACTGCAATCGGGGAAATGGCATCATAACTGTTGGCCAACGCAGCCTATTATTTTGTGCGATTGGCCGTTAAGAATGAAAACTGCCAGATGTGTTGGCATAGCAATCTGTGGAGGCCATCATTTTGCATGATGGGGAGGCCGGCCTCTGGTATCGGCTGCAGACAGACTAAATGACGGTTCATTCGCTGTCTGTCCTGAAAAGTCACTCGCGCGAGCCAGTTGTCACAGCTCATCCGTTGTTAAATGCTGCTTCTTCTTTTATGCTATCACACAGAATAAGTCCAAGCATTTCATAACTCCCAAACCATAGATTTTGTTTCCTTTTTGTGATTGGTGGAGCGAGACAAACAAAAGGTGACAAAACGGTTTTCAGCATCCGATCTCAAAACAAAACAAAACACACAAGTCTACAAAAACAACAACGTGCAACACTCCTGAAGACTGAAGAGAACAAGAGTTTGTGTAGGGGAGGTGTGATAGAAGTGAGTAAAATGGATAAACACAAAAGTGTGCGTGCGTTCGTGCGTGTAACATATACGTGCAGTATGCTCCAAATAATGAGTATGACGGCGTAGTGTGCTGTGCGGCATTAAACAGAACGTGATAAAGAAGCTGTAAATGGGCTGTGATGAAGGGGATTTGAGTGTGTTCGAAGCAAAACAAACACGCGTTGAATATAAAGTAGCAGAAGCAATAATCCTCTGAAATTAGAGGAATTAAACACACACATTATGTTCAATTATGATTCTTAGAGAATAACAGGAAGACGAAAAAATGTTATTCGACTTTGTGACAGTAAAAAGTCAACAGAAATGATTTGAGAGGTGAAGAAAAAGCTCAGTGTCCCATTCTGCAGAGATAGTACAACTGGTGGCTGGATTTCTCCTGTTTGATGCTTTTCTGCCTTTATTCTGTTCTTATGTCTGTTGTTTTTGTGCATTGCAGCTGGCAGAAAAAAACTTTTGGACAGCTACTGTGTGGACTTTGTCAGTCACAGGCACAGCGGGCTTGATCTACACTGCCGCAGGCGTCTGAGTGAGACAGGATGAGGCAAAGCTGAGCGTATCTTTACAGTGGTCATAAAGGCACAATGAGGAGACTTCTTAATGCAGCTTTATGTCAGCTGGCAGCTGCTGCCGGTTCCAGCGAGTGCAAGTTACGGAAGGGCACAATAAACAAGGGCGTGAGAGACAGTATGTATCTGTGCTGCTTGTGCACTGGTGTGCGCCGCTGTGGCTGGTGTGCATGCATGTAGTGAAGGGAAAGAGATTTGAGTTCTTCAAAACAAAAGTGGAATTAGACTCCGATGTTAGAACAAATTATGGCTACGCTACGTACATAATTATGGCCTCTGTGAATCACTTGTGCGCTCTGTCAATCAGAATGTAGATGTAGGTGCTGAAATATTATTTACACATTAGCATAGTTGTTCAAAATTCTCAGTTTATCAGCTTAGCTGAGGGAAGCGAAATAGCTGCCGTCTGCCGAGATAACAGCCTATGATCAGGAAAATCTGTTTTACCTTCATTGTTTTCATGTTCTGCTGTTTGCAGGTAATGAGACAGACTCATTCTCAGCAGTGCAAGCAACCTGGTCGTCTGCCAAGGCGACACACACACGCTCTCATACTCAATCTGCTGGGGTTCGGGGTTTTTTTGCACGCTGCCATCAGTCACATCCTTTATCTGTACATTTCATTTCCAGCGTCTTGCAACAAGATAGCATTGCTGCAAAGTCCCTGTAATTGGATAACACTGAATCTGGTCTCTGTGTCTGTTTCAACTCGAGTAGGTGTTCCAACCCACTCAGTCATATTTTAAATTGACTTCCTCCCGATGTCAAAATCATCCAACATCATCGAAATAATGTGAATATAATTTATAATAAGATATAAGTAGCAGAGTTCAGATATTCGTCTCACAACAAGCGATTTGAAAACTTCTGCTCCTTAGCACCACACACACGCACACACAGTGTTATTTTACATGCAAAGAACTTTACTCATTACAGATATCCAAACTCTCACAATTGGGGTAAACAAAAGCACACAAGACACACAGCTGCAAAAGAGGGATAACAAAAAGAAAGAAAAAAAAATTATACATTTTCCATATGAGGAAAAAAACACAACACAGAAGTACTTTTCAAACTTTAGACGGAGAGTGTGGTGACCTCCCTCCTGTCGATTCCAAGACCTGTGTGGTGCAGGCGCTGGCCTGTGCAGCAATCAATGTCTTAACTAAACTGTAAGTAAGCTGCACCTCTGATGTTTATACAGCCCCGACCTGCCTGGTGAACAACAGATAGAGGGAAATAGACAAACAAGGGGAAGGCAGCAGAGAGCAAGTGCTGGCTCAAACAATCAATAAGTACAACAGACGTGGCACCAAACTGAACTCGGTATAAATACTAAAAGTGAGGCTAGATAAGGATTTGACTTCATCCATTCCCCCACTTTACATGTTTTTAAGCTTCAGAGACATTCCTATTGACCATTGATCCACCACATGACGAGGGATCTCCTCAGATGCTGGTTATGTCCGTTGCGATTCAACTCCTACAACTTGCCCGATGTGTACCTCCACATTTTTCAAAAAGGTAAAAATACAAATGAAAGGGGCAACATAGCATTTTTTTGGTCTTGATTGATATTAATACATTCTGACAGCAACAAACAAACTTTTTCTCCCCTGAAATCTGGATGGAAAACTTTCATTCGCATGCCTTGTGAATTCGGTTTCAAAGCTTGCAAAAGCTGTTTGACGATTTTCCTGTTTTAACTCCCGCACGGCTATTTGATTATGTCAATGTGCTGCAGCGAAACACCACACAATGTGCTGAATTTGTTCACCACATTCCATTTTGTTTGTCCAGAGAGAGCAGAGAAGATTTAAAATAAGGTTTGTACTGCAATTATGTTATTGATTTTTAGCAGAGGCGAGTGAAGCACACTCTGACCCGACAATTACACGCTGAGGAAAACACCATGTTCACAATCAGATCAACAACACACCCTCACACACACTTTAACGGCAGCACATGTACAATCGTGTGTACATACACGCCGAGACAAGTGCACCTGATGCAATGTCCATACACATACTGCAACAGTGCTACATAAACAGACATAACGTTCGCCTCATCCCTCATTTTAGTGGACTGAAAATAGCTGGACGGATCCAAGGAAAGATACAAACAGGCCGACTTTGGAGGTTTGTAATGTCAGAAAATCTTTGGGAATAATAATTGAGCATGAAACGCAGCGACGAACACTGTAAATTAATCTGTTTGTTGCATCACTGGCCCATTATCTTTGAGGTAATGCTTCGTCAAAATCTTGTCCCAACAGGAAATCTCCTGTCAACGGCATTAAAGCGACACTCGCATGAGAGGGATTCGTCATTTCTTAATCATTGCACCAACAATGTCAAAGAGGGGACAGCAGAACGGAGGCAACTTGAAAGACTTTAAATAAGACATCCTCAAACTAATTTATCGAAATGGGACGAAAAAAAAGTGCTCCGACTGGCTAAAGAAAGAAAAGTGTCTTTACACTGATATAGGAAAAAAAGATTGTCACCTTGCGCTTTGCTAATAACTTTCAAACAGTGTGGATGATGACCTGAGACGTGGACAGTAAATGTAACCCAGTCACATCAGCTAACGTTTTAGTCCAGGGTTGGATCAGTATTAGAGCTGCAGAGCTGAGAGTTGTTTGCTCCTATGAGTGTTTGCAGTGAACCAGCTGCTCTGTAACTGTATCACTGAACTCCTGTTCACTGGTAAAGGAGAGACACAAGAATCTAGATCGGACTTAATCATTCAACACAATGAAGACCTCTGAATGCAAGTTGCACAATGAACTTGTGTTCACAGCAGCTGTGGATGACGTGCAGTTTAAGGAAAAACAAAAAACCCTCAGTTTGCCTCCAGGAGCCGCCTGCTGCAGTCTGCATCTTGGTCGGTTTGTGGCTGCCGCATCTCTGTCATGAGTTCATAAATCAATTTTTTCAAGAACCATTAGCATCCAGAACGTAATGCATCTTCCTCCAAATAACTGATGTAACATTAGCTGAAATTAATGAGTGAATCAGTCTTAGACTGACCCACACAGTGCTGACAGCTCAGCTAATGTGTCGCAGCGACGCTACAGAATGTGCCAATTGTCAAGACTGGCCGATTCAGTCACTCTGAAGGTGAAGTGTTACCTTCTTTTGAGGCGACAAATGAAGGGATGCCATTTCTTTTCACAAATGTAACTATACTTTGATGTCCTTTATAGACCCTAAAGCTTTAAGACACATTCATGATGATACCACATATGTCATTATATATGTTATAATGATGTGAGGCACAATCTCTCCCCTGCATTGTGAAAAATCACAAAAAAGCCTCTTCAGAGACTGGCATCGAGCACAGAGGTCAAACACTTTCAACATCAGAGCTTTGCGATCCAAACAGTGAAACGGCTGTATGTTCAGTAAGGAAGAAAGAGAAATCTCTCAGCCTCCTCGGCTCATCTTGAAAAGCGCAGCACCTGCCGTGGAGCTCAGCATTTATAAGACATCAGAAAGACAAAACGCTCGAGTAATGTCTATCTGACAGAAAGCCCCGAGGCCTCCGCGGCCTCTGAAAGTGAGACACGCAGAGGAGAGGGAAAAAAGGCTGCTCTTCTGCTGCATAAGTCAAGTCAATCAGGGAAAACACGGAGTACCTTAAAACTGAATCCGTTTCCATTCAGAACGGGGACGCAGAAAAGCAGCAGAGTGTTCAAGATGTGGCTAATACATTTCTGCACTCCATCTGCTTACTCAATTTACTTCAAACCACCTATATTGGAGAGCAAGATGTTGGGTAAATGCTGATATTTCCATTTCAAATCGAAAGCATCTGAAGCAGTACGATAATGCTTGAGACACATTTGTTGCAATCGCTGTCGTCACGACTTTGCAACAAGCACGTTACCTTAACGTACACCGAGTGAGCGTGTAAAGAACCTGGGGAAAAGAGCGAGTGTCAAAATGTCTGATATCACCTGCATCTAAAACAATGAAACAATTAGCCACAGCATGCGAATGGTATGTTGCGGTACAACTGAACCGACAAAAAGTAAAGGAGGTAAACGTGACAAAAGAAAAACACTTGAGGAGTTTTTGCAACTGCAGGCACATAACGTCCAATCTGATCTGAGAGCGGGGATCCTTTCCTAAACCAGCATTGCTGCTTGTACACAAGTGGGCTAAAAACAGTAACCGCTCCACCCAGGAGCAGGCTGCTGCCGCTCTCTGTGAAAAGACAATGACCTCCCGGTGCTCCTCCCCGAGGAGATGAACATGGAGAGCTGACAGGGACCGGATATTACACTGGAGAGCCAAGAAACAGATTTCTGCCGCTGTGTCCCACAGGTGCACCGAATATCGCACTCCACGCTGTGTATATTTCACCAGGAGAAATAACATATCTTACGGTCCATCCAGTAGTGGAGGAGAAGCACTTCGGCAGCACCGTGCGCCGCTGAAGGGGTTAGCGGGGCGACGCAGGTGGGGCAGATTTATTGGAGCAAATTGAGGGGACGGGAAACCTGCAGTCCACAGGGGACCTTCACTTTTTCAAATGCCTCTGTCTCATTACTCTAACATACAGCAGCGGAGCAGCGCATATAAACGGGGCAACTTGCTTGAAATGCCACAGTCGAATCTCTCTGCAGCCTTAAATTATCGGCTATCTCGGTATTTCACCAAACTTATGAGATTTGAGAACAAAACCTACTCCCTTGGCCAAGTATATAAAATGTCTAATTAACTTGAAAACCATATTTTCTCAACACTATCCTATAATGAGGCTTTGGAGGAAGCCATTTTTCCCCCCCTTAAAATCTTCATTCCATTAAGTTTTAATTAACACAACTAGGATTCAGTGTCCTTTAATGGTATTGCTTGGAGGAGACACTGGTGCTCATTAACAATCAATAACTGTGGCCTGAACCAAAAGGAAAGGTTAGCAGAATGGTCTCCGACAATGGAGAGTAATTCCTTCCTCATTTCTCCTGCTGAAATGTTATCGCAGAACAAAGCCGCGACACAGACACAAAGGAGGAGGCAGAGGTACTTCATAATTGTTCCATTATTCAGTACAGGAAGGTTTCACGCATTAAAGAGAAGCTATAGGCACGATTCAATAGCAAATACAGCATCGGTACATTCTTCCCTTTCTTTTTTGGGGGGGGTTGGGGGGTGATATTTGCAACATTTTGTTCCTCCAGAGATTTGGCATTAAGCATTTCCTCTGCTGACGTTTGAAGTCACAACCAGCCCCTTTGAAGCATGATGTAACCCATGAAACACAAACCACACTTTAATGAGCAATCCTAATTCAAAGTTGATGACTCTGATGATCTGAATAACACATTACTGCCTCAGTCTCTTCTGATGTCTGGGAATGCCAACAAATCCTCTGGTAACAATATTTCCAAGAATATCTGTTATTTCTGTGTGCGCAGTTGTGTTTTTCCACGGTCACTTGAACACCATGACTCACATCAGGTCAGTACAACTTCCGTGTTGTTTTATTATGTGCATGCACAAAAACAGTGTGTTTTTGATGCATCCCTGCATTCAAAAATATGGGTCAAAGTTTATGTGAGAAAAAATGTAAGAAAAGACAAAATATAGAGAAAATATACAAAGGAGATTGGAATCAAACAAGCACCGATGACTTCCAACAACACCTTTGTTTGAATTTTGCTTTTTTGAAACAGTCAATTTTTTTCTCTCGTGTCAAACCCAGAAACGTCTGACCTGAAAGTGTCGACTGATGTGGCTCAAGGTCAAGGTGCCTCCGAACAGCCGTGATGTAAACTAATCGGGCTTTCCTAGTTTAAGGGCTAAAAAGTGGCAATAACAATTTGGTACATTTAAATGACTGTCTGTACTGAAATAATCGGGCTGCTAATCCCCCCCCCCCCCCCCCAACCACGGTGGCACGAGACCCTCCGCCCGGGTATCCACTGAATGTGTTCAGGATTGTTCATCATGTGTCAAGAGTTTGTACATCTCAATGGGAGAGGCTCCAATTCGTGTCCTCCTTTTAATAGCAACATATTCACAAGTGTGATCAAAGACAAAGATTACTGCCTCACCAGATACGCAGAGCAAACAAATGAATGATTTTGTTTTCCCAACAAGACTTCTTGTTGTTGTTGCACCCAATGCTTTACCTTTTGAATGAAACGGATGTATTTTGAGACGTATTTCAGAGAGTTTCTGCCACTACAACGCTGAACAGATTGGACCATTTCCATTGAACACAGAGAAGTATCTCAAGTAACTAATCCAGGAACATTTCTGCTGCTGCTCCGCAACTTGTTCTTCAAAATATATTTTTGGAGACTTAAAAACAATAAGAACTACTTTAAAAAGATTCCTGAATAACATATTGTGTTTTGGGGAGATGCGTTCTGCATCTCTCTGCACTGGCAACTGCAGTCAGAGTCCAAAAAGGAGAAAAATCCAGCACATAAATAAAAGATGTTGTGGAGAGCCGCTCATGGTTAGTTTTACTATCGAATATTGTTTCTGTACAGTCGAAGCCTTTTTGTCGGCACCGTGTCATCCGAGCTTCATCTCATCTTCCAGTCCTGAATGCAGCAGCAGACACTGAATATATTTTCCATCCTCCTCTACTGTACATCTGTCCATCTGGCTATGTGTTGCCCTCGCTCTCTCAGAGGAGATGGTAATGGGATCTTAGCAGAAGTCTGATTAAAAGGACACTTCCTCCTTGGAGACCACCCGACACTTTCCCTTTTTTCTTGCCTTCTCTTCCTCTGAGCGTCAGAAACCTTGGGTTTGGGAACAGAAGGGCCCGATAGAAGGCTCACGCAGAGCAAGCTAATTAAATTAGGCCTCCTTTAATAAAAGAGGAAGTGAACTTAAAGCTTTTATCCCAACTCCACCATCAAAGGGAGAGGAAAAATAAGGCAGTGAAGAGGAAAACACACAACCTGGAGATATGAATTTCTTCCTGTTACGTTACATTCACGCTCCCCGTGAGCTACTTCCAACCTCGTGCAGGGAAAGAGGGGAGGGAGAAAAAAAAACCAGTAAATTGTTTTTAAAGGAATAAAAGGAGTTCACAGAGAGAAGAACTCTTGAAAACATGACACTAACTTTTCTGGTTTTTAACTGGGGGTTTAGTTGAAACACTTGTGCATCAAACAGCCCTTTTCTTAGATATGCATGACTGTTTTTTTTCTTCTAGAGAATAATTATGCAAACACTTCCTCTGCTTCATTAGATTTCCCTTTTATTTGCGGCTCGGTACGTTTCTGCATTCACAGTTTTACCAGTTGTTGACACTGATGAGAGTGGTGGTAAGTGAAGCTCTGGGTTTGAGGTTTGTACACATCTCTTAGATATTAGAAACCAAAATATGAAGAGAAGTGCTGAAAAAAAAACCTTTTTAAAAAGCAAAGATTATAATTTGGGGCAGTGGACGACTGAAGGGTAGATAAAAGATAAATAAATGATTGAAACAGAGTTCCAAGTCGGAGAAATTGGGTGTAATAAAGGTGGAAATTCCCTTTCAACCTGTAACTGCAAAGAAACCACAAATATGCCCTTCAATATTTGACAGTTAGCCTTCTTATTCTCTTTTCTTCTCTCCAATGAAGGAAAAAAGAGGTGCTGGACTTAAGTCCGAAGTCCATCACTTTCCATATCTTAGACTGAGGAAATGAAAGGTATTGGAGTGGGGCAAAGGGCAGAAAAAGAAAGTCAAATGGATTATCATAAATTTACATGATCAAACTCTCTGCTTTATGTGCGGAGAGTTTGGGAATTCAAGAGGAAACAAGTTCAATACAGTGGCACTATGGCGGCATGTCTAATTTATATGGCAGAGCACCAGAGGATTGGATGACCATTTAATGAACAATCAGAAGTTGGAAATCCATTTCCTGTCATTTCCATGAGTCAAATCCCTCGGAATATAGCGGCTGTGGTGATGTAGCAGGTCGGCGGGAGCTGTATGACACTGGTCACGAGGAGCAGGAGGAAGCGCAGCTCTGCTTTAGTTCAACAGGCCAAAGATGGAGAACCAGAGAGAAGCAGGGGGAGATGGAAAGAGGAGAAAAAGAGGCTCTCCTCTCATCCTCATTATGTAAACGAGGTGCATGACTGTTCAGTGGGTCCCTCGAGAGTTAATTACCAGTGGCTTCTCAGCCTAATTGGCTGAAACTAAAGAATTTGCCATTTCTTATTCCCATGCTCACTCTCCCCTACCCCCACTCTCTTTTCTCCCCCCGTCTTCCTCTTTGTTTCCATCTCTCTCACAAGCACTATTTCCCGCTCCCACTTTTCAACCTGTTTTCTTGTTTTCTCCTCTCTCCCTCCTCAGCGTTGGCCTTGCAGCTTCGCTTCATGCCAGTCGAGAATCTGGCACCGACGCCTAATTTGAGCATCTGCTCCAGCTGGCAGTGGATAAGCAGATTTTTACATTGCTAATTCCAGCTATTTGGCTAGACTAATCACTACTGGATAAAGAAGAGAAACGGGGGCTGAGAGTTGCCCATCACTTAGAAACAAAAAAGAGATGGTGAGAGCTGGCATCTCATGTATTTCTAAATGGATGCAAATTAAATTCAAAAAGACAGGGATAACAAGTTGGAAGTAAGAATGAAAGTGGGCAACACTGTGAGGAAGTATTAATAAAACAGGGCAGGCGGGGAGGAACCAGGGAACGGAGAGGCCTTTGATTTTCATTGGGCAGCACACAGGAACCAAAAGCTATTTTGGACATGCCACGCACAAATAAATAGTCTCCCCCCCTAAATCTCTGCCTGTCTGTCCGTCCCTCCCTCCCTCGCTCTCCCATCACTTCGATTTATTTGACAAGTCCGAAAATCATCAGAGTTAATAAATTCATGCAGATACTGTAGATAGGCGCACACTCAAGGCTGACAGGCGGGGCTGATCAGTGAGGTGACCCTCCACCCTTCTTCTGATTTCTCGACTGAAATTAGACTAAAGACACGGAGACCTGCCAGAAATGTGTTCTCAAGCAGTTTTAAAAGGATGAATCATAAATACTTTTAAGAAAAGGTGCCATACAGGTCGCATTTATGGAGGATCCGAGCAACATGCTCTACAACAAATCTCGGAACATTACAAGTGCTGAGCTCAATATTAAACCAGCTGAGACTGTGATATTCAGACTTTTGGGTTCCAGTATGAGTCACCACCCAAAAGCACAGCATATCACAGCTCCCATTGTGTTGAGCTAAGCTGCACTGTGCCAAACTGCGATGACACGCATTTCCACCTGCAGCCTCACAGCGGGGAACAGCGGCGTCGAGCCGGGCCGCCGCTCAGTTGCACAATCGAAAATCGGCTGCGTTCTCGTTCTTCTGTAGTCTCAATTCGACGATGTAAAGTTTCGTTCCTCGCCAACATCGCTGCTCGGACTTTCGGATGTCCCAACGCGTTTCACTGTTTACTGGCTGTGTCTCAACTTAGCCTCTATTTCGAGACTGTATCTTAGAAAATTAAAGTAAAACTTAAAAAAAAAAAAAAAAGGAAGGGAGGAAGTCTTCGGCCGGATTGCGATTTCCAGTCTAATGAGGAAAACTCGGTAATTAATATGTTTGGCGGGTCACGCATGCATCAATATTGAACATTTGTCTGAGTCTTTAGTTCCTGCCAAGTTAGCTGATTTTCAGCACATTATCCTCTTCTAGTGCATTATTAAGTGCTTGTTTTTTTAGGTTATTGAGAGAATGTCCGCAGCGACTTGAGGCACGACATGCAAAGCTGGGTCACTGCTGCTGTGTGCATCATCCATCCAAACTGCTGATGCGGCTCACCAAAGTAGCCACAGTGGATCGTCTTTCTTCTGTATCCCCACTTTCCTGCATCTCCCCTCTTCACACTCGTCACCCGCATGTTCTTCTTCACCGCATGTTTAAAGTACGCCAACTTAACACAGAATTCAACGACAATTTGTGTCTGTAAAGCCGTGTTGGTTGTAGTATTATGTGAGGAGTCCCAGGAGTCAGCACAGGTGCTGGATGCGGATCATAAAAAGTTTCAATTTGTATCGGAAAGAAAAAAGAGAAATGAAAAAATACAATAAAAAACGGGGCTGCCGACTAAAGTACTTGTAAACAGAAGTAAATTGGAAGTCTGTCAACTTGATGTCCCCACATTTGCAGAAGAAAACAGACGCGCAAATAGAAATCGCGAGGGACTTAGCGGTACTTTTGTGTTATATAAACAATGATCAGGGCTGTGGTTGGTGGTGGCACGGACAAAATATGATTAGCTGCGCTTGTAGTTCAAAAGCCCAGCGCAAATTCTCGCCGCTCTGTGCAGGCATATCTGGACGTCCACAGCTGTGGTTTTAAAGATAACGGCCATATTCAACGTGTCCTGGGCAAAAATACTATTTATTCTGCGTAATGAGGAGATATTAAAGAGAAAATGAGAAAGAGCAAAACAGAGGGGACACAAAAGAGAGGAATAACAGGAAAATAATAATGATAAAGGTAGAAGAAAGAGAAAAGAAAGACATTAAACCCATGAAAGGGAAGTGTTCCTTCTCTTTTTTTTGAAGGCTCTTCACTTTTTTTCTGCGCTGGAAGTTTAACGTGTCATGCTACACGCATCAGAGTGTAGTGGAGCAACACAGTGTGTGAGAAGCATTACATTAAGCTGCTGACAATATTCACTCAAGTCCTTCTTGTCAACATGAACAAATCATTCTTCAGCAGATGACTTGACAAGTATCGTGTGCATAAACTTCAATGAAAATGTCAATCCCAGGATATTTCTCATACAAATATATTTAATGAGGGGAATACCATTTTTAGGTGTTGAGAAATACACCAGCACATTATTATATGTCCGGATGTTGTTACATTGAAACAAGCTGAGTGTGTTGAATGATCAGATGAGAAGGGAAAGGACTGCATTTCCTCCAAGTGGAACCATTTGGCAAACTAGAAAACTAAAAGTAAACACACTCCACTCGTTGTATATATATATATTAAATATACTGATAAAAGACAGAGTGCATTTCTGCATCATGTTTAGCAGCCTCAAAACACTTTTCACTGTAAGTCATTTTCATCCATTCACACAACCACCAAGTGTGACAGCTGCCATCCAAGCTCAACCCAAGGACGCTTTGAGGACACACTGAGATCTGGGTCTGAACAAGTCACCTTGCGGATTGGAGGCCAACCTGCAGGACCAGCTGAGCCAGAGACCCCCCCCCCCTCCCCTTCCTCCCCCAAAGTGCTCAGCAATGGTTTAGTGGTAAAAGAGGTTAATATGGTTGGGT
Organism: Malacoctenus gilli; assembly: GCA_032164315.1. NCBI lineage: Eukaryota > Metazoa > Chordata > Actinopteri > Blenniiformes > Labrisomidae > Malacoctenus > Malacoctenus gilli. The sequence goes on along the minus strand of JASSRZ010000023.1, from coordinate 8,467,045 downwards.
GGGCCCTCCGGGTCCAGTTTGCATTGTCTTCCTCTGCATGTGATTGACTGACGACTCAACTGCTGGTGGGTGTTAAAGTGTGTGCGCACTCAAGCCTGAACTCCCGCTTTGATCGGCCACAGTGACACAAACCAAAGTCGAATAGTCAGTAGACACTGATGAATGGATGGATTCAATACGGATTTAAAGTGTAAATGTTCGTTTTCTCTCAAATCTTTTGCACCCCTCACTCTGAATCCAAACTATTTTTATAAATAAAAGTCGTGACGAGATAAAAACCCGAGAACAAGAAAGTTTGTGCGCAGTCTTTCTGCTCTGTGAGCAGGTGGTTAAATATAAGTAGAAGACGTGGTAAAGTGAAACTCTCCTCTTGCTTTCTCGCCACACTGTAGCTTATGTTCCTTCACAGTGAATATCTGACAGTCACTCCAGAAGATGAATGAGATTTGTCTGTTCCCACTAAGCCTTTCGACAGCCCTCAGTGAGCACTTCCTCCTGTTATCCTTCCTCTCCCCTTCCTATAGCTTTCCCTCCCTGTGCCACACTCGCTGCGCACAGTATCAGCAGAGTGAAGCGTGCCGCCGCCGCCGCCGCTCGTGGTGGCATTTAGGAAGCAGCTGCTTACCTCCCACTTTCCTCACTCCGCACCTATTATAGTGATTATCAGTACTGTCAATCTGAGCACCCTCCCCGCCACACACACCTCTCAATTCCACTGTCCCACCCTTCTGTGGCCCGGGGGGGCTGTGCTGATGGACGGATCCAGACTTCCCTGGAGACGGAGGGAAAAAGAGAGGACGGTGATGGCGGGAGCGGGAAGCTTTCCGACACCTCGACAGGAGAGAGAAGCAGCAAGGGGGACGGAAAGAGACACTGCTGCTGCTGCTCTCTGTAGGTGTTCTTCTGGGCAACACGTATGATATGGACGAGGTCCACTGAGCACAGGGAAGAGCGGCTATTTATGTTGTCAGAGACCGTCTGCTGGGTGAAAGAGCCGAACGCAACAGTGTACAAGGCAGAAAATGTGGAAATATTCCACAGGAGATGTTAGGTTTTTTTTGCTCTCGCATCTTTAACACATGATCCATCTGTGATCCTGATGTTCTTCTCTTAGTCTTAGTCTCTTCAGCCCCGAAAAAAATGCATCCTTTTAATCTTGCCAGTGTTGCATCAATCTCGCTTCAACCACTCCCAGTGTGTCTGGGCCCCCTGCTCGCTCCTTTTTAATATTCATCATACTCCTTTATTACATTGTGAATTCAGTCTTAGATCAAACGGGATCCGCCAAGTGGTTCACATGGGTCTCTATTACATGAACCGCAGTGCTCTTACAGCATTTAAGGAGAAAATGAGAGCTAAACAGGCATGCACAAGGTCCGATGAGAGCAAAATTTAGGGCTGAAAAAGTCAAATTTCTTGGGACAAATAAAACAGGAAATTATGAACCGCCTGTGGAGTGGCGAGCATTTTTCCTGCCCTTTTTTCCAAAATACGAGAAGTAGTGCACGTGTGGTGGGAACAAGTGGAATCAGCTCACCAGAGAGCTCAGCACTAAGTCTTGCCATGTTGAACAGCCTTAACATCAGACTACGAGTGGAAGAAGGAGCCGACTTATATGTAAGATTATTTAAAAATAAAGGGGCCAAACAGAGCGAGCTGTGCAGTCTGCAGACGTGATCCTCTTGTTCTTTCTGTGCAACACATTTATTGGTTCTGAAACACATACTCAAACCTGGTGTTCTCTCTTTTAAAAGCATCTCCTCCAGCACATCATTAACCCACGTCACCGGACCGGAGGCTGAGCCGCGGCGGCGGCGGTGGTGGCGGCTGGGACCGGTAAAAAATAAAGGGCCATCCCGGAACCTTTGATCTTTTGTTCTGCTTATGCCATTAGTGTGGAGAGCCACACACAGTGGCCCGCAGCCAGGGGTTTGTTAGATCTGGCTAACGAGGAAGGCTCAGGTAGTCCTAATAGAATCTTTCCTGCTCTTAACTGTATTAACTTCAAACAGTGTGGAATGAATGGAAAACAATCTGGGTCTGACTTTGAGGGCGAGGTTGAAGAATACTTATGGGCTTGTACCTTCATCCCCCCAAGCACCCCCCCACCCCCACCCTACATGCTGGGCAACCAAGCTCCTACTACACAGCACAGATCAAAGTTAATTCCCCTCTTAATTAAGCTGGAATTGGATGAGAGCAGGCAGGGACTAGCTTTTGTTTTCCTTTGTGCCGGCAAACATTACGAGTTATCCGTGTGTGCCTGTGCGCGTGCATGAGGGACTGATTTCGTGCATCTGTACCCATAACCATAGGTGTTAGTGAATCCTTGCCTACTTAAAGTGTGTCGGCGTACATCAGTGTGTGTCGGCGCTGGCAGTTCTGGTTGTTCTCTCTCTCTCTCTCTCTCTCGCTCCCTCTCTCTCACTCTCGCTCTTTCCTGATGGCCAATCTGTCTGCATGTGGCCCGGTGTAAGCACAGCGGTGCTCCGTAATGAGACTCCTTCTGCCACTCTCTTTTTCATGGCCATGTCCATGTGTTGTGATGCTAATGAGCCCTCGCTACCGCAAACACCCCCCCTTAATTGTCCTCTTTGATCTACCGCTAATTCTGCTAATTAGGAGCCCAACTTTCAAAGTTAAACGTTTTGCTTCCACCTCCAAGAGTGCCCCTGCACACACGTGTGTTCGTGTGTGTGCATGTGAACGAGGGGAAAAGTGAAGAACAATGGCATTAGGAGGAGGCGATTGTTTTGTTGGTTTTTTTTGTTTCGTTGTTCTTATGCGGGGGTTGTGAGTTTTGGGCTCCCATCTGTCCCTCGCTGAATTTGGCACAGCGAGCGTTGGTCAGTGGGGTGTGCAAACCCAAACAGATTCACCTGCCACGTGGAATTCATTAGATTACAAAAACACTCAAATACACACAAAGTACAACGCAAGAGCAGATTACTTACACAGGAAAGCGTAAAATTGTGTTCTGCACAGGTGACCAGGGAGGCCTCGGTTTCCCCCCAACAGAATACACCGTATGAACAACTGTAGCTCAGATAAACAAGAGAAAACTTCCAACACTCACCGCTGCTTTATATGGGGCACAAATGTCGGGGAACCCTGAAGCCCTCCTAAATGAACAGTGACTCTTTTAGAAATCAGATAAAAGCTGAAGTCAAAAAGTTCCCAACGATCTCAATCCGTGTAATCCCGTCGAAACCCAAGGTGACTCAGTCATTTATTCACTATTTCCACTGGTAATTTTAGCAGCCTGGTAATTGGGGCGAGTTTTTGCAATCTGAAAGCATTCCAACAGGATTTCACACTCATTTGGAAATCGGCTCGATTAAAGGGGGCTAAAAGGTGCGCAGTGCACAGACTGCAGGCAAAACATCCCCATCTGATGGCAGCACAAATGTTCTTTCATGTGTCACCTCGTGCTTTCTGTTGACACCAAGGGGTTGGGGTCACTGCTCCAATTATTGTCGAACAAACTACACATTTTTCGATATTCAAACTCAAAAGTCTTACGAAACAACACTTTTGTTGTTCTCTTTGAAGCATAACGACCTCCACCGACACACTATAAACACGGTAACAACAAATAATCGAGTGAGAAACATCAGCAAAGGCGGAAAAATGTTGCTGATCCTGGTTACAGGGTGGCATGTTCACACGGTACACTGGACGCTTGCCTGGAACAGGAGTGTCTTGGCCTCAGGAAGCAAAACATGTGGTCCATCTCCACGACATTTAATTGTGTAATGATTCTAGATCTTCCATCCAGAACACTTGTGAAATTCGAAATCGTTTCGCTCGATTGCAGGAAATACAGACACTGAACTGCGCTCGGCTCAGCAGCGGCTCACGCTTAATTAAAAGGAGTGGATCCTAAAGAAGACGAGTGATCCTAACCTGCGCTGAGAGTCACAAAGGGAGTTGGCTTTATCACTCTCACTCAGCAATCAATATTAATCACCGGAGGGGGAAAAAAAACAAAACAAGGGAGATGGACTCGGACCTCCCTCCACCTGCTGTAAACAGCCTGTGGCCACTCGTCATTTCTGTCAAAGATTACTGAGAGTGTGTAAAGTAAGATGAGGGATTAGTAGTGTTATCTGTCCACCGAGACCCGTCTGCCTGTAATTCATCGGCACATTGATTGTTCATTAAAGTACACAAGATCATTCTTCTCCTCTCACAATAAGTAGTTATATCTCAAATGACAAACATTCAGACATTCGAGCACGCTGTGAAACACACTTGAAAATACACAAATTTAGACAAGCAAAGCCACACAAAGACGTGTGAACCCATGCACATGCACAAACTTTATACTGGATGAGCTGCAGTGTCGGAGGAAGCCGAGATCTCTCCCGATTTGAGAATGCTAATAACGTGGCGTGGAAAGGAGGAAGGAGAAGGCAGGAGAGCCTGACACAGCACAGCCGAGGGATCCCATGCCAATCGGAGCATGGCCTTTTAGCCGAGCACTCTGTCAGAAATGCCAGTTTGACGGACGACACCCACCAGAGTGACATTTCTCCAGGGTGGCAAAGAGGGAACAAAACTGTGAAACAACACAGGTTGTTAAAGAGAAAAAAGGGTAAAAAGCAAAGAAAAAAAAGGCTCCATAAGCATAAGCGGCCCAGAGTAAGATGCCTCAAATTCATGTCATTTCTTCTGGTGCAAAGTGCACCTCGATGTCCTTCTCTGGTGGAAGTAGAGCAGATTTTCTTTTTAAGAGGCGTAAAAGTGTTAAAGTCCATTTGTGAAAAAAAATGCTACTCTCTGAACAGAGGACACCTGGACACCTCGGTTTTTACTTTTGCAAGTACTGGCAGAAAGTTGGGTTTTATCCTTATTTGCCAAGCTTTCGTGAAAAAATGGGAAAAAATCATATTTTAAAATAAGCGAATACGGGTAGAAAAACTGCAGTCATTGTGACAGAAAAGAACAGGATTCAGAAAAAACAATTGAGAAAATGCAAAAAGCCTGAGAAAAGGCCTGGATGCATATTAAGATCCAATTACCGTTCCAGTTTTTTCAACATTTCTTACGGTTGTACGGTGATGTGATGGCCTCACAGTGAAAAGGTTCCCAGTCTGCGCCTGGTGGGACTCCTGCTGGGAGTTTGCATTATGTCCATGTGCATGTATGGCTTTACCTCAGGGAATCTGGCGGCCTCGCACAGTCCGAAGACATATGTTTAAGCAGTGAATCTGAACTGATTGAGTGTGATTGTGTGTCCCCCGTGCGTTCGCCTCGTGATGATCTGGTGACCCATCCAGGGTGTGACTTTTCCCCGCCAACTGGGATCCACTCCAGCACCCGGCGACTTCGATAGGCAGTCTGAGCGACAGACGGTGAGACTGTTTTTCTTCAAGCAAAATATATTTTTAACAGGTTGAACTACTCAGAGGGGATGAGAAGTTTGATTTTCCAATGATGTCGGAGTAGTTAACATAACCCTTGGTGCATCTTTTAGCTTACAAATAAGTACTTTCCCTTTTTTCGATCAAATATTCATTCAAGTGTCAATAAATAATTTGTGACTTGTGTTTAAAAGATGCGATTTGGAATGTGTGTGTGAGGCTAAAGCAGTGTTTACCGATGCTAACCATATGAAAACAGGCCCACTTGGCCAAGATTACATTCTAACAGGCTTTCACAGCCTCACTATTGCAGCCAGCTTTTGTACTTCCTGGCAACATGGCTGAATTCACCTCATCATACCTGCGAGGTTGTTAAACAAACAAGAGAGGAGATCAGAGGTGAAGGGAGGGGAAGGGAGCGCTTGTTTATTGGCTCCCAGCTCATTAGCATCACACCCATTAGCGTCCTGCCAGCTCCGCTGCCCCTCTCCGTCACTCAATCCTCAGAGACAGACTGGCTGTCAGCGCGGGGAGGCGGCCAACATGCCCCACAGAACAAACACACCCACTGCCAATTTCTGCTCGCTCTTTATTTATCCATTTGCTGTCTGTCTGTGTCTGAAGTAAAAAGGACAGGTTCACAGATGGATGAGAGAAGCGCTGCGGCAAGACACGCGTTTCCATGTCATGAATTGCAAACATCCTTTGTTTGAACACTGGCTTCGCGGTTTATTTTCCGACGTGAAGGCTGTTTAATAAATTTGGCAAACTGACTGACCGATTCATTCCAGGAAAGTAAATGCTTCTTCTCAAATTCGCACTTGTGCTCAGATTAATTCTCGGGTTTCTTCCCTACGCGTCCCGATTCTGTCTAGGTGTGTGAAGCATCTCCATTGCAACACCTTCAGCCCAATAAATTTCCCATTCATTGTGTTTATAGCGATTACCACGTTGTCAAACGCTGGCAGTGAAGCAGTGACAATGGGAAGCAGAGGAGGGGGTTGCCAAGCCGTCGGCGCCCACAAGCAGAAATATTAAGATTCGGAGTAAACAATCGCGGCTGATGTCACCTTTTTATTAGAATGCACGATGACAAATTTGCCAAAACAGACAATAACGAAGACCAAAACTTCCGTCATTTTTCACTGCTATCCATCCGAATTCACGAATGTCATTTGAATCCAGCCTCCCCACAAAAAAAGCCTTATAATAGTGATTGTTTTCAAGGCTGAGGGTGCCATTAATCCGATCTAGACTTTCCCACTCACTCACTCTTTTTATGCTCATCCCCCAAAACATCCTGTGCAACAGAAAGTTTCCAACTAGGCTGACTCATTTGAAGTTGGAATCCTAAATGTATTCAAACCCAATTTATTTTCATGTAATCATGTGTCACTCAAAAACGCCGCGCAGTGAAAGAAAATGTCAACTCCATAGTTTCTCCGTTTTCCTTCCCGCTATTACATTCATTTGGTTTCCTCGGGTCTATTCCGCTGCTTTCTGATGATTGCGCTGCAGTGTTTTTAGCTCTTTTAATGCAAATGAGTCTGTGTCTGTGCATCTTGTCTGGAGGCTTCCCCCCTCCCCCCAAAAAATATCACATGCCTCAAGTTGAATTCACCAACCCCACATTCTCCTGCCTCAGCAAATACCTTCCTAAATGTTTCCTCAGTGTTCCAACGCCACCAAGCTCTGATGGAACCAACTATGTTGTGCCTCTGCTATTTACACTAAAACCTTTGGAAGGGAAAAGCAATTGCAAAAAACACTTTCCCAAAGTACGTTTTTTGGTTGTAATTGAATTAAGTACTATCGGTTGTAAGCGCCAGTTGCTTGTAGTTAAAGGTACTTAGTGATCCATGTGAACCTATCCAGATGTTCTCTCTCACACCAAGCTGTTCATTGATAGTTTCAGGTCACTTAAGTGTTCAACCTTTTTTATTTCCATCCTGTCACTACTGATATAAATGGAGGTGTTACCTCTCATGACAATAAGTCCCAGAATCCAGCAATTATCTGGGGATTTTAAAAACCACCAGGAAGAATAAAAGAACTTTAAACAGCGATACCAGTCGTATCGACAACCCCCAAAACATCCACAGTGAGACAGTCCAATCACAAAGAACATAAACAGTGGAACTGACACACTCAGCTGCAACACTCACTCAAAGCACATTTCTGGACAAATCCAAAGCCAAATAAACAAACAAAAAAATCCATGTAGCCTGACTATGACTATTGTTAATCATTATGGTTACTATTATCCCAGTCAGACTGAAGTGATGGTGAAAGCTCATCCTTTGCCCTCACCTGGTTCTCTTTGTGTCGCTTACTTATAGACTTTCTGGTGTAACAAGGACTTATAGCTTACACCATACTGAGCCTCAAGTTAGACCCAACACACATTAACTTGCAATGGAGTGTGTGGACTGCAGTGCACAGTCTGTATTCAGTGTGCGAACCGAAAAAGCTGCAGGTTGTGTAGTATTTTGTGAATGGTGGCCTCACACAGCTGACCTCAAACTGTGAAAAAAACAAACACTGTCAGCAATACCAAGATACTGTATAAGAGACGACCTACACGGATACACACACACACATTTCTCACCCCACAGACTTGCCTTTTTGAGCGTTAACAGCCGAGTTAGGATTTCCACAGCAGAAGGGAGATGGCAGGGGAATAAAGGTAGAAAACAGGCACTGGCATGGAAGAGTGAGATCTGTGCTTTGGTTGGCTTCATCCTCCTGTTTTCATCTCCCGTTTCTTTTCCATGGGCACTCGGCCTACCTTCCACCAGATTGTGACCAAAAATCTGCAAACCCATACATATGTCGAACAAATTTGCTGAATAGGGAAGGAGGCGTGCCGCATGAGGCCATGTGTGAGATTATTCAGAGATGTGCTCATACATTTGGGGGATTTTATAATCAGGTCAAGCGCACGCCATCCACAGTTTACTGAAACAGTTTAGCTTGTTCAGTAACAACAAACCAGTCTCACACACAGGGTAGTCCAGAGAAGCATGCTTTTTAAACTGCGTGTTATAAATATGGATGTGCATAAACAGTCGGCTAAGCGATTAAATGCCCGCTCACTCAGTCAGCACCACCTTATTAGTCGGTTAGGCTAATGAGTGTTTTAAAAAAAGGCCGCCGGACACATCAGGTACAACTTAAACATCGCCAGTATGGTTTGCGGCAGCACTTGTAACTCAGACGAGAGCATCGAGTTGAGTCGTGTTGACGAGCAGCTTGGCATCCGTTCAAGTTGCTTCTACCTACATTTGACTGACTGGTTTGCAGTCGAACCGCTCAAAAGGCAGCGAAGCAAAACGATAGCAGCACGTCCCCCCCGCACCCTGATCTTTCCGGAACTTTGAGAGAAAAACTTACAAACTGAACAGCTTTGGCCCTTTTCCAAGCATATTTTTAGGACCAGTTAACCAGCCTTGATTAGAATTTTCATTTAGTCAACAGAGAAATTAGTCACCATGAGCATCCCTTGTGATACACGGTTATTCAAAGCCCACCCTCACTTTGTGTGTATGCATGAATGTTGGTTGGCATGAAGCAGAGAGTCAGGCTAGTCTGTCAGCCCCCCGAGGGCTCTGGTTGTTTGAGTCTCCATTAGGCTGATGAGGTTTGGCAGCTGAAGTTGCTGGAGTTAGTATTTAGCTTCAGCCCTCCTCATGGCTAGGCCTAATTAAACCTAGACCTCAGCCCTAATTTAAAGATAATAAGCTGCAGGGGCAAGCTACCACCACCACCGCTGCCACCACCACCGGCGGGGGCGAGCGTTGTGTAACGTGTGTAGCAATGCATGTTAAATGGTAGTTGTTCAGAAACGGACCGGTTGAATAAAATGCGCTTAATCATTATGCAACCTTAAGAGGCTGTTTTTCACCCAAAGCGGGCTGCTGCAACACAAGTTTCCGCACTGGTGAACTCTCGTCAGCTCCCTCTAAACAGAATCTCGCTCTGAAGTGTTTCGAAGTCATCATGGTGAGTTTGAGGGATCCAAACTTCTGTATTTGTAGGTACACAAATACTCCAGCTGGGCGTCTCGCACTTCTGTAGGTGCTGCACAATAAACTGTCTGACCCTTGGGACTGGCCCTATGTTTTCCCATTAAGCTATACTGACAGCTTGACATTTCCCAGGGTAGAGGGCTCTGATTCAGGTATGTTTTATTCATCCTATTGACTTCACATTGCTGCCAAGCCAGACAGAGAGCACGAGCCTGAAGTGTGGTAGGCGGCAGTGAGAGGGTGAGCGGGAGATACCTGTTGTTGTGTTTACTGCTCAGATAGCCAGACACAGCTTTGAGACAGCCGGGTGACACATACACAATATACTCATCACCATGCAGACAGAGATTGTGAGATATTGCCAGCACTGAGAGGATGAAACTGCCTATTTACTGGGAGGGCTCGTGGCAGGCAGGCATGGGGAGGATGTGGGATTACATCCCTCAAGGAGGTTTGTGCTTGGCTGCATCGTGTCTGAATATCCTGGGAGGACGACTAAACTTGTCTGTTAGATATAAAACGGGATTCCCCTTCCCCCCCCCCGACATTTTCACTGCATATCCACAAAAAACTGGACTTTTTCCTTTAGGAACGAAAAATATGAGATTGTCTTTGCCGTTACTTAGGAAAATAAAACTATGTTTTGATCCTTTCGATAGCTATCACAAGATCATCATGGTGCTAACAATGTCCTGCACTTTGTTACAGCTGTACTTGTTTTAAAGCACAATATCAATAAAGCAGAGTTTAAAGAGCTTTGCAGCCTTCCTTATTTTAGTGTCATTGCTGTGGGAGATTGACAGGACCAGCACTCTTATATTGGTGAAACTAATCCTTGGATTGGAAAAATGTGATGTGATCACTCTTCCAAGAAAGAAACTTGTTTTCTTATTCATCTCATTTGCAGAAAGAATCTCGAACGCATCACGCCTTCTCCTCAGTGCAGCAGGTTCTGCAGCCTCCAACCAGTGTGTGGGTTTCTCAGCTGCCCTGTTGCTGAAGTTTAATGACTCTTCATCCTGACATGATGCCTATGTGCAGTAGATAGCCCACACAGCCATTGATTAGAGCTAGCCCAGATGAATTTGCATGAAACTCTTACGCACACACGCACACGCACACACACACACACACACTGAATGTAGATATTCAATTTATGTTGCACAATGCTGAATTTGGATCAGTCAACAAGCACATGGAAGCTTGTTTAGATTCATTACACCCTGATCTGTGCAGACAATATCCATGGGACAAGTGCCCCCCTCATCTCCAGGCTTGTCACGTGGGGCCGGGAGCCACCGCGGGAGCCTCCCCCAGGACAAAGCACTTGGAGCAGGGAGACACTGCGGGCCTTGTTCCCCCTTTGCCGGCTCTATGTCAAGTGGGTGTTTGCTTACTGGGAGGACCAGAACACCCCCCCCACACCATTACCACCACCCCCCTCCAGGGAGGAAGCAGCACTCAGTCTCAGATATTCACATACTGTGGAATTACTGTACACATTAATAATCATACCTTCTCACATCTGGATTCATAAACACGACAGCAGTTGAGTCTCAGTGTCCAAAGATGTTAGTCAAAGTGGGGCGGGCAATGACGAGAAGGGTGGGGGGAGTCATCCACACGGGATGTATCCACAGATCAGGCGTCCCCAAAATGAAGCCAAATCAAGCATCATAAAACCATTTAACATAAAAAGTTACAATAGAACCCGATCTTTTCTTTGGAGTCACTGAGCAGCTGTTGCAGTGTGTGGTGGTCAGAAGCACTCCGAGTGTTCTCTTGCTCTTCTTTTTGTCTTTTAATTTGCCCCTCTCTGCCTCTCCTCAGCATCTGGCCAAGTCTCACCAGTGTCCTTGCTAACGCCCTCGGGTGAACCGGGCCATGTCAAACCTGAATCCATCAATCACTCAGCGCAGCCGTGGGGAGAGAGTGGGGGTGGAGAGCAAAAAAAAAAAAAAAAAAGGAGGGATGAGTGCAGAGAAGAAGGAAGGGGCGGTTAAGGTAAAGTATAGCCACCAGCCCACCCTTTCTCACCTATTTCTTCCCTCCCTCCCCATCTCCCTGACTCCGTACCCCTAAAGCCTCCAGAAACTCAGACTCTTACAGAGTTTGGAGTTGGCTGTCAGGTCACAAGAGGGAATCTCGACCAATTCTAATCAAGAGGGTTTGCAGACCTGAGCCCTTGGAGAGAAGAGGAGGGGAGAAGGAGAAAAGAGACGAGTGTGAGGGAAGGGAGACATGGAGAAGGAAAATAAGACAGCAACCGAGCAGATGCAAGGAGAGCAAGGTGGCAAAGCTAACGGTGAGCCTTTCAGCAGGTGTGTGTGCGTGTTTCTATGTCTGTGTGTGTCCTGCAGAATGAAGTGTCCCTGTCAGAGGCCCAGCTTCCCCCTATGGGCCGCTTCTGATTAATCGTCCGTCCAGCTCCTGTGATAGCGACTGCTTTAACCAAGACTCCCAAGACGCTCACCCACGTCCCATCCCCCACAGAAAGACACCTCTTCTCTCGTGTCCCAAGCTGCCCGGCTGCCCTTTCTCAGGCTAAAATTAGGAGAATTTTTCTCTTTTCGATCCCCCGGTGCCTTCACCGCTTCTTTTTATTTTTTGCAGGGGGACCTCTCTGGCTGCTACAAATAATCTTACATCAGCACCCCATTCACCTTGCCATCGGGGGATAATGTCTCTCTGTGGGAGGGAGGTTTTGGAACAAAGGCAGGGGGGCTGAAAACAGCATGATATGCAGTGTGTCCCCCCCGTGTGTTTACACATGCTCTGGTGACTGGCTGAGATAAAGCACCCCTGTCTCAGGTAAACAGTCTCGCACAGCGGGGCAAAAAGGCAAGGTTGGCTTTGGACGGGCATCGCACTTAGTCAGCTCCTCTCGCGTCTGATCCGCACACCAGCCTGATCATCTCAGGTGCAGCCCTTAATCACACAACTCTCCTTCCAGTGAGAGAAAGAAAATACACAAATGCACCGCGAAGACAGATGTTACAGCTCTCCAATATTGGACACGAGACGGGAGGAAGAAAGAGGGAGGGAGAGGATGGGAAAGAGGGGATGTGAGACATACAATAGTGTAACGGCAGGTTGGATGTTGCAAATGTCCAATCAAGCATTTCTGAAAATACAAAAAGAAAAAAAAATGAAAGAAAGAAAGAAAGCGCCTCACTGATCACAGAGAACAACATTACCAGAGAAAGAGATTTGAATTCAACAATCACGCCTCAACCAAAAAGGAACTCTATAAATCTGGGTTTTGAACAATGGCTGTCATACTCGGCATTGTCCCTTTCTTTCCCTCCCTCCCTCCCTCCCTCCTTCCCTCTCTCCCTCCCTCTCCTCCAAGCTGCAGAACCACAGCATCCATCCGGATGGCTATATAGCCAGCCCCCAAAAGCAGCCAAGGTCAATTGCCTTTCCTGCTCCTCTCATCTTGTGCTTTATGTACCTTCACATCCAGGGAAAAAGAGCTGCGCTATTTCTGCTCTGCTGCAAGGTGACTGCTGCTCTACACCAGCGACAGCTACGCTAATGCAGGCTAAGAGAGAGAGCAGCCAACCCTCCCTCTGAAGCCTTTATGTTTCAAAAGTTCCTCCCGCGAAATGAAATCACATCAAGGTGAAATGTTATTTTTCCTGGACGGGCTCTGATCTGCCCTGCCTACAGTCTGCTGGAAGACATTGATCCCGACCTAAAAATCCCAACGAACAGAAAGGTTAATTCTGTAGCTTTGCCTCTGACTGATGTTAAGAGGCAGTAACGGCAATAATGTTGGCTTTAAAAGAGCTGCTGATCAATACCAGCAACTCAATAATTACTCCACCAAGCATCCAGATTCCTTTGTTTTTCCTCCTGCTACTCTGTTTTGGAACAAAATCAATATTTCAGTGCAAAACTAGAAACGTTTTAAACTAACTGATCTTTCTGTGTTAACACCCCAAATCCAGTCGTGCGATTTTGTAAATGTCAAAGTGTACAAGCCGAATAAAAAAGGGAAAAAAAAGGGACGAGGCTCGATACATATTCAGAGAGGATGCAGCCCTGGTCCCACATGGGCAATCAAAACGGAACATTGCTTCTCTTTGTTTATGAGCTGTCCTCTCACTTTTTGTTTCTGCTGTTGACTTATTTTATCGGGGTTTTTTTTGTTTTTTTCCTCTTCTCTGCAGATAAGTACGAATATCTTTCAAGAGAGTGCAGCCAGTGTAAGATCAAATTTGTGTAATATAGATTGTGAGGCAAACATTTGGTTCTGCCTTTTTCTATGAAGTCCTGTGGAATTGCTCTAATGGTACAGATATGCTCTGAGGTTTTTGGTGCAAGTTCTCCCGTGTTTGGTGCAGCCATTTGTCACCCCTTGCATGGAAAAAAAAACTGTTTTCCCAGTAAAGTCGGAATATCTCCCTTTCCTTTCCCTACGTTGCTCCCAGATGTCTCCTTACAGCTGCCATGACTGACTGCAAACTCATTTATTACAGGTCACAAATGCCAAGTGCTTCATTTAAAAAGGACACCCCCCCCCCCCACTCCCACCCGCAAGCACGAGTGAAAAATCGCCCTGCAAGAATAGCATACAGGGCACACCGCTCCATTAGCGGGAAAACGGAGGCCGGCGACACCCGGAAAGACGGGAGGAGAGTTCGGTGGTATGATTCATTCTGCGGCAGCTTTTGTGTTGACTGAACTATAAAAACCTGTAAAATAACTAAGTTACAAAACCACCGCAGGATTTTCACCAAAGTGTAAAAAGTAATCGGGAACAAATTTTGTTTGTTTTAACCTATTTTAAAACACCTCAACTCCCACAAACACATACTAAGTGTGTTTCATATTTATTCAGGCGCACCAAATCACCAAATCAAGATTTTGCGTGAAGCGTGTGTTCCGCCGGCCATATCCGATATCACTCAAAGCCGTCTGTAATTACATTGTACATGCAGATTAGCTATGAATATTTTAGAAGGGGATTACTAAAAGAGGAAGGAGACGGAGAGGGAGAGGGAGTCGGGAGGAATCAGCCCCCCAACACACACACACACACACACACACGCACACAGGCGCGCATGCACGCATGCAGAATTGCATGAAAAGCTCGTTTGAAGGTGGAGCAAGCCTTTCATGCCCAAGTTGTCAGCCTATTATCATCCTTTCATATGTTTGCCACCATTATTAACTGTGAGCGGGAATAGAAAAATAACACAAAAAAGTGGGAATAAAACACATCACTCCAATGTGTCAGGCTGTCTCTTCAGAGAGACGCAAAAGAGAATGGCAGACCAACTCTTATCGTCGGACTCTCGCTCTGAAATGCGGCAGTAATGAGTGTCTTAACAAAGATTAGCCATAATTTCCATTGTCATTTTAATGCTCCCACATTATGTGGAGGCTTACAAAGCCACAGATGAAGGCAGAGGGTGGGCGGAGGAAGACGAGCACGCAGACACTGGAGCAGAGAGAGACTCTCTGGAGCTTGGTTAGTCTGTCAGTCACCCTCTATCCCTCCAACCATGCATCCACAAGCACACAGCGACACACACGCACACAGCGACAGACGCAGCCAACACACACACACTCACACGCACGCGCACGCAGACACACACACACACACACCCCGCCCTCGTCTATTGTCGCCGCATTCTGAAGCCCTCAAAATGTGGTTGTCAAAAGGGTCGGTGGCTGACAGCCTCCTGCAGCCCCTCCAGGAGGATGCGGAGGACAGACAGGCTTTTTGTTAGAGGAGCTGCAGCAACAACAAAGGGGATCAAAAGTCTCACAAACTGACAGACATACACGCTGCCTCCGTGCTCCCGACATCTACATTGTTTAGCGGGCAAAGGATTGAGCCTTCCACGGGCCTGAATCTGGCACGTTTGCCTTCGACTTCAGAGTGATGGCCCAGGGTGAAGGCAGTCCGTGCGCGTGGGTACGCGTGCAAGCGTGTGGGAGTGTGTCTTGGAGTGCGCGATGCACACTGGCAGCAGCCTGCACCAACAAATTTTCCACGGGTCCAATTAATATAATGTAAAAGGGCCGCCGAAAAGGAAGACGAGGCAAACATCACAATACAACTTTGCCTGTTCGCAGCATCGCAGGTAACAGAGAGCTGCTTAAATTCTGAATCCTCAGCAGTCGTGATACAGAGGAAATAAGCCGAAAGCGCCGATTTTGACTGACACGCGTCTCTGCTTTACGTGACACTGCATCATTTGGCCTCATTTCTTGGGGTGTTGTGTCCATCACATCACCACGCAGCCCAGAAAAACCTCCACGCTTGCAAAAGCAGAGAGGGTTTTATTGCTTTTAGTCGTGCAAGCTTCTCCTGGTGGCCCTAAATGCACATTTGCCAACCTAATTAAAGCGTGCCTGATTGATTTCCCCACTACCCAAACTCAGTCCCCAATCTGTCTAAACTAGCTGTATTATATTGTCAAAGATATCAAGCAGGACCTGGCTCCTGTTTGCTGCGCTACCTTGTTAATGAAGGACTTTGCGTACTGTGCATTCAGCACTCGGGGCCTGTGTTGCAGTGAGGCCATCAGTATTTCTATTTACGCGTCTCTCTTTTGCTCCCTTTGCTTTCATTCTCTCTCACACACACAAAAACTCAAAGCTGGCTCAATTTACAGAGAGCAAAGAGAGAAACCATAAAAGCAGGAGGGGAGAAGAAAAAACACAAAGGGGACTGACTCATAAACAGGAAACAAGCATTCCCTTTTCAGCGCACCTTATCAAATCTGCAGTAATCTAATTGCTTGCAAGCCACGCTTCAAACATGGACTTTGCATTTTAAACACACAGTGTGATTAACAGCCGGCCAAATCAGGCGTGTCCAGACACGGATGACACGCCGGTCCAATTGTGACATCTTTCACTACAAAGACGTTTAATAGCCCGAGATGACAATGATACATGGCCAAACGTATGCACATGTGTGGAGCATTTATAACTGCAGGTGATAAATGAGGGGCCGGGGTTTGTAAAGGTCACCGAGGATACGATCCAATCGTTTCCACTGGCTGCAAACAATCTAATGGGGTACGAGGCCCACAAGTCAACAAGTCAAAACAATGTCACCAGTTGTGTCTCCACAGACAAACGTTCTGGCCTGCTCGCATGCATTATGGACGCCATGGTTGCCAGTCATGAATATTACAGGATCATTGCATCAGAATGAGAACAACCAAAGCAGAGCGAGAGAATTTAAGGACACAAACATACATGCATGCTTATGTACACACTCTGCCGCCAGCCGGGGGTTTGGCTTGGGACACTCTGGGAAACACCAGCTGTGTTTGTCTGGACACATTTTGCCAGTCTGATGTTATTATCGATTTGTTATCTTGCTTACTCAAGCTAGTTCTTACAAAGACGCAACAGTAAAAAAGCAATCTCTTCTTCTGAACATGATCATTAACATGTTGTAAAATCAGAACCATGTTGTTGCCATACGAGTCAGTTGGGTTTTTCTCGACAAACAAAAACACTGACACGTCCAATGTGATAACGAACGAAAGACATTGTTGGCCAACACAACTGAAGTGTACATTGCTCCAACAGCATGGAACTGATCAGATCCTACAGGTCACTTCCCTTACTCTTCGTGTAACCCTGCAACTGAGGAGCAAAACTTTCAAAGCATTGATGACATTAAATTAGATCGATGGCCTTATGTTGCTCCCTATTTCTGACCCAGCGAAAGACAAAAGCACAGGGGGGTTCACATTCTCTTCCCCCCAAACAAATGGAAGTGGATCAGCAGGCTAATCAAAGGCGACCATTCTTCCGATAAAAAGCCTGGTGGCAGAGGAGGGTCAAAGCTCCTTTAACAGGCGACAGCAGATATGACTGTAAGAGGGCTTTGTGGTAGCAGAGCTGTGTGGGCTGCTAAATGTGACACCATTCTTTCCCTATGCTTCGCGCTGGACAAAAAAAAAAACACCACCACAAAGAGGACTGTACAAGAAGTGTTAGTCTGTGTGGTGAGAGCACAAAAACTGGGAAAAAAAGGGAGAGAAATAACAAAATCTTGTGCTTCCCTGGTGGAGACGAGCCGCCCTCTGTGCAGCGCTCGGCGTGTGACCACTGTGCTATACTGCGAGCTTACACACCAGTCACACACTGAGGCGGCACCGTTAATCTGATTTAAATGAAAGCTGGGAGAGAAATGTGTTCTTCAACAACATATTGTTTCCTCCCATGCACCTCACTTCAAATCCCAAAAAGCAGCAGCAGCTAAAACTCATCAGGAAAAATCCACGAGGGGACGAAGGTGGTCCGAACCCCACACGCACACACACCACTTTTGAGAAAATCCACAACCGACCCTTCATTTGCTGCATAATAGTGTAGTCCATTATTAAGCCGACCCTGCAGGTGAATGTAACAGAGCAAGTTCACTTAGAAATCACTAGCTGGTAAAAGAAGGTTTACAAATTAGACATGTGTAAATATAAACAAAACAGATCCAAGTAGCTTGTAAGTAGACATGAATATTTAGATCTGGACGCTGCTTTCTTTCACTCATCACAAAACATATTAGAAGAACCACAATATCATCAAAATAACTGCATTGTTTTTTGCAGCATAAATGCACAAAATAATGCATCAGCTTCTTTTGAAAGCTGCAAAACCTTCATGTCATTCTGCAGTTTAGCTGCACAGCAATATTTAGAGTGACTGGAAAAACAGTTGCATTCAACAGATTCACAGACAAACTGCACGACTGCACAAAGTGCATGAATATTCACACCAAGGGATACACAAGTGGAACGAAACCACATAAATCTGGATCGGCAGCTGCATGTTTTCCTCAGGTCCTCCACCCAGGTGCAAAGCTGCAGCCACATAAGGGGGGGGGGGGTCGTCGGCATATTGCAGACCTGCACCTCGCTGCTGTCATCCCCCAAACTCCCTAACTGGAGATTAGAAGTATTAAAGAAATATAGTTGTGGAGTTTCAGATGATGTGACGTTTAGGGGACCGGCTCAGGGTCCCAGTTTAGCGTTTCCAATCAGCTTCAATTAATGAGGGGGGTCTCGAAGCAATTTGGGTGACGCAAACCAACGTCAAAAATTTGTTTTAAAAAAGCCAACGTTTGAGCCAGTCTGTGTGTTTCCACGATGTGTGCACTAACTGTGGTCACGTGTCGCTCAGCGCTCAACACTCGCCACGTCACGTACAGAGCCTCCGACTTTTCATGGGCACAAGTTATAAAGCAGGTGTTTGTTCACTTTACTCTCCCTGCGTCGGCCTGCGGCTCTCCGTTCTGTCCCTTTAACATCAGTCGATGATCCGGAGCTCCGCGGATGGAGACACGGATGCAGACATGCGAGAGCGCAGCACCACTTTAATAAAATCGCACTTTGGTGGTGGGTGCTTGAGCATGCGCTGTGCGACACGAATATTCGGGAATAAAGCCTCCTAAAGTCAACAGTAGGTATGCTATTCTTAGGGGAAATAGAGGGGGGGGTCAGACTCTTGAGAATAATAAATAAAATTGTTCCACAAGTCAGCAACTGGCTGTTTTTAACCATCCAGTCGACTGAAACCGCCACAACCTGCGACCCTCTCAGTCAGCCATCCAGCCTCTCAGCGGTCATTTCGAGTCGCCACCGGACGGACCCGCCGGTGGGCCTGTGAGACCAAACTGGGGGCCACAGGCAGAACTACTATTTTCCTCCTCACTCCTCGCGCTGCCAGCAGACCGCTAACTGGTTGCAACCCTACTCACAGATTCAGTAACGCCACGATAAAAAAAAAAACGTTCACAAGACAAACATCTGCACGAAATAAGTGCATAAAACAGTCGGGGTTCAATCATTTCTCTGGAATCGATATTTAAACAATAAAGCAAAGTCGTCGCTGCGGGTTCTTGTTTGTGGTCACTTTGACAAATGTGGGCTGAAGAGATTCACAGATAAGAAACCGACTACAGCGAATTCGACCATTTATTTCCTGATCCAATCGCAGACGCGAGTCTTGTCCGAAAGGGAGTTCACATGTTGATGCGTCGTTACTGCCTTTATCTCTCCTGCCTCTCCCTCGCAAACTCACACACTCGCACGCAGCGGCTTTAAAGCGCACTTCACGGAGAGCACCTATGCCTCCCCGTGCGTAAAGAGCGCCTCTGCACCGCGCAAGCAGAACTGACGCCGTCAGCGCGGCGCTCCGGCGCGCACCCGACACCGGAGTCAAACTGTGGTCCACGGGAGCCCCGAGGGGCCCCACTATAAAATGAGGAATAATGTAATTTCACGCTAATCCGCTTTGCTTTTATCCCGATTACACAATGCATATGGATGAATGTCCATCCCCGTTATCAGCGTTTGCACAGGTGAGAGCCGCACACAGGCTATCGACCACAGGACGCAGCAGCAGTGGACTGTTCCCACCAGAGTCCCCGCAGGACTTTTTTTTAACTTAGGAGTTTGAGTCTGCAGCGTCGTTGGTTTGATCGACACCGCTTGTGGAGCGTAAAGCTGTGAAAAAAGCGTGCCGCCGTGCGTGCCAACCAAATTAATTAAAAACGATAACCACGGGGAGACGTCTCATTATCGCGACCATCATTTGCTTTAAGGTTGAGGTTAAACTACACTAAAGTGGAGGAAAATGCAGAGTTGGGAGGGAACTTTCTCCCTGCAGCTGACAGCCCGTGTATCCGCAGGGGGGAGCGAAAGGCGCACAGGAGCCTGTTGTCCAGCGAGCCTGTCACTCCTCTGTGTTTGTCTTAAAGGACACGTGCGGTGGACATCAAATGATCGCCGCCGGGTTGGTGGTTTTTTCCCATCTCTTCAACAGTGCCGCTCTGTGCGTGACGACGGAGACAAGTCGCTCACTTTGATCTATTCCGCCGATCAGACGTGCCATCCAACCTGCCATCTGCACACACACACTACCACCACCTGTCCCTCGGTGGGTCCTGTGACGTTGTTTTCAAAAGAGAATGCTGCGCATGTTGTTGTTTAGACACTAAGGCAACGCAACAATCACGAGCTGACACTTGGTGCGGGTTGGACATGGCTAAGACAGCGCGAGTGTTGGTCGAACAGAGAGCAACAGTGATGCTAAAGTGCGCTCCGTGGAGAGTTGGCGCTGCGCTCCGCGCGCGCACGGACCGACTCTACGGACCCGCCAAAATGCGCACCGGGGGAAGAGGCGGCCAGTGGCCACTCACCTGATTGTGAGGCGCTGGACCCAAACAGGAGGCAGGTCAGGAGGAAGCCGAAGCAACACGGGGCGCTCGTTGGTTTCATGGTTGTGCTTTAGCAGGTATATCTCCTTTTGAATTCACATGTCCAGCGGCGTGTCCCTTCCTCGGAGGAGCCAGAGACGATGAACCGTTCGCCGCTTCTTCACCGCGCGACTTTGGGCGACTTTTTTGATGCTTTCAGTCAAGTTCACAGTTCGTCCGACGGTCCTTCTTGCTCGTCTCTTCGCGCTGCCCGCGACGGAGTTTGGACTCACCCGAAAGCAGAAACGGTCAATTATTAGTTTCCAGCGCTCGCACTAAAAAGCTTGTCCGAATAGTGTAACGCAGGATACTCATGCCATTACTCCCCGACTTGGATACACTATGCAGCTGCAGACTCGCTCTTCTTCAGACACACCTCCGAGCCCCCTCAACCCCGCCCCCCACCTGCTGTGATTGGCTCTTGAACCCGGCGGTCACTCCAAACTCTGCCTCGTTCGCCCTCAGACGCGACGCTATTGGCTGACGCGACGTGCCAAAAGCCCTTGAATCCGTGCGTCGGCTCCGCTGCACCTGTCACACTGAGCAGGACACGGACTCGTTAAGCTCGAGAACTCACAGGTGTAACGTGGGGTGAAACGCAGACACGTAAACTGTTTTTCAGGAACAAAACGTGAACCAGACGTATTTAAATATTAGTTCGCTTTGTAAGCAAATGCCTACAAAAGTGGAGTATGTTTAATTAGACATCCATACATACAGGCTGTGTCACCTTGTATGGAGTTAATTTTGTGTATCACATTATAAACATGATTAATACGATTGATTAAAACATGAAAATACCTTAAACACATTTAAGGTATTTTGACAGAAAAGTTACACGCTTCAAATATTGTCCAAGCTGCCACCAAAGCGAAGCATTAACTTCTTCAGGTATCAGACCACATTACTGTTGAAGGTAGTATCTCTCACACGCACACGCACACACACACACACACACACACACACACACACACACACACACACACACACACACACACACA
>JASSRZ010000023.1:8396199-8445143 GCA_032164315.1 Malacoctenus gilli | reverse complement strand
CTCACACTCACACTCACACTCACACACACACACACACACACACACACACACACACACACACACACACACACACACACCAAAGGATGGTGTTGTGAAAATGACACAGATAAAAGAAGGACAGAGTGTTCAGATTGGGACATTGTTGTGCTCGCTGGACTAATTGTAACAGTTTGAAAGCAGTGACTTTGTGGGGACAAAAAAAAGGCTAACTAAGATATTAAAGGTGTTTGAAACAATGGGACGAAAGGTTATTACTTTCCACCAGCTGCTGCCGACTCCTGCACTCCAGGAGAAGGTTGGTCACCTCCTGGAGTTCCAATATGTCCTCACATCTGGACAGGAATCATGCACTCTGGCTGCTCCTCCCCCCCGCCAACCCCCCACACCCCACCCCAAAGTTTCCCTCAACACAGACAAACACCAGTCACAGAAAGGAAGCATGGAGACTGTTCAGTCTGTAAACTACAGCAACAAAGTATACGGCTGATGAACAATCACCAGAACGCAAAGAAACAGTCTTTATTCTTCGTTTGCCTTCATAGAAACATGCTGCACGCACGCACGCACGCACACACAAACATCCAAACACACAAAAAGGTTCTGTTTTTGTTTAAATGTACTCAATATATTCAGGTACTGCAGATTATAAAATCAGGTGTAGCTACTTTTTGTCAAGCCGACATCAACTGAACCCAAAGTACAGTCTGACCTGAAAATGTGTCTTTACCTAAAAATGCATTGATTTCCCTAACGGGGACCTCTATTTTTGTCTCCATGGTGATACAAGTTCTCATAAGTTAGTGTGCAATTATGCTTAGTTCTTCACAAGCATGGAGGGACAAGGACACACACACACAGATGTAAACTTCCTCGCTCCAAGTCAATTCGACACTTTGTGAAACTGGGATTCCGTCCGTTTCAGTTTTTCACTTTGGAGAAAGTCAAAAGGCTTTGTTGTTTTTCAGCTTGGCTGCAGAATGAATAGTGCACTGAACTGTGAGGGGCACTTCTTGAACCCCCTCCTGCAGTAGTGACCCTTCGCCAGTGGGGGGCGGTCCACTTCTCACCGCCCGGGTCACAGGAGCGGCGGAGGGACGCAGCAGGGGGGTGCGGGCGTTGCAAGCTGCCACCGACTACTTCCCCGACTGTCTGTTTGACATTGGCTTCCTATCACACGGAGGCTTTATTAAATATTCCTCAGCAGAAATGAGCTTTTAATATCACTGACACCACAAATTTATTAAGAAATATGGAAAAATGAGATCTGGCAGCGAGCTGTGAGGAGAGGCTTCACTCTGAATATGCCCCCAAATGGCTGTCGTTTATCACTTTTAATACCAAAAATGCAATTTAGCAACGTTGTGTATTTTCATTACACATTATGCTTTAAGAGGCACCTTCTGACAGTGTCAACTTAATGCTGTCAATTAGGTAATTTATTCCCGGGATTATGAGCGGCAACCAGACGAGGCTTCATGTGTTCTTGCCGGCGTTCCCCAGTGCCTGCTGTACAGCTAATCTAATACATAACCCCCTGATTTGTTTAATGGATGAGACTTTGCTGCTGCAAGAGGCACGCCAATAAAAGCCGGGCCCCTCCAGAGGCTATTGTGCCTCATAATGATGCCAGACACACAATGTGAGAGTTATGAAGCAATTTTTTATCATGCGGCACATTGTTTTGCTCTGTTGGTGCCGTGCAAGTAAAGGCAATCTCTCCCTGCAGCACCGCACTTCTCCCCCACACTTAGATAAACCTTCACTATGATAAACTGTCCCAGCCACATGTTGCAAAGACGGGGTGGGGGGGTGGGGTGGGGGATCTTGCACTGGAAGGGATGCTGATGACTCGCTCATGATCATGAATAACATAGAGTTTTCAATAATGAGTATTTATTTTTAATTAAAGTCGTAACCTATTTTTCTACTTTCCTTGTCCAGTAGAAAGTGATTTGCTCCGGAGGATTCCATCCTTTTTTTCCCAGTCACCTTTTTAAATTACCACTAAGCAAGGTCGTTGACCCCTCTATTTGATTCACTTTAAAGTGAAGCCAAACACCGGCGGAAACAAGCACTCTCCCCAATTTGAATAGAACAGGATGCTTCAAAATAAAAGCAATGGACAGCTTTGCAGGTCAGCACAAAATTTTTGTCTATTTTTACAGGTTGTTGTTTTTCCTGGTTCCATTTTGACAACCTCAAAGCAGGCAAAGCCTCGGGCTTCTTCCCTGATCTCTGGTGACCCTGCAATGGGGATGTGCCAAACCTCAGGATGGTCCAGAGTGTGTGTGTGTGTGTGTGTGTGTGTGTGGGGGGGGGGGTCAGGGGGGTCAAACGCTCTCACTCGAGCCGGATTCAGCGTGGTCCGCAGTGGGCTGCAGGCCGAAACTGTTGAAACTGTTTGTCGAGACACAAAACGGAGGCCAAGGGGAGATGAAGAGCAGAACGTACATTTACATGCGGTTGAAACCTGTTACTGACCTCTGTGTGTGTCTGCAAGCACTAACATGTCCCTCGCTGAGTGCGCGACTTCTCGTGGATAAGATGAAGTCGGAGCGGCGAACGAGAAAAGCCGCATTCCGCTCTAAATTGCCTCTTTTTTTTCAGTGGGACAAAAGTGGACGTCTGATGGCAAAAAGAGCTACAGGTCTTCTTTCAAGCCTGTGAGCACATCCATCTTTCTTCAACAATAAGGCAGAAAGAAAATGAATACCTCTTTCAACAAAACAAACCCAAAGGAAAAAAAAGTGCCCTTTTAGAAATGCCAGAGCTGTAAAAAAAACTTAGAAGCATTTGTTATTGTCAAAACAAAAAGTGTTTTGTTGAATAGATAATACTGAAGTTGTCTGAGGAAGGCAACGAAGGAGCTAAAAGACTATCTCAACACCTCAGACTTCTCACACAGCGCTGGAATACCAAATCAATACTAGGACGCCTGCGAGCGTTCACGGCGGCGAGTGGCGAGACCACGGACAGAAACACAGGATCAGACACCCAAACGGGCTGGTGGCGGCACGCGATCGCCCATGCAAATGGGGCTCTATTAGCGCACACATTAATAGAAGTATTAATCATTTGGGATGTGATGTGGGCTTTCGCCCTCGTCTCGTCCCATAACGACGCGAGGACAAACAGCAGTAATGAGAATTTTCGGGGCGCAGATTGCAATTGATTGGCCGCGTGTCAGCTGACATCTCAGGCTGCCGGCTGCGCTGGAGTCATACAAGACGGCGGGCAGATAAACAGAGACGACGCACCGTTTGACATGTTGACTGATAAAAATTCAATCACAAACTCCACCACCACCACCACCCCCTTATGATGATTCACTGTTAATGGACAGTCCACGGGAGAGATGAAGTCTTATCAGTTCAGCATCCCTCGACAACAAAATCAAATATATATTAATGATGCAGTGTCTGATTTTTGTCTGTGTTAGATTTGGACCGTTTCTCCATTTGTTTAAAGATATTATGACATTAAACGGTCGTGTTGTTTTCAGGGCTGCATTAAATATGTTTGTGTGAGTGTGCGTGTATCTGTATTCTTATGTTTACACACAACTTCAGTCCTTTTATTCATGTTATTTATTTAAACAAACTTGGAAGAATGATCGAAAATGTTGCATTACAAATATTTTGCCTTCTTCAAACTCAGGTGATAAAATAATTGACTCTCATCACACAGAGTGCAATGTTGTGTTGTTTTGAGACACCATATTACTCTGAGGAGTCAGGATTAAAGCAACATGAGGATCCTTTTTGTCTGTTTGGTTCACAAGCGGCTGATCTCCTCATGTGCGTCTGCCATCGAGCTTCACACTGTTGCGTCAGCTTTCGATGCAAAACTAACAAAATTACATGCAAAGTCTGTGATCACGCGCGGGCTCCTCAGCTCGGTTTGAGAGGCGAACAGCAACGTCTGCACAGGAAGCTGGTCGGAGCTGTGATGGGAAGAACAAAAATAGAAAAATTAGGGGGGCCCGACAACAAAAAAAGGTTCATTTCCATCCAAACAGGCCCTCGTGATATTCTTACAGCGAGTACTTTCAATTAGATCAAATAGTTGTGTGTGCTGATGACAGATAACTTGGTTATCAGCAGACACAAGGCGACAGGATTAGTTCCCATCAGGATTACATGCTCTTACACTCGTTTGATTGATTCAGGCATGAAAAATTGTCAATCAGAAACGTCCCATCACATGTGTCAATATTTCATGGGTATGAGTTGATAGTTAGATCCATTAGAAGATAACTGCCAGCAAATACGCAAGTTTAAGTCCGAAGGTTCGATTCACTGTTCCACTTTTCTGATGCGCTGTTGAGTCCAAAGTGCTCCAAACACGGAGAAAAATTGGAAGAGGCTTTTAAAACAACTGAACCTTCCTTAAGCCACCCAGTTCACAGAGTATGCCAGATCTAAATAACAAAACAACAACAACAACAACCTTGATGCCTGCATGGCGGAGAAAATTCTACTCTGTTTACATCAGTGCAGTCGTCCAGCTGAGCATAAATCTCAAAAAAGTGCCTATTTCCTGGTGTCATTTTTCCCCACAGTCGCTCTCCTGAGAGAAGAAGCATGGGGGATTATGAAGCGTTGCTGGAGACCCGTCGCCGCACATCCAGAGTCAAAAAGAAAGCGAGCAACAACAATGCAGATCTCCCCCATGTGGCCTGGGCCTTCATCCTCCTCCCATAAATCCGCTTGCCATCAGACTCACGCGGTGGCTAAAGAGACTCTGGGAGTCTGAGTGTCTCTGCGTGAGCCTGACTCAGTGAGCTCTAAGCAGTGTTAGTGCATTACACACAGATGATTACGTGGCCATCTCCTCAGTGAATGAGACTCATCAGAAGTCACTGAAGAAGCCACTGAGTGTGTAATTGTTTCCCATTAGGGGGAAATGTTGACTGCCATCGAGTCGCGTCTCGCCGCCGAGTTTGCTGACGAATACTCACTGTCCACCGGTGGAAACGAGCCTCCTTCTGCCACACGATGGGATGAAATCACTCCTAGAAAAAAAAAAGAAAGAAAATAAAGAAGCAGCAGCAGCAGAAAATCAGAAGTAGGATGAGGGTAATGTGTCGTGCAGAGATGCAGGGCAAAAGTTCACGGGTTTGGTGAGTCACTGAAGTCACGGCTGACTTTAAATATCATCATCGGTCACGTCAGTGCTCACGCTGTCGATGTTCCTTCAGCTCAGATGCGGGGGGGGGGCTCCTGGTCCTATGGGCTGCTAATGCTGAGGGTCCCGCTGCCATGTTGGCAGAAATCAATGAGAAGTCACACACACGCACACACACATACAGTTTGGCTCTCTAAAAAGTCTACTTTCTCCCCTTCATCAATATGATCTCTCTTGCGCTCTCTCTCTGTCTCTCACACACACACACAAACACAAACACAAACACAAACACAAACACACACACACACACACACACACACCGTGTCGCCTGCACCACATGAATAATTGTTGCCATGTGCCCTTGTGAAGGTGTTGTAAATTGGACAGCTTACACTGCAAATTACAGTCCGGTCAAAGGTTCAGACGAGGCCAAGCGAGTCAGGTGAGAGCCGACGATGAGGCGCTGAGAGGACTTTTCCCAACTTGTTAATGTTGCCTTCCAAGAGATCTGCTCATGCATTCGTAGGCTGACGGAGATGGAGGAAGTCGTCGCGAGGGAAAACGCAGGAGGTTTTTTTTTTCTTTACAATGCTGCCATCTACAGGACGGAGACCAGAATGCAACGCAGGCTGAAGGGAGCGAAAAAAAGGCATGCATTTCAGGTCAATCAACAGCTATGTGCAAGTTTTTCTAGTTTTCTTTCCCATGTACATTTATATTATTCTTAACTATGTGGTTGTTTAAAATTTGACCTTCAAAATAGACCTGATAATTGAAACAGGAAGTCTGCAGCCTCTCAGTTGGCAGCACAGGTGTGATTTGGCCGCTTCACTTTGTGCAGAAGGCTGCACTAAATTCATGTACGTTGTATGACAAATAATTAATTGTGTATGAAAACTTTTTTTGGTGTGTGTGTGTGTGGGGGGGGAATCATAGGCTACATTAAAATAACAATAGCTTGTGTTTTTCTTATTCCTGTCAGTGAAGCATCAGCACAGTAACATTTATTGCATGAGTTTTGGTAATCTTGGACCTGTTTAAGGTTTTAAAGAACCTTCGAACTCAGAAAAAAAAAGCCATGAATTGATTCAACCTGCTTTGCGTCGATTCGAGTTTGATGGCATCATGTCGCCACTGGATGGCAGTATGACAAAGTGTTAGAACAGTCGAGGCTTTGTTTAGGTAGAGCGAAGCCAAAGAAAAAAACACGACTTGCCGTTAGACCTTGTGTGTGTGCGTGTGTGTGAGTGTGTGTGTGTGTGTGAGAGAGAGAGAGACAGAGAGAGAGATACGAAACTGGTTTGTTACTGAGAAGAGAAAGGACAGAGATCGTCTGCATCTCTCAGTCAGCCTGTTAGAGGACAGATGTAAGAAGGATTTGTCACAGAAGCAGAAGGTGACAAGCTAAACTTCTTTTCTGTGTTTGTGTCAAACTGCACACCGCTCTCTGCCGACATCACGCCTCGTGAAAAAGGACCCACTCTTTGGCCACTTTGGCCTTCAACAAATATCAGACCACGCATGTACCATCAGTTTTTTTGTTCGATAACTGTATATTGCAAATACAGTGTATTCACTCAGTTAGAGACTTTATCTACGGCACTGTCGATGGTACTTTTACTTTGAAAGGTCATGTGATGACAAACGCACAAGGATCTTTGATTCAAACTGAGTGATGGGAGAGGATTTTGAGTCTCCTCTAAAAAATGACGCTGTGAACACGTTTCTTCGTGTGTCTGAAGGTTTAAACTCTGCTGGAGCTATTTGTTTCCGCGTTCAGCTTCGAAGTCAACGACAGTAGGTTTGCAGTCTCAATGGAGCTGGTGACAGTCATATGAATAAGTTGATTTGTAGACACAGCAGCACCAGCAGGGATGCAGCTCACCATGCTCCACATCACTTATCTGTCTCGTCTTGAAGTACAATTGAAGCAGAGCAACAGTTTGTTTCGGGAGGAGCTAAAGACGAGCAACATGAGCTCAATGATGACTGTCAGAGACGAGCAAGATGGTCCCTCTGTCAGTCAAACAGAGCCAATCAACAGAGACACGCTTTCTAATGAATGTTGACTCGATTACTGATGCTGTCCATGAGATCCACTAACTCTGCTGTTTTCCACTTTCAGACCGTCATGCTGCTGATTTAGACTGTTAGAGAGATGAACAACTTTACAACAAGAACAGTTTCATTTCGTGCCCGATTGTTTTTTTTTTAAACTGAGAAACCAAGCAAATCATACAGGTCCTGAACACACGGTGACAGCGGCTCACTCTGAGTAACGGCGTCGCCCCGGCTTCTTCTGAGAAGTGCAACTAAAAGCCAGCGTTGTACAGGAACAACTGAGTGTGACCCACCGCGCCGTCGGCCGGATCACCTGCTCCCTGCCAAATGTGCCGTCATTCAAAACCTGATTTCACTCGGAGTGTCACTGCTCTGCCTGACCCCCCCTCGCCGGCAGCTGGATGCTCTGTACGGGGAGGTGTGAGGGTGCAGCCGGCGGGCTCGTTGGTTGGGGCTGATTGATGATAAGGTGCAGAGACGAGCAGGGAGGAGCTGACGTGTTGTGTCTCCACAGCCCACATCCAGCTGCAGACGATGTGATGCGAATGGAAGAACATCAAGGGCTGACATTTTATCTTTGCACTTCGCTTTACAGTGTGTGTGTGTGTGTGTGTGATTGTGTGTGTGTGTGCCCTTTAAATCACTTGTGATAATTTCTGACTCTCTCTGTCAGCCCCTTTGAGTCCCACCCACTCCAAAAAAAAGAAAAAAAAAAGACAAACTCGTGTCTTGTTGAGGAGCGGCTCTGTCACAGCTGTGGTCACACATGTGCGTCTCTCTGTCTCGGGCTGCCAGAACACACCGAGCGTAGCCCCAACCTGACGAAACTTCCTTCTCTTTATTTGTCTGCGAGAAGAAGAAGAAAGACAGAAAGAAAGACACTTTTGTGCTCACACTTATTTCCTGTTTTCAGTTCGGCTCCTCGCAGCTGCGGATCCATTTGTGTCAAACCACCAGAGGCTGGATCCCCACATCCCAGCTTCCAGCAGCGAGCCGAGCCGGCGGCTGTCTGCGACACGGCAGCCCTCAAACTGTTGCTCGCTGCCACTGTGCTCAGAGCAGGTGTGCTCAGCTCGCCAAAACCCCACTTTCTCTCTTTCTGTCATGTCTTCCTCAAGTCTTCCTGTGTCAAATCATTCATCCCTCCCTCCCTCTCTCTCTCTCTGACCGCTTCTGCCTTTTTCTTTCCTGTCTTCTCAGTCTGACTTCACAGATGTGCTGGAAGTCTGTCAGCGAGTGATGCTTTGCTTTTTGGTGATGTATTTGGAACAACTGACTGTTACATCACTTCTCTTTTTACTAATGAGGAGGGGACTTAAGATAACTTCCTCAGTGAGCTGATAACCAGTTCATTTGCATGGAAACAGCTGTTGCAGCAGCAGAGTGCACGTTGGCAGTTGGTCTCTGCTGCTGTTGTGTTGTCGATTCAGAGCTGTTTCTCCTTCCTCACATGCAGCTCTCCATCATTTTCTCCCTAATAACTGACGAAAAAAGCGAAACATAGTCGGTGGATGGGTCAGACTGACTGACAAAGTGCTCGCAACAACAACACAGCTCTAAGAACATCAGGACCTACGACTTGAGTCAGACCACTGGAAGACACGCAGAATCCACTCTCCTAAGTGGCTTTTTTTTAAAAGTTTGTCGGTTGTTAAACAAACTCCACGACCTTTGAAACAAGTCCTGAGTGACTGTGAAGGGGGGGTTACTTTCTGACTCGCACCCCGATGTTGGAAGAAGCCGTTGTCGCTCCCTGTTTGTGCTCTTTGGCTGAGTCGAGCATGTTGTTGGCCCAACAGTTCATCCACGCTTGCGTCGCTTACCCACATTGCTGCATCACGCGGGTAAGCAAAAGGAAGGAAAGTTCCCCCCACAGTCCTACTTCCTCCCCACATGAATATCGAGACCTCTAAGTTTTAAAGCGCTCTGACCACAAAACAGCCCAAATTACACGGAGGCCTTTGCAGTGACACCGAGACTTCCTCGTCAACGCGGTGTGTGCACATCCAGCCAGAAAAAAACACACTGAGCGAGCTGCTTCGTTTCGCGCGAGAACTGCTGCTGTTGGGAGTTTTTTTTCTGCTCCTCACCGACGGGAACGTTTGAGCGGCTCTACTGCGAACCGTCACACACAGGCTCGGAGGACTGGAGCTGCAGACAGAGCCGCTGAGGCGCCGATAACCACCGCAGAGCGCCTCTGTGGCCCCATGGCACCACCCCTTCCACTGCCACCTCTCCAGTGTTTCGACAGTGACACTCCACCAAGCAGGCACCCAACTGCAATCATCAGCTCCCAGCTTCTCCCAATGCAGCTCATGAAAGCAGCACCGACGCTGGACGACAAAGTGTGCCACTGTCGGCCACATGTTGTCAGTGCCTCCACTGGCTTATTAATCTCTAAAATACGGGCGTGTCACTGAAACTAACCGAGAAGTGTGGGTTGCTCGTGTGTGTGAGAGAGAGAGAGAGAGAGAGAGAGAGAAAGAGAAAGACAGAGACAGAGAGTGTGTGTGTGTGTGTGTGTGTGTGCAGGCGTATCTTGGCTGGCATGTGTGAAGGTTTAAGGGCCTGTCCAAACATCCACCATGACCTGGCAGGAAAAACAGGAATAGGACTTGTCACCAGGCGATTGCACAATTGCAGCGAAGATTCACTCTCCCCTGAAAAAGCTGTGGATCGGCTCCCTGCTCACAGACGTGAAGCCTGAAGGACAGACACACGCCATGAGAATTAACTCAGACGAACCTGACGGCGGCTGCGAGTCGTACAACGAAGGAACAGAAAATGTCTCATTCCAGTTGTGAAGCAAACAACACAATCTCATCCTGGCGAATAAAGATGTGTTAAAATACGTATTTGCAGCACGTGTTGCTGGCTTATGAGCAAAATGTGAAAGTCAGTGTTGGTTCCGCTCACTTTCAACGTGTTTCACGATTCCTGTCAGTGATATTCGTTCACTCTGTAGTTTGTTTGTTTTTCCTGCTGGAGAGCTTTTGCAACATTCTTGTCTCAATCGGGCGTGAGGTGTGTTTCAGTGTTTAGCTGCGAGTACAAAGTGTGAGTGACTGTGTAGGTGTGAGTGGCTGTAGTTTCCAGCGCTTCGGCGCCTTCATGCCGTGGTTATTGTCGAAAATAAAACCTGCAGATGAAGAAGAAGCAGGGTCAGTGGAGCCTGACGGGGGAAGTCGTGAAGCCTCCCCACCCCCTTAAAAAAGTCAAAGTAGAGAGAGAGAGAGAGAGAGAGAGAGAGAGAGAGAGAGAGAGAGAGGTCATAGAACACAATCCATTTACAAACTTCCAAGGTGTACGTGATTGCAGATTTGCAGATTCTCTTAAATTGTAATGCAAAGTTGAAAGTATGCAGTGTCAAGGAGTTTTTCACTTCTATAGCGGGGACGGCAAAACGCAGATGTCCATACAGATATAGTTTGTATTTTTAACCTCCAATACCCACTCGGATGCTAAGAAATGGTTCCAATGGTCCATTCAGTTCACGCAGGCCTCACAAGGAAAGTTTCTCGTGAAGCAGTCAGGTCGGACGGGATAAGCAGAACTTCTCAAAGCGACATGTTTCTAATTGAAAAACATCCCTGCGTGCACACTATAGACTTCATCCCGCCAAACCTCAGATTATGGGTTCTTTATACTTCTACCCAGGATCCAATCAGTGCGGCGGAGGGGCGGGACATGAACAACAATTCTCGAAAGTTTTCTGTGTTGAAAATCTCGATTTTTCTGAAGGTATTCTGAAAAAAAAGGAATAAAATATGGAGAGAATTAGACTAATGTACAAGTAATGTTCACAAGGACAGTTTTTGTAAAGAACAAACAAACTCAAATCAGAAAAAATGAGCAACACAAAAAGTGACTTCACACAACAGCAAGTCAGGTGCAGGTGGAACAAGTGCAAGCTGCGCTGCAAACAGGCTCACAGGGGACTTCAAAGTAAAAGCTTCAGACTAACTCACCACAGGATACACGTCTGCCTTAAAACTGTAATTAAGACAATCGATTTGGAGATGTATCAAGATGAGTTCGAAAGCCCCCCTCCTGTTTTGTCTGACCAAGGTATTGTAGATCCCGTAAACACGGCACAGCTTCAGAATCAGAGGAATGTCAGAAAAATGTCGTTTTGTTGCAAGCGCACCACAAAGGGGGGTGGGGGGGTGGGGGGGTGGAGGTGTGCCTCTCCTGTGCTGAAAGTATGACTCAAACAGAGATATGATCTGGATGGGAACAAACAATCAACTGACTGGCAGGTAAATAGAGGAATTTGAAGATGAAAAGATACAGTTTGGGGTCTGTTCAGGCTTTACAACTCTCAGTTCTGCTCCCGCCTTCAGGCTGCTTTGATTCTGTGCGTGTTTGTGTCTGCTGTGTGTGTGTGCATATGTGTGTGTCTGTTTGCATGTGCAATACACAGATTAAAGAAGTAAGGGGGTGAAGAAGACCGCTCTGACATTTAGAGGCTTCAACAGGCTCTGGCGCCCACCTGTTCGAGACAAAGACTGAGAGAGGACAGAAAAACAAAAGTCATTACGGAGAAAAAACCGAGACGAGCCGTTAAGGCCGCACGATACGGAGGAAAACGTCTGGCTGCACATTTCACTTCTGATCGTTCCGCCTCGCTCAGGCATTAAACACTGAGCGTTACTGTAGTGATCATGAAGCTGCCAGCTGCAGACATTCCACTCGGTTTAATTCATGTCATGTCTTCACTCCTCAGCAATAAAAAATGTTTGAAAAAGTGTTGTGTTTATATATCAAAAGTTGTTGTTCTTTATAGTTCTTTTCAGGGCGTTTTGCTTGAAAGAAATCCAGCTATCTGCTGATCATTTTATGTTGGAAAACAAACGTTTTTATTTGTAGGAAAAAACCCCGAAACAAAACAAACTGCTGGTTGAGTTTCAACCTTCAGGATTCTTGTGAAATATAAACTTCAACTATCAGACTGCAAAAAACAACTGTTGGTTTGATGCTTTCAACTTAAACTATGTGGTGTGTTTTTATTCACACTCTGTGTTCAAACACGGTTTTGCACTAAAAATATGATGTTTTATGACTTAATATTCTCAAAAGACAATAAGGTATTTCTGAAAATATGTCAACTGCTATAAGATGTGATACTTTGACTATTAACTTAATTCTTTACTTATTTTCCAAATCAAAAGGCAAATCTGAAGAGAAAATAACGACAATGATATAACGATGTCTTGTTGCAAAACTTGAATTGGAAGCAATGGTCGGACAAAAACTTGTGGTCACAGAAACAGCGAGGATTTCGAAATATTGCTTCGAGTGAAACCTTAACGAACGTACAGAATTCGTGTTCTGATGACTCAACATCGATTCATAGCAACCACACGAGGAAGGAACGTCCCTCAATTTCTGCAAGTCCACTGGATCACTCGTTCACACCAGTCATCCTTGTTTGACCGGATTCTCCGTACTTATTGAGTTTAATCCTGAAAAGCAGAGAGAGAGAGAGAAAAGCGACACGGAGGAAACCTGCAGCAACGCGCCAGCGAAGCCTCGTCCCATCACCTTCAACATGACAGCGGAGTCTTCACAATCAAACGCTTTAATTGCGAGTAAGTTACAGTTTTGCATGGTTCAAAGAAAGAAAAAGAAATACAACATTACATCGAACTTCCTGTTTCAAAATTCACAAAACAAGTCAAAGGAGCAAAAAAAAAAAGAACAAACAGTTGTTTTTAATAAAGAGAGACTCGTGCCTTAAAATGTACAACATGTTCTTCACAGCAGTGTGTCTTCATAAGGTCACTGATGTAAAAGCCATCGTCCAAGTTCCATCACCACATTCAGTGTTCAATTGTTTCGGGTCAGGAGAAATTCTTTCGATCGATGTGCATCTTCTTGGTGGTTTTTGGATAAATAAATCACATACTTGAGGACATAAAAATACACGACCTATGCAAATACCTGAGAGCCCTCCCGTCAGAACGTCGGAGTCCATCGACCCCCACGCGTTCCTGTACGACTTTGATACGCAGTGCCAAAATATACAGTTTGTATAGGAATTCTTATAAAATACAATGCACCCGGAACCCTGACATTTGCGGTTTTGTAAACATTTTTCTTCACACACAAAGTTCACAAAAAACTATTTGCATCCACATTTCAGCAGAAAAATAGACATTTAGCACACTCACAGTCCAAATGTACAAAAAAAACCAACCCCTCAATCTGGAACTAGACTTATGATTTTCAAGTAAAGTCCTCACCCCCCCCCTTATTTTTCAAATAATTTTGTTTTTATGGCTTCTTCATTTCAAGATTTTGTATACAAACAAGGCCTATGTTGTTATCACGCAATTAAAGTGAGAATATAAACTCATCAAAGGAACTAGAGAAACAGCAAATAATCAACTGACGTGGATAAATGTCAAACCAAATCGAACCCAAAGAATTAAAATCAAAAAAACCAACAAAATATAAGATTTAGTTTAATTTAGCTTCACTTCTGTGTAATATTTTTAGTCGCAATGAAGAAAAAAAAAAAAAAATTCGGTGTAATATTTCTCATTTCTTTCATCGTATGAGTACGATTGGAAATCGGATAAATCTTGTGGAGGAGCCACGTCTGAGGCGTGTCAGCAGACCACTATATACAGGAAACAGGCAGAGGAACGTGTGGAGTCTATATCACAGCTGCAGGATGTAAACGTTTTCCAGTGCCGACACTTTACACACGGTACCCCTTTTTTTTAATGCGAGCTGGGCGCCGGTTGCGCATTAAAGAAGCGACATGTAAACAGACAAAAAGCTGCCTTTTGGTTACGTCACAAACATAAAAACCAGAACCGATCGCCGAGTCTCTCCCTCGATCGACTGCTTGGGAAAGCGAGCGAAAGTAAGAATAATGCCAAACTTCTGGTACGTCGTAATTCAGTAAAATGATGCTCAGGAAAACAAAAAAATGAAAAAAAAAGAACAAACTTGAAGTCGTAAAGATCTGCTCTGAGAAAGTTCTTCGAAGGACTTCCCTATGTTTGGTCAACCACTGGTACCTAAACTTCACTACGGCAACTGAAAAACAAACAATCTCACTGACGACAGAGAGACATAAAGTGCATGACCAACTGTACCAGGCACAGTCTTATCGCAGTAGAAAACTGGCCTCACAGGCCAATATCTGTTATCCTTCAGTGTACTGCAAACGTTGAGGTCTCCTACTTCCTTTTTTCGTGTAATACACAGGAGCTTTCAGCTGTTTGAGGTTTGTCGAGGTGATCTGGGATGCTACACAGTTTCAGCGAGTCGTACTTCGTGGGAACCCTCCACTCTTTCCTCTTTCTCAAGCCGTCTCTTGCTCCATCCTCTTTGCAAAACGTCACACGCGGCGCAAAGAGTGCGAGTCACAAAGCCAGCACGCGCGGTGCACGCTGTAGCGCGCCGCGTCGAACATCGGGAACAAATAGATGCAGGGTTTTATGAGTGAGCTGTGGGTAAAAAAATACAACAGGAGCATACCAACATCGTAACAGTGTCGATATTAAGCTTGACTAAAATGTCGCCCTGTATCGGTTCTGATCTAAAAATCAGAGAATGGACAAATGAAACGCACGCGCGTGTCTGCAAAGCGACTTCTACGAATTGAAAGCATAAAGTGAGTTCAACCAGAGATCACCAGGATCTCCTTGTGTGTCCCTTTGGTTGCAGCATCAGCTTGGACGTTTGAAATCCTCGGTTTTTAAAATCATAAAGTACAATTTGACTGTTTTCGTTGCCGCCTCCTGCCTTCTCAAACCGTTCATGTACATAAGGGGGCTTCAGATGTGAGTGAGTCACCAGGATGTGAGATCTGTGTAGGAGCAACAAGCGAGCCAAACAAACGGCCGCTTACTTGTGCGAATTGCTCTGGAAGCTCATGAGAAGGAGGAGAAGGAGGAGACGGCCGTGGACGGGAACTTCTTGAGGTCACCTGCCGAGGAGGGAGCGCGTCCAGCGGCGCCGCCCCGCTCGCTCTGGCTCCACGATCAATAGTCACGTCTCGGTCAGTGCGGAGAGGCTACAGTGGGATCCAGTGTCGATACAAGCAACTGATTCAGCTTCGTGATCCAGAGTCGCATTCACTGATGTGTGATGAATAAGATTTTATAGCTGATGAATGGATGAGCATGATTTCAGTGTCACTTCATTTCGCAGTGAGGAGCTGAGTAACTTCAGAGCAGGTGTTTTTAGAACGACCTGAGTGCGGAGAGGTCAAAAAAGAAAACAAAGGAGCTTGTTTTGCTGGATGTGTTCACAAGTTGTAACGTGTAGATAAGTCCTCAGTAATGTTGGCTGCACTGATGAAACTTCACAAAATTGAACACATGTCTGAAACTTATCTCGTGTTCTACAGGAAGAGAAAGATTGCGTCACTTGTTTTCGAACAGATCGTTTTCCGATCTGAAATTTCTTGAGAACTACAAAACGCAGCAAAAAGAAAAGACGCGTCCGTTGTTTGGTTCCTCTTTTCTTTGTCGTTATGAACTGCAAACGCATGGATCATCTCTTCGTCTTCGTCTCTTAACTAAATTCCAGCTAAGTTGTCGCACTCTGGCTGAAAGAGTCGAACACGTGGACGGAGTTTTCTGGCATCAGCACGAGAGCAAGACGAGTTTCTCGTTCTGTTTGGGATGGTTGCCACTTCAGTGTCTAACTTGTACGGACACTCGTCCTCCTGGACCACAGTCACAGCCCCTCGTGGTGCCCTCAAGAAGAACATTTGCATAATTGTAATTATTGAGACACGAATGACGATTGTTTCTAAGAGGGTTTGATGAAGGTACTCGGTAACCCGGTTTAAAGTGAAGTGGGATGATTAAATTGACTTCGATCTGGGTAGAAATTCATTGATGGATTTCATGATAATTGAACACGCCACGACCTGACTGCTGTTTTTTTCGAGGTTTGTTGCGACGGAGTTGACATCAACTACTTTCTGTTGGATCTAAATCGTTTTTTTCTGCCGTCGCGTTTGCGTGGCTCGGAGCCAACTTCACGAGTTCCAGCCCTCACGTGGTGGGAAGCTGTTCTCACAGCCGCCGTTCCGGCTGAAGAACCAAACATGTTTGTCACAAACAAAAGCTGAGCGAGTAAAGACGCAGAAAGAGACAATACTTCAGAAGACGACAAAGAATAACAAAAAAAAAAAACAACAAACAACCAAAACTCTTCCGAGCCGTCCGACAGCTGTTCCGCGATTCGTTCAGAGAGAGTGAGAGGAAAAACTAACTTACCTTCCTTCTTGTGTAATTAAATAAGTAGAAAAATGTGTCTTTGGCCCGAACCTTCATGTGATTGTTCAACTCAAAAAGTAGCTTCAAGAGGAGTCTGATTGTGCTACACGTGTCTCCGGGCGCCGTGCTGCGATGCAGCTCCATAGGCGCCGAGGCCGGCTGCGGGGCCGTCGCTCCCGTCGCTCCCGCCTGCGCCGTCCTCACTGAAAGGTGTGCTCGCCGCGGACGATGTGCGAGGAGAACTCGTAGCGGTCTTTGCTGCGGTGGCCGCAGATGTTGCACTCCAGCGGATCCCTGTATCCATGGCAACCCATGTGGATGGTGTACATGACGTGGTCCAGGAAGAGCACTCGGCAGTGCTCGCACTGGAAGGCCCGCAGCTCGTGACCCTCTCGCCCGAACACCCGCACGCCCTCGTGGCTCGCCGGCCTCTCCGTGGCCACCCGCGGCATCATCCCGCTGCCCACTCCCGCCGCGCTCCTCGGAGAGGCATCTCTGACCCGCTCACCTGAGTAGACCACCGCCGGGCTGGCTTGGGACCTGAGGCCCGGGGGGGCGCTGCTGCCGTGGTAACCCTGGCGCTCTTGAGGGCTGCTGCGGGCCGAGTCGGCGGATTCGACGCCGCTGTGGCAGGGCGAGTCCTCGTGACCCGGTTGAGGTGGTTTGCCCGGCCTGGTTAAGGCAGTGGGGCCGTTGGAGGCGGGGTGGCCGGGGAAGTCGTGGGGCTGAGGTGGCTGTGTTGGCAGCACGTCGCAGTTCACCGGGCGATCCGTGCGGTGGCCCAGCGGCAGGACGTGGTGGAAGAGAGGGTTGACCATTGGCACCACATCTGACATGGCGAGGGACGGGCCCGGATGGTGAAGCATGGGGCGCAAAGTGTCTGATCCCAGGTAAGTCAGGTCCATCATGTGTGGATGCATCATTTCAGCCTGCTTGTCATACTTGAGGCCCATCTCGTAGTTCATGTCATAACTGTAGCGAACCATCTTTTCACCTGCACAGACACAATCACGCCAAACCCATCAGATTTTACACCCCCTGCAAAAGTACATCCTCTCTGCACTTGTTCTGCGTGCTTCGCCTCAATGCAGAGAATTTGAAATAAAACGTTTTCATGACACAATTCTTATCACTAGTAGAAAGAAAGAGGAGCGACTTTCAACTGAAGTGAGGAGAAAAGTGAAAAAAAATGTTTTTGCTGCTACAAGCAGAAAAGAGATCACTTGCGACAATACGAGCCTGCTTAAAAACTTCCTTTCTCGAAGGTGTAAGTTCTGTCTGCAGATATTTAGCGTCCTGTTTTTCACCTTTTGTGCTCTATTTTGAAGTCTAATGAGGTGGAAAGCCCCATCCAGCCGCGCCTGCGTGAGTTAACCCCTCCTGAACAGGGATGCGGTGAGCTGTGGTTTTTTTCTCTTGATAAGAGCAATGGCAAAGCTTTACAGGTGTACCAAACCACAGAGTGAAGAGCAAACAACATTTCCTCGCCTCACGTGTCGCACGCTCGCTCTGGCTTGCTCGATGTCTTCTTCTAATAATGTGGCGAAGGAAAAAAAAAAAAAAAATCTGTGCTCCGAAGTAGGGCGAAGCTGAAGTTTGAGGTTATCCTGTCAAATAAATACAACACTGCAAAGGAAACTACAACACGCTTTGCCACGTTTTAACAGAGAAATCTGAAGGGAGGCATCTAAATGTTAATGCCGTGTTCATATCGAAGTCAAATCATTATCGGGCAAAACAAGCTGTTGAGTTGGAATAAATTGAAGTCATGTTTTACATTTTCGACATTCTTCATTGGAACCGAACTTCAAGACAAGTCCACTGAAATGCAGCAGATCAACGCTTAAGGTTGAGGTACAAAACCATAGTCACCACAATCAAAAAAAAAAGGAAGAAAATCTAGTTTACGCTCAGAAAGAGCAGTTGCTCTAAAATCAAATGCAAGGCTCATAAATGGCCCCTTTCGGTCGTTTCTGACCTTTCTATCGCCACGGTCGCCCAATCACGTACTCACCCACGAACTTCTGAGGCGTGGTGCTCTTCCTCTTGCCTACGTTGCTGTGCAGCCTTTCGATGACAGGTGGCCGATCAAAGGCCGCCATGGTTTTGACTTCTGCCATCGGCCGCGGCTCCTTCGCGCCGTCGCCTTGTGCCATTGGGAAGGCAAAAGAACAACAGCTTTCAAACAACAGGACATCAGTGACAAACATAATCACATGAATGATCAAAGGGGAGGAGTTAAAGTAGAGCTTTCTGAACTAAAAACTACAACTCAACACTGGCAGATTTTGCTCTGGAACAATTTATTGGAGTAAACACGTTGGAAACGGAGCACTAAATTCACGTTACCCAAAGTGTAACCGTGCCGTTGGGAAGCCGGCAATAATATTGTGAAATAGTTTTATTACTGTTTGAACTTTTCAAGGTTTTGTGGGTATAAAACAGCCCAGATTAAAAAGTCCTGCTCTACATGTTCCCCTGATGTGGAAAAACACATTAGACATTAGCAGAGATAGCGCAATGACAGCTACATTTTCACTCTGCTGCTTTCACTCACAAAATACACGTACAGCTAATCAAAATAACTCCAAACTAAACTATGAACTAATATTCAGAAATTCAGAACTGTCTTCACTCATGTACTCAAGTAAATTTCAATAACAAATTATGTGTTATTCCAGCTGTGCGTCGGTGTGTTTTACATGTGTGTTCTCCGGATCAGTTGTTATGTGCGCTGTGTGCTGGTTGAAGTTGCCGTTTGTAGTTTTGAGTTTCAGTCCAGTTTTCACCTGCGTAAGGGCCGGAGTTGGCAGTGGGATCCAAGCCGATCCCCTGCAGGTAGCTATGGCAGCGCTCTTTGTGCTCCTCCAGAGACGTGCGTTGCTTGTAACTCCGTCCACAGTAGTTACACTTGTGTGGTTTGCCAACTAAAAGTGAAGACATTCGAGGGAGAGGTGATTAGTTTCGTTCAGTGCTTCACAGAAAGCGAGTGGGCAGCGTCCAATGCCGCAGCATTCAGGCGGCGTGCGTAGTAATGAACGCCGCGATCTGTCAGTAGTACAAACAAACCAAAAGTGAGCGTCTGAGATCATGGAGATTCCACTACTAGGGTGAGGATTCCACACGACTATCGCCAGACAGAGTGGCAAGAAAGTGGTGGGCGAGCGAGCGAGCGAGTGAGAGAGATGGCTGCGCCGCGAAGTGTCTTTGCTCTGTGAAACACAGAGCGCACTCCCACTGTCGGAGCTGATCATGCATCCCATGGTGGCGGTAGGAAACTGACTCCAAGTTAAACTGCTATGGAGGTGTTTTGTGATTCATTGTGCCATTTCTGGTTTATTCAAACGCTTCCAGCCGAGACAAGTGGAAAGATGAAGACTTTAGCTCTGTATTTGTCAGCCCTGAGCCCAGCTATCTCGCAAAATATGTTCGTAAAGGTTCAATATTGTTGTTATCTCTTCTGCTGGGGTGAAAAATATGAGCTTCTTTTAATCGTTTTTTTTCCCCCCTTCATTTGTGTTACATCTATATCTGATTTTACTTCCTGTTTCAGAGAGACCCCCCTGTGACACAGTAAAGACTGCTATAAACTGACCAGTGGGCATAAATTGAGAAGAAAGCTGATCAAAACTCTTCAATATATTATGTTGTTGTTGACGGACTCTTAGACTGTTTATGATGTCCAAAATTCACAAAAGCCTCCAGAAAAACAGAAAAAGTATTCAGTTCATGTACAAGTGGATCATCAAACCTCCACAAAATATAATCTTGGTTGCAGTAGAGGTCATGGAGATACTGAGGAAACAAAGCAGGTCTGATGGCAACAGTTTTGTGTCCTGTGTTCAGCGATGCTCAGATGTTATGTGGTGACTGACGGACAAGCTCGGTGAAGGAACTCGCGAACACACACGTGCACCAACGTGACCCAGACACCAACATGAGCCACGCGACACCGCAAGCCATTTGCCGGTGAGAGCGAATACCGGGAGGACGTGCGAGAGAAAGCAAGCGCATTTCACTCGGAGACCAGACAGCGACAGCACGCTCATGTGCGCTCACACATGTGAAGAGCGAGGCGATGGTTCGCACAACAACACGAGCCTCCTCTGGCTCACAGAAAGTCTCACAAACCTGCCGATGAGCAAACTTCAGCCAAATAACTGACTGGAGCTGCAATTGTTACTGACTGCGGTCCATTGTGGTTCTTGCGAATGACAAAGCCCCACTTGTCACACAATACCATGACCTGTCATGGCCAAGCTTTTTTCCTCCCCGTGAATCATGGGAAATGATAATAGGTCGCACTGCCGCATCAGTCATTCAGCGGATCTGTGGTCGATGAATAACACGGTATTGATCCAACTCAAAACTCGGCTTTCTTATCATTCCTCTGAGTATGAATATTAAGCGACACAAAAAAAAATCTGGTGGTTAATGACAAAAGGTTTCAATATTATTAAAGTGTGAGTAGGCGTCCCTGCAGGGTCATAGCAACAATATTCATTCGGGGTAATGAAAGAGTTACTTCAACGTCATCATGGAAATGATTTTCTTTGCCGCTTTCCAGCCGTGAAACTCTGACAGTGGAGTAGGCAGTATTAAATCAAGTATCACTGCTTGTTCTCAGCGGATCACATCTACACAATATCTCTCTAGCACACACACACACACACACACACACACACACACACACACACACACACACACACACACACACACACAGAGCAGAGCACTGGCGCACAACGTAGACTTCATTACTTTTTCATGTTTATACAGCCACCCACACACAACCTTGTGCAGATGTTGGATGGACCTGAAGAATCCACCTTTCAGCTGCTATTCTTATTCATGCAAACAGTCCACATTGTGAACTCAGACACACTTGACTGATTGCATTTGGGTGAAAAATAGGAACTTGCATGAGTTTTGGATGCTAAAATATGTGAAACTGCTCACCTCATGATTTTTCTGCACGATGACTTCATTGATCAACAGAGGCTGAAAGGTCAGTTTGCAGCCTGACATTAAGCTGTTTTTCTCCATTGCTGTCGCTCCGTGACTTCCTTCCTCTCACCTCTCTTCTCTTCGCTCCTGCTGGCGGAGCACCAGACCGGAACTGCCGGATTTGTGACACCGAGAGACTCTGTGGTGGGTCCTTGGCTTAGGACAGAGTCAGGACGGCCCCATTTGGCGACACCAGATCGTCTTATGGTGCTTCTCAATTAGGACCCACTCAGCATTACACCAATAAAGTTGCGTCCAACTTTAGTTTGTGTGGAGGAGCAATGCGACTCCAAAACTCATGCCTTCTTATGTGAGACACGCACACTGCAACAATGAAGGACACTAAGTCAATCTTCAACTGGCTGCTCGAGCTACCTCTGTTTTCTTCCTGGACCAACATAAATTTGGCTGTTGTGGGACTTTCAAAACAGCAGGTTTGATTCCATGAACAAGGCAGGGTCGCAACTGTCCTTTGAAGTCCATGTCTGGCTTATCACTGGCCTCCAGTGTGTCCATATCACAATTTTTCAATGTGAATCTGCTCATTTAGGAGTTCCTTTCAAAAGGAATCTAGTAAGAGAGACTGTGATCGAGGGAAACACTCCAAAACATGGAAAGTCGAGCTGAGGAAAGCTGAGTAGGTGCTACAAAGCAAATGCAAACATTTCTCACAGACCAAAAGCAAAGGTGTGAGTTTTCCTAAGAGTTTGTGGGAAAAAAACAAATAAAGGTGAAGAGTAAAGGAGGTGACAGTGGTCACAGTTGATGAAAGAGTGCACCGGGGAGGTAAAAGTGACACATCAGACAGAAGCAGGCTCCTAAACACGCCAAAAAAAATCGTAGGCGAATACACGAGCACACCCAAACACAAGCTATCTCTGTCGAAAAGAGACAGCCATGGATGAGTAACCCCTTGTGGGGGCATCTCAGGCAGAAATGACGGTGATGTCTGACCTTGATTTGAAAGGCGCAACAGAGGGGAGAGCACGTCCTCTGATAGGAAAGTGGGTTACAGTTGAGAGAGACAACCAGCACTCCTCGTGTTTCTCAACAAGACAGATAGTTTCCTCCTCAGCGAGTCAAGCGACTAAGGAACAGCGTGTCCTTGGTACCTAACCACAAAGCACTCACAGTGCTGTCTGTCGCATAAAAAAAAAAAGAAAAAAAAAAAGAACCAACATCTATCCAAAAACAAGAGCGTCACCTCCAAGCTCGTACGCTGTATGTCGGACATAGAATCACTCAGGGGGAAAAGCACCTCCGAAGCTTGCGAGTCGTTTCTTTTTCTTAAATCCAAGAGAAGCGAGGGAGGTCTGACTGCAGTGAGGTGCAGCTTAGTTCAGAGACCTTTGCCTCTATGTCAGACGGCAGGGATGATCAAGCACATAAGCAAAGAAAGACGCAGGTGTTCACAACTTACAGCTCCGGAATTAAACTTCCAAAAAACAGTGTTCTCGTTTGCTGATTGAGATTC
The DNA here is from genome assembly GCA_032164315.1 of Malacoctenus gilli. Taxonomy (NCBI): domain Eukaryota; kingdom Metazoa; phylum Chordata; class Actinopteri; order Blenniiformes; family Labrisomidae; genus Malacoctenus; species Malacoctenus gilli. The sequence goes on along the minus strand of JASSRZ010000023.1, from coordinate 8,422,229 downwards.
TTGGAGAGGAGCAAAAACAAAGAGAGGAAGCAGAGGCTGAGGCTTACCGGCATGAGTGCGCAGATGACCGGTGAGGGCATCGCGCCGCCGGCAGGCGTAGCTGCAGAAGGGACATTTGAAGGGTTTTTCACCGGTGTGCAGTTTGATGTGTCGCAGCAGGTTTCCCTTCTGGGTGAACGACACACCACACTGGTTGCACTGGAACGGCCTGTCTCCTGGAAAGAGGACCACACGAGAAGTGAGGGCCGCTAGTCTCTTCTCTATGGAGCGTATCGACACCAAAAGTAGAGACAAGTCTGCACGGGAGGGTTTTTTTTTTTTTTTGTGGTCAGCCAGAACTCATTTAGCTTATCTGGTTTTCTAAAAACAGCAGGTCACATCTGCCTTGGTGCTGTAGTCACAAACCAACGCTGTATTTTCGTAAAAACGGAGTGCTGTTTCTAGAAAACGAGGTGAATGTCACGATGGCGTGTGATTTTCTAAAAGCCATCAGGAGCCACCTTTTCAGAATTTATCTCTGTCGAGAATCCTCAACTCAGAATCCACAAGTGACAAGTGACCACAGTGACTCAAGCTCCTACGAGCAAGTTGCTGTGTGTCGGAAAAGTTACATATTGGCATGAAAAAAGGTTTCGTTTCAACTTTCCTTTTCATTTTTTCACTCACTTCTCTTTGCAACCTGTCACCGTACCATCATAACCGGTGGAGACACCGAAAACAGAGTAGAAACATGCAAATCGATCAAGTGCTCGGAAATGGCTCAAACAAAAATAAAGCTGACCCCCGATCTGAACGCACTGAAAATGAAAGAAGCAGCGGCATGATTTCCTGGAACCAGCAGCTTTTCACTCACAGACCCTTCACTGAACATGCCACCACATTCGTGCTATCTGAATATGTTCACTGCAAGGAGTGAAGAAAGTCTACACTGATTGATCTCGAGTCGACGGGGCGGGGAGCTTTGTGTCATGTGGACGACTGTCCCCCACTCCCATGGCGGATCTTTTGATCTTCAGCCAGTTGGAAAAGAGAAATATGATCCTAATGCTGTGACAAACAGAGCAGTGGTGGCGTCAGTTAAAACAGGTTGCGGGGGATTCCAAGGATTTTTTTTCCTTGGTAATAATTCCAAGACTAAACTATTGTCTTCCAAAGAAAAACCCGAAGAGACAGCTCTCCACACCCACTGGCGAGGGAAAACAAATTATTTGTGACTCACTCGAAAAAGCTGCAAAGACGGACGAAACGTGCACGCGTTGAATCGAATGCTTCGAAAAAGACGCCAAAATCTGGCTGAAGTCCAAATTACGTCCAGAAAAAATGTTCGACGTGTGTCTATCAACTTTTTGTTCACTCATCAACTGGCAGGTGTAAGTCCAATCAGTACCATTTGTTTGTCGATTTCCTGCATCCGCCGCCACGCTTGACCCAGACAGGCCGTCCTGGGCCATGGTTGGGCTGCCACTCATGGACTCCCCCACTGATGCCCCTTCATCCCCCATCTGGCTAATTTCTTCAGGTGCTGGGCTGTGGTTGTCGGCGTCTTCGGCGATTTCTTCCTCCTGCTTTATTGCGAGCTCTGTAAAACCAAACACGCGGCAATCCTGAGATGCTCAGTGTACAGCCGGCCTTATGGGAGTGCCACCGATGCCTTTTTAACAAGCTGATGCTCAGTGTGGCACTCAAAGGTTAAAACGGACGGCAGGATTCTGTCAGACTTCACTTGCAATCGCTCATTCTGTGCAAGTTTGAAACTTTCAGGTCAGCTTCGCTTTACACGTCTCAATTGGAAACTGGATGGAGGAGAACATTAGCAGCTGTAGCTATGGGATAGTTTGTTCAGTTCTCAACTTAGTGAAGTTTAAAAAAAATCAGGTTTTAGCAAGGCGGCTCTGTGAGAGAGGTAAATTCATCATTTCAACTGTGAAGTTCAAGTCTGAAACAGGATTAGGATGGACTGACAGGTTGACAAGAAGACACAGAGGGAGGGAGGGAAGGGAGGGAGGGAGGGAGAAGAAGAAAGAGAAACAGGCTGGTCTGGTTTTCTGGCTGTCCCTGGGGACGAAAGGAGTGTCAGAGGCCCAGTGCTGGCTGCTGCTGCTGCCGCTGGTGACGAGCAATGGGAGACTGGCTGGATGACAAGGGCGAATGATTGTGCAACAATTTGTGCAAGTGGATGTGGGAGGTGGCGGGAAGTGATTTACCTCCTGCAGTCGCCACTCTGCAATAAGCAGCAATCAGTCCGACATACACGTGGTGAGACGTGCACCACGCAACACACGTATAGGAGAATTGAAAAAGAAAACAAATGTTGACTGTTTAAAGCTACACTTCTAAACAATGGTTATTATAATACAGTTAGCATTACAGTTAAAAAGATAGTTTTTTTTAGAGTGGGCAAACGTTAAAAAAGAATGAAACAAAAAAGTAAAACTATCAAAGTTAAGAAAAAATGAATATATAAATTATACATCAACATAATCAAATTAAACCTTGGGAAACAAACACTGACATGGAATCCTTTTTGAAGCCCTTTATGTAAAACCATGTCAACGACTAACATGTACGTGAACGTGTCTTCATACGTTGAGCAAAAAAAAAACCTCGGCGCAGTCCAAGCGAAGTCACTGATCCTGATTATCCTGTTTTGGGATTTACAGGGGCGATAATCGTACTGTGAGCACATGTGGTGGTTTCACTAAAACCTCCCATTTCAACTGTTCCCTGAGCCTTCAAAGCTGCGTTGGTGTCACTCCCAGAAGCCAGTATGGATGTATAAATTTAGTAACTTCTCCTCCATAACGAGGGATCACAATGCAGAAATCCTGCTCTTTAAGCCGATACTGTATGTTTCCAAGGCCACCCTTTGTACTGAGGAACACTTATCCCAATACCCAAGTTGCCACCGAGCCTTGTCTTTGACAGCTGTATCCTGGCAACACGAGGCAGACCTGAACGTCCTTGCTATTCAGCTCATTGCATCTTTACATCTGTCTCTCCAGTTTGGCAGAGTGGAATGCACACGGTGGTCAGATGAGGATACACTCGGGCGGCTGGCACGACAAAAGCAGAGAGAATCACTTCAATGCGATCTTTTGGGCAGATTTCCTCATCTTTTTAAGACACACTGCAGCACAATCCGTGATGTGAGCGACCCGCGACATATACAAAACCATTCACGATTGTGGGTTCTACAGAAAGCCTTAAATTGACCGAGTTTCGGAGATCCTAATGCCTGTTCTGACAGGTGACATATTGCAGTACTTCTTTTGTAACCAAACCTCAATTAACAAACGCGTTATGCAACTTCCAAACATGACAACAGCTCTTATCGGTAAAGACTATCTCCCTGTGAAAGCCATCGCCCAGCCCAGGCCGGCCCGCCTCCCTGTATCTCTAAACTTGTGGGAAACCAGCTTCCCTTTTTGTTGCTCTTCTCCTTCGCCTCACTCTGCTTCTCCTTTTTCTCTTCTTGCTGCCTCACGGTGACATTGCTCGAGATGCTCGCCGATGTCGCGCCGATAAAGCGAACTGAGGCGAGCAACAGTTCAGACCAGGTGCAGAATTAGTGCAAATACTGAAACCGCTCAACAGTTGGTGGGAAATATGTGACACTGCAAACTGTTGGGACTTTCTGATTCACTGTGGAGTTAGGGACAAAAGAGCTACACAGCTTCTTCAGCTTTAAATGTAAGGAAACATCCGAGAGGCAAAACTAGGTGCCTGCATTTTCCTGGTGCAGACATACACACCAAGTCTCGAAACGGGGTGGGGGGGCATGAACCTGATTAAACTCACGAGTCTATAATGCAAGCTGCAATGGTTTGTGATGAGGTAATGGTTAAACAAGCGGACGCATACTCTGTTACATCTTCAGCTAACATCAGGGTTCGGTTTACAGTGTTCTGCAATGAATTCAAAATCACAGATCAGTCACAGGTCCGACTGTCCCCTCCTGTCCCCTCCTGTCCCCTCCTGTCCTCTCCCGTCTCCTTCCACACAGCATCGTGAACACTGTATGAAGCGGGGCGCCCAACGCGCACGCCTTGAGAGGAACTTGAATAACACGATTAACTCCTAACTCCTGCTTTTGACTCATACAGTAGTAAGAGTAATCTTTGGTTGAATGAGGGACTTCTCCTTGAGTTTCATCTCATTGTCACATCCAATAAGACTATTGTTGGCAGGGTTTGGGCTTAATGGCAAACTAAGTGTGCTTGCTGACATGGACTTGTAAGAGGGTTTAACCTGAAACACCATGAAGTACAACCAGCAACCTTTGTAGCTGTGGCACACTGGTTTGTACTGCAGCCCCGCATAGAAGTGTGATTTGTCCTAATTACACAGTTCATCTCTGAAATAATGCATTGTAAAGTAAATATGAGTATGTATGCATTTTGTGCAGATATTGATCTGAGCTGGCTTAAAAGGGGGCCGTTGTAGTTCAATGGTCTTGTGTTTATTTACTTCTGGGCTTCGTATATAAAGAAAATTTTGTTTTTTCAGGCATTTAATCAAAAAAAAAGAGAGAGAGAGAGCGAGAGAGAGAGAGAGAGAGAGAGAGAGAGAGAGAGAGAGCGACAGAGACAGAGACAGAGACAGAGACAGAGACAGACAAGATAAAGAGAGAGCCCACTGCAGTTATCCATCACAGATCACAGGGAGGTGTATCTGCTAATTGAGCACTCACCACTGGGGGAATTAGGACCCTGAGGAACCATCTGTCCATTAGGTGCTGACACATCCGCCAACATTCTCGAGTTCTCCTTACCGGGAGAGCACTGTCCGTTACCTGGGAGACACGGAAACAGAGCAATCTTCATTGTGCTCCACACTGCGGTGCTTGTACAGCAAATACTGCTGATATATAAGAAAATACTGCTTTGTTACTCATATCGCATAAAAGACGATCAAAATGACTTCCGATTGCAAAAATGTCAACGTATTTTGAATGTTAGAGACATGCTGTGGATAAGATGCTGCTGAGAGAAACTGATTTTCTTTACTGTGACAACGGGACCTGTATTTAACCTGAAACTTATTCTAATCGGCTCACTGCTCAGTAACACAGTTCAGTGGCAAACTGCAGAGCCAAGGGAATATTTCTTTGCATAAACTGAGCAGGAAATGGATCATTTGGTCCCACTCAGATCTCTTTTAATCCTGACCTCAGTGGCCAGAATAAAGGTCAAGAGAGAGCAGGCAGAGGGCAACAGTTTTTTTTTATGCACCTATGGGAAGCCAACGTCCAGCAAAAGGAGATCAGATTGCATCCTCTCAGCGGCCTGTACAAAACCCAGGCTATGGATAGCCCAGTGTCCACTCAGAGGGAGAGCAAACCAATCCCTTATCCCCTTACACTCCGGCCCCATCAGGGTCACTGAAACAATGCAGTGGCAACAGGCAAACACTCCTCCTGACCCAGGTGTCAGATCCTTGAGGAACCACAGCGAGTCATCCCCTACCAGCGCCACGGCCGAGTTACCGATGTTTCCTCGCAGCACGCCGATGACTGCCGAAAAAAACCCAAAACAACGCATTTTGATGTGACAGAACTGCCTGGAGCTTCTAAAGTGAAGCTACGCACAGATCAAAGACCAGCAACACGCTCGAAAACCTCGATAAGAATGCCATGTTCCAATTTGTTGGTGCTGAAATGAATCCCGCAACATGAAAAAGAAATCTGTGTCAGATCTCCCGCTGCTGTGACAGCTCATCTTAATCTGACAACCTCTCCGCCGGTATTGTTCCATTGTGGTGGCGGCCTCACTCAGCGGGGCTTACTGGGAGACGCTGTCCATGACACAATCCCTGAGCCCGGGCTCGGGTTGCACAGGTTGGGGTTGGAGGAAATCTCAGGTGACCGGCGCTGGCTATCCCTTGGCAAAGCTGTCCTGAAGACAGGGGTGGCCCAGATTTGTCATGAAGGATTTTCCATTACAGATGGTGACAGATGCCTCGCAGCACCATGGTCTGGATCATAAACTAGCAGTCTGAAGCTGTCTGAGCCCACCATCACACAACAGGAAGAGGTCTCACGGGAACTCACGTGTATATTTATGAGATGAGAAATGAATCCCTTGATATTGTGAGAGAGAGGAGGTCACAAGTACCTTGCAAAAATCTATTTGGTGTGTCTGTCTGTGTGTGTTCAATAAAGGGAAATGTTGTCAAAGTGGAGTCATCGAATTACTATGACGCTCAGCTGTGTGTCCTGGACTGAAGGTCAGACTGTGGAAGGAAGCGTGTTTGCCTGCTTGTGTGCAGATGATGGTGTTCAGAGCCACAGCCACACACTGTGAATTTCCATATAATGACTTAGCTTTGTTGTGTTTTGTAATTCCGGATGATGTCAGAGATGTACCACCACCATCCCCGCCCCCCCCCCCCCCCACACACACACGATTCATTACAATGAAGTGAGGAGTTTGCGTTGGTGCTCTTTGTTTGCTGAGTCAAACTCATACGAACAGTAAGACGAGGGTATCGATCTGTCAAGACTCACCAGGGAAAACGGAGTTTGAGTAATGTGACAAATTAGATGATCTAACGTGCTGACAAATGGAAAGGAACAAACGTATACACATGGAACCTTGTAGGTGTGATAAGTGCTGACTTCATTACTGACACCAAATGAGGAGCGCGATTGTAAGCTGCAGTCATCGGCTCAGCCATCGGACGGGGAAGGGGGGGGCTTCCTTTTGTTTGCCTACACATCGCAGTGATATCACATAATATAGTATAGAAATATATAAATAAATATGTGATGGCCAGGCTGAATGTGACTGCTGTGAAATGGCTCGAACAAAAGCCTTTCAGAAGACTTTCATATATATCATTATATATTTCATATATATATATATATATATATATATATAAATATTCATATGATGAGTGCATCCATATATATCCTCTTCCACACGTTCCAGACATTTGCTAGAAATACCTGCTGTTAATTGCTCAGCCAAGAAGAGAGTGGATGATCTGGTGTGATCTGCAGTGTTTGAGAGGTGAACCTGTGACAGTTTGCTCCTCCTGATGAAGGTATTTTCAGCGGAAACCATGAGGGATCCATTGTAACTCACTGCTACCGAATCATTTTCTACCGTTTAAAGCGTATGTATGCTTTATAATGGGAGCATGCATGCTTGGATTACGGCTGAAATGAGAGGTACACAGCCTCAGACATTGTCAACAGTTCCAGCTCGATGAAGAAACCTTTTATGTCAATGTACTCATAAGACGACAGTGAGAGTACATGAAGGCACAACAAAACTGTGACTTTTACAATGAATATTCAGGAGTTTCCCTCACGGTCAGCAGTCACTAAATGCTCAACCGGTACCTTGAAGAATCTTATGAAATGGGGAATATTTCACTATTTATCTTTGGTTTGTTTAATTAATCACCGTGAATGTTTTCTGATCGTAATGTCGGAATGTAGTTCCAAGAAGTGATTCTGTCACGTGCTGTGTGTACTATACAAATCCCTTTGTTACGATGTTACAGCAAGGTATATATAAGGTATAGGATATTTAGTGGGTGTGAGAATAAAGCAGTTGTCTCGTGTGAAACAGAGAAGTTTGTCCGCTTTTGTCACGACTTATTCTGTATGATACCAGTGGGAGTGTATGTGAAAGTTTGAGAGTGTGTGTGTGTGTGTGTGTGTGTGTGTGTGTGTGTGTGTGTGTGTGTGTGTGTGTGTGTGTGTGTGTGTGTGAGAGCATTGCATATTCTGTGTTAGAAAATGATTGCCTACATGACAAAATGTGACTGTGTTTGATGACTGAGTAAGAAAGTGAAGGACAATATGTAAGAAACTGTGTGACAGTAGGATCGAATATGAAAGGCAGAATGGCTGCGAGAACGAGTGCATGTGGTCCGGAACAACAGTGTGAAGAGAGAGAGAGAGAGAGAGAGAGCAAAAGATGGCAGCTTGAACAGTGGAGCCCCTTAAACCCCTTTTGTCAAAGTGAAGTTAGTGTCTGTAGCAATGAACAGCTCAGACGGCTGTCAGATTCAGAGACAGTAAAATTATTTTCAGTCAAGTACGAGTTGTTGCTGTGTGTGTCAGTACAAATGCAAGATTACTTTTCTACACCTCTCAAATGCCGTCTTAATTTAAATCCACAAATAGTCTATCCCTTACGTCTCTATATGTGTAAGGCTGCATGTTTTACAGAAAGCGTTCATTTCCACTGAATGTAAAGCATCACTGTTGTACTTAAACCTTTACACGCTATTTTTACTATTTTTGAGATTAACACACACGCACACACTCATTTCTGGACTTCTCATCACCATCACTGCACGACAATTTGAAACACCTCAAATGTACCAGATATCTGTTCAGACAAAAAACGCACAAGAAAAACTAATAGAAAACAGAATACTACTGCTGTGTACTTAAACACTAGGTATAACTTGGTGTTCAGGACTTCTGCATTTGGATCGTCCAATCGCAGAGCAGAATCACTGGTGTGTCATGTATTTCTGGCTCCATTAACTAAAGCCAGATTGGACGAAGCGCGAGAAATCTCTCAATCACTACATTTCTGATAACTCAACAAGTGAGAAAGTTGAATCAGTTTTTTTTATAGAGGTTCTTATTCAACTTGTTCAACGTTAAGAAAAACAAAAACCTGGATGATGAGGATGTGTGTTCCGCTCAAACTTTTGCAAATGTTCCAAACTCCTCCTTCTACTTCATCACTGCTGTTGCTGCTGCCAAAGTAATCAACTCCAACAACCGGTATAAAATCTCTTGGGTTGTTATCAGAATGGGCTCAAATGAGATCAATCGTTTGCAGAGACTTGAACGGTTACAAAACCAGAGTTGATCTTTATCCCGAGCCCGCGTCCTTTGAAATGAACCAAAAGGCAAAACTACAAGTTAGTTCGCTGCTCAGGGAGCGTTACTGGTGTACATGCAGGTTTTACATCCCAGTCAGCACAACGTTTCCTAAGTGTGTCATGTTGTGATTTACAGAGTGACGTTCCGGTTGGTAAAAAAAGGTTACATGAGCATAGCTCGACTTTGTTTGGCAGGAGATCAAAAAGAAGGGGACAATCCTTTTTCGAGGGACTCCAGGATTGTGGAATAGTTCAAGACAAGACGTCTGTTAAAAAAAAAAAAAAAAAAAAAAAAAATGCCTTCAAAATGATAACAATGTTTCGTTTTTCTTCATAGATATTGAGATAATTTTCAGATCTCCTTAAAAGAGAGAAACAATGATGTGTAAAATAAATCTTGGTTTCTAAAAAGCCGCCCACAGAAGGACGGAGAACAGAAGAAACTCCAGAATTTTTCCACCTCCACCTCAACCCCGCCTGCAAAGCGTTCCTACAAATGCAAACCCCCGATGGAGACTTGAAAGTCCCCACTTAAGTCATCAACAACATGCTTTGTAATATGCGTAAACAAGCAAAACGCAAAGGAGGGAGGGGGGCCAAGGAAGACATTCGAGAGACCTGCCCAAAGGAAACCAGCAAAGGGCAATGGAGTACCACAAAGCTCATATCCAGCATCTGCTGCATTCGACAGGATGTTGCTAATGCACGGCTTTCTCTACCTTTAGGGGTGAACAGGAAAAAGGCTGCACTGGGGAAAATCCCTTCAAATGTTTATGATGGCGAGATTGCAAAATAATAGCTTGGGTTTTTCTCGTATCGCCATCGCAAGAAGTTGTGAAAGTTCAAATTAGGTCTGACAAAATCAGGGACACGAACAGGCAATGGAGGCCTCGTATTCCACCCGTAGTCAGATCACAACTCCTCAGTGCGTCACCTTTGCTCGTTGGGCTCTTAATGTAAGTGATATCAATGCTTACTCGCACTGTAGTCTTCAGAAGCTTCCATTTCAAGTGTTGTGGGAGTTCTGCAGAAACAAGAATGCACGACAATTAAATATCCCATCAACAAAGGATGAACACGTTTCAGTCCTCAGCATTTAACTCCCTCACTTCAACCCTCTTTTTAACGCACCGCTGTGAAGGCTGAGTGATGGGCCACGGTTGATATCAAGAGCAACAGCATGAGGTGCTAACCTTGAACACAAATACATATAATTGCTGCGAACCTGTGAACTATCCTTCCACTCAGGGTTGCCTCTGTACCAGAAGTCACAGATGCAAACAAGTACAAATTTGAGCGCACAGGGACACTTCACACAGCAACAGATTGGTGCAGTCTTCTTTTTAGAGAAGTAAGCCTGTATATTTAGCAAGACACCCACATGCTATTTTAAATGTGTGTGTGTGTGTGTATGTGTGTGCGTGTGAACAGCCGTAATTTAGTTTCACATTTGTAGCAAAAAAAACCCCTCACTAATTAGAAATTTAATCATAATCAGTAATTATATAAATATCTCCTCACGGGAAATCAAGCTGCTTCGGTGTAATTGTTCGAGCGATATTATGCTGCAAGCCTGGAGATGTTGCTTCAAATCGTTTAAAATGGAGTGAAAATAAAATGGGTGAATTTACTGTGATGTGTTAAAAAAAAAATTGTGGATGAGCTGTTAGTTTTACAATTGATCTGAATTTTAGGTCCGTCAATTCAACTTGTTCTTTTGTGACTGTTCCAAGAAAAATTTGGTCGAATTTATTTGACATGAGGCGCTGATGTCAACAAAATTGAACTGAAATGCAATAAGACTTGTACCAGACTTTACATAATACTTTGAGCAGCCACACACATTTCTATTGTGTCACAGGCACAGGCTTCCTCGAAGAACATTAGGTTTAACCCCTTAATTGAAAGAACAAGAAAACATACAGCTTCACTAAATGACTAAGACACTTTTTAGTTTGCTTCAGTTCAGACATATACAATTCATTCCACACTTGTGCTGGAACACCCATGATTAAAAAAAGAAGCCAGGTGATGTATTTCTGTGATCTGAACTTTTAAAACCAGCTTCCAGTAACTTCAGGAAACTTTGGCCACTTTACAGTCACATGTTGGCAAAGAACTTGTTTCAGAGGGATGCAGACAGAAAATACGCAACATGCAACACTAATATGTGAAACAAACAAAAAGGTTTGAATGATATATTTACCTGAAAGCGTCTCCCCTGTGCAAAAGTAGTTGATTTCAGTCAAGGATGGAGGGAGGGGGTGGTGAGTCGTCTTCACCTCCCTTTCAAGAGACAAAAAAAAGTACTTTGTCGAGAGCGGGACCTCTACAGACAACTGCACATTTCGAAGTTCAACATGTTTCAGTCACAGAACGAAAGTCATCGGAGCCCGTCGAGACAGACAGAGAAAAGTTGAGGAGGAGCGCATCCAGAGTCCTACAGGTGACTGAAGCTGCGTCAAGGCGTCCTCTGCGCGTCCCGTCGACTTTCCCACTTTAAGAGCGACCCCTGCGACGTCCCATCCACTTCCACCTCCGTCTGCTCTCCAACTCACAACATTTCGCTCCCAGTCTCGCGGCTGCCGATCGAGTCTACCGCGGCAAAACTTTCCGGGTTTTTTTTTTTCAAATAGTTTTTTTTTTTATAAAGATTTATTCTCGCTGTCGGAACGACGAGGGGGAAGAGTCGAGCTGGCGAGGAAAAGAAAGAGAGGGATGGATCAAACTGGATCCACCGGTTCCTAAGGAATTAGCCATAGCGACAGGGAGCAGCCAAGCTATTTTCAACAAGCACAAGGACTGGAAATCCGTGGGCAGACGACGTCTGAAAAAAAAGAAAAAAAAAAGAGAAGAAGAAAAAAAACCACACACACACACACACACACACACACACACACACACACAGACACACACACACACAGTGGAGAAGTGACTCAAGGTCGAACCGGTAGAGCTCCACGCGTTGTGACTGCTGACTGCAGGACAATGGGGGATAATGTGTTGGATAATTAAACGAAGGCGAACTCCGGCACATTAAAACGACACGATGACCAAAGGAATTCAGTGTCCCACACATGGGCGCATGAGGAGTTAGCGATCCCTGCAGAATAATGAGGAGGCCCTGCACTTTCCACACACGACTTCCTAGTTAAGTCGAGAGCGACAAATTTCAGAAATGATAACGGCAAAAGTGAGATTGGGTTTTTTTCCCCCCGCAGACGTCGAGCCAAGTTCGGTAATCTGCATCGGATGCGTTTACCTGACAAGCGACAGCGCGCCTCTGTAAATAACCATCAACTGCAAGAATATCTGTAACAAAAAAAGGTGGGGGGGGGAGAGAATAAATGGGGCGAGTTTTGCCGGTGTTGGCGGCACCGCGCTGGATTTCTCCTGCTAAGTGCTTGTTTGTGCCCGCTGTGTTTGCCTGCACGGCTCGGCTCTGACTGACAGCTGCAATTCAACAGGTTACCCGATCACCGCAGTCTACAGCAGAGCCCGTCTGGCTCTCCATTCATCACACAGACGCTCCTTGTCTGCCGTCGCTGCAGACATGCGCCTCCGACCGCTCTGAGGCGTCTGGAAGCCAATTGACAGCCGCGCGATATTGAATGGGACTATGAAAGCAGTTATCACTTAGAAACAATCAAGAAAACGCATCCACGCACTTCGTGCGCCCCCCCCCCCTCGCTGTTTCCCCCCTTTTTTTATTTACCTTGAACACGTAGGAGTTAATGCAATCCCATGAACTTGCACAGTGATCCAGACTGAATGTCTCGGCTCGGAATAGGATTCATTCTTGTCCGACATGCGCCATGCAGCGCGGACTGACAGGGAGTTTGGTTCCGCGGCGGCAGCGGCATTTAGCAGCGACGGCAACAGCGGCGGCAGCAGCGAAAGCAACAGTTGTCAAATCCACCACTGACTTCCTCCTCCATCTCCACCAGAGCGGAGCTCGGCGGCGGCGGCGGCAGCACAGGCAGCGGCGGCAGCAGCGGCGGCAGCAGCAGCGGCGGCGGCGGCGGCGGCAGCAGCAGCAGACGACCCGCACGAGTTGCTATTCTGGGAACTTGGTCTGACACAGAGAAACGGATCACAGTGTGTGGACCCAGTCTGCCTCTCTGCTCGGCAATCGATTAGGTTACAAAGGGCCTCTTATTTCTGAAGCTGCAGCCAGGTTGCGTCCCAGCGGCTCAGACACACAAGTGCCAAACTATAATAGTGTAGTCAGCTGATTAAACATACAGTTCATATGCATCGATTTGCAATAAAGCTACATTTTACATTTTTCAATTACTAATTATAACGCAGGAATTAACCCATTATATGTCAAATTTAACTGCAGACAGCCCAGGATGAAGACCACTAAGAATGAGGCGGATCTTGCTCAATATTTGGCGGCAAAGAAATATGTCTGGGAGGGCAAGGAAAGTGTTAACAAGTGTCAATATGCCATTGAAAACACACAAATGCAAGAACATTTTGAAGTGACACTTGTCCTGGCAGCATAATGATCTGGCACTTTATTGGTTCCCAAGGGAAACGGCTCCTCTGCATTCAAGCCATCCTACTCATCCTTCATCGCGACGGCCTGTAAAAGCTACTTCAATGAGAGACTTGGCAAAACAATGTTTGAGACTTGCATGATATGTGTGTGTGTTCAGCTTCGGACTGCACCAAGGCCAAGCACATGCAAACGCTACTGTTCATGCAGAGAATAACAGTAAGTGGACCCGCACTTGTTTGGTACATCTGAACCCAGTTAGCAGCATTGCATGTGTGACAGTGTAAAGCAATGGGTGACCGTTGGCACAGCTGGTTGTCTTCTAAACTAAAGAGTTGTGGTACAGTCGTCCATCTCGCGCAGTCTATGAGCTGCAGAGTCAACTGAAGAGTTACTCAACCCCAAACCTCTCCCAATGGTGTTTAGGCATGTTGAACGCCAGCTGTAACCTCTGGCCTGCGAGTGTGCAGGTGATTGTTTGAGTGAATGGATGAACTGAGACAGTGCAGCCTGGCTGCTCCCAGAGTCTGCGACCGATGGGATTTTCCAAAGGTCATGAGCGACGTTTTAACCAAACATACTGGGAGCAGGAGACTGCTGGAGGGCAGCACCCAGGAAGCTATCAGGGGATTAAGGGGGCTTGCTCAAGGGCCACAGTAATGACAACGAAGGGGACAGCGAGTGGCTGCAATGGGTCTGCCGTCACCTTGATATATTGCTGTGGGTAATGAAAAAAATATGTTCCCATGGTCTCATTCAACCCAAGCTATTTGGTCGGATCCTTCCGTGTGGTCCTGGAGAGCAAATGCACCTTTCCAGTGCTGATGCTCTCTGGTCAGACGTGTCTTGAGCATCTCCCCCAGGACAGACACTGCCCCACTCAAGTGGGTCACAGACAAAGGCCTGCAGTTTGTCCCTGCAGCAGAGTGAGCAGAGAGTCCATGAAGGGGTGCTGTGCTCCCATCATCCTCTCTCTGCAGTATTAATAGTCCTCTGGAGGGCCGTCCTTCTCTTGTGTGGTGTTTCCATACCACACAGGGTCGCCTCTGGCGACAATGTACTCAACAACACCGCCACAGGTGAAAGGCTGAGCTCGGAACTGATGAAAACGCAGTTGTTGTGTTTGCTGACCAACTGCTGGCATTTGGTCACGTGCAAGAGGAGAAACTTTGGAGCTGCCAACAAGTTCGACCTCAGCAGAGAGAGCACGAACTGACTTTCGTGGTCGTGTCCCTGTAAAAACAACTCTGTTTTGTCCCCAGATAAGACTCTCATCAGGAGGTGTCGTCCACAAATTCCAAAGTGGGTCTGATTTAACGCTTGGACAGGAAGTCGTGAACAGGGAGACTCTATAGTCGATGCGAGCGCCCTGGGGCTTCCCGGCGCTGATGTTCAGCTGATTGCATATTCCCAGGCCTCACCACCATTTCCATTCCATTTGCAGCTGGGAGTGAGGAGTCCCAGAGGATGGAGATGTCTGTGTGCACACCTGCCACACCAGGCTTTCAAATTTGTGGGTGACGCTCCATCTGGCCCCGCTGCGTTACGGGAGTTAACCTGCGGCAGAGACCGGGGAATCCGTGCAGCAGGCTGTGAAACACCTGAGGAACCATTGCAGCGCTGATTGTGGCGATTACAAGCAGCTGTTGAGATGGTCACATTATCAGGATTAATGTCAGAGAAAAAAAAAACCCCTTTGACTTTTTGAGCCAACAAGCTGTCCAGCCACCTTCTGAAGCAGCTCAAGGATAAATATTCACAATGGCTTGATCTTCATGAGGGCCAGAAAAAATGAAGAGGATCATATTCGTTAATGAGATTGCAGATGTTTTCAAACAGAAATGCAACAGAGAATGTCGTTTCCTTTCCGGTCTATATTAGAAACCTAAAACAGAATATGGAGTCGGTTATTCGTTAGAATGCCGATAAAGCCCTCTGAAGTTAATTTCTAAGACCATGAATTCATCAGGTTGTAAATGTTGGTGTGTCAAATCCACAGTGAAGGCTCAGAAAATAAACCCACAGTCCAAACCAATCAAACTGCGGTTGTAAGTGTGACTGGAGGGATAGAGCTACCTGAAAAAAGCAGGGTTCACATCCCACAATTCACCAGTCATACAGATTCAGGCAACTTCATTATGAGCTGTTCTGAACACATCCTCACCACGTTAAACAGAGTTGTCACCTCTCTCACACACACTCAGTTCCTGTAATGATTTGTAGTAGATTTTGGTTCAGAATGTCATTTACATGTGCTGTTGTCAATGGCTGAAGAGTTTATTTCTGTTGATTTGTTGCATTTATAACCTTCGCTTGTTGGGGACAAGAAACAGCGAGCAGCATATTTAGGGTGAAAGGAGTTAAAGAAGTGAATTAGGGCGGATAATGGTGTCGTGAATGCAAGGCGCTGCTGTGTCTTAAACCACAGCTTCGCTCAGTGCTTGGCATTTATGTCCCACTGTCGCACTTACAGGAGCCCCGGAGAACAGACCTCCATCAATCCAGTGGCCATTTCCAGACTCAATACGGCAGATAGCCTAAACGTGGAAGAGAGGGAAACAAACACAGGGGAGAGTCAATGAAAAGCAAGCTAAAGGCTAACTAAATTGACGGCAGCTTGTATTGAACTCGAGTATACAGTTGTAACTATCGAAGAAGTACTAAAAATTTAATTAACATGACGGAAACTACATGATGTAGAGAAAATAAATGCAAGAGTTCACCTGTGGACCCCAGGACGCAATTAACACATGCGTCTTCCAGGTCATAGTACTATCCATAGCATGTAGATCTATGTCTTCAATTCTGACAAAACTGTGTTGAATATTTCTATTTTTTCAGCGCAACGACACTTTGAAGGGATTCTTGTAATTATACCAGACTCGGGTCAAACAGCCATTTCATTTTTTTCGATTGTTGTTCCAACATTGTTCGAGGATGGACGCCGTGTGGTCGAACATTCAACTGCAACACTTCAGCACGTTGTTCAAGAATGCATTTCACAGCAAGTGCTCCTGATTCCTGTAAAGATTTGAATTCAGTCTCCCACAACTGTGCAAACAAAACGCACTGAACGGTTTCCCCCCTTTTGGCTAAACATGTGAAGTGATGCACACCGTGTCAAACACCCGCACACCCTCCAGTGTGTGTGTGTGTGTGTGTGTGTGTGTGTGTGTGTGTGTGTGTGTGTGTGTGTGTGTGTGCGTGTGTGTGCTTCTCTTTGTATTGATGCTGTGCAGGACGACCAACCTGTGGCGACATGTTTTTTCTGTTGCCTCAGTGAGCTTTCTCTTTTTACAATCTACAAACTCTTGATGTTCGTAACAGTAATTAAATCAAAATAATAAACGTGAAACTGGAGTAAATATCATTTTTGGTGTCATGTCCTATGAGTTCTCGCAGCAGAGGTTTTGAAGTCACTTGAAGTCGATCAAGAGTTGACCAAGTCACACTGCATCGGACTCATAATGGCAAGGAGGGCTCAGATCGTTTCCTAATGTCTGTATTTAACAGTATGGGAATTCTTTGTTGATTTGTAACCGTAATTTGTTGGTTTCACTAGGTTTGTGAGGTCACAGAGGGAATCAGGTGGCACCTGTGCAGGCCTCAGAACATCTATTTCTACCAACCTGCTCTCATTACCTCTCTGGTGAAGTTGGTTTGGTTTTGTCGCCCCCCCCCCTTCAACACAAGCTGTGCCAATTCATGTGCTGTGCTCATTACTTGTGTTGTTTACCTTCACTGCTCTCTGATATTGTTTTGATTTCAATACAGCCCTCAGTCACATAAAACCCGACCTGCTTCAGTCTCGTTTTTCATTCGAGCCAGTTTGTCGCACAGTTGTGTTTTCAAAAAATGAAACGGCGTTGAAATGAACAAACAGCATCCCTGCATTCTGCTAAAACAGCAGTGAAAATCTACTGTGAGAACAAAGAATGTTACACCAAGAGTTGTTCCGACAGTCATCGTGACATGTAGTATTTGTTGAGGTAAACCTGTAAAAAGAGGATGCCAGGAATGAAAGCAGAAGTCCCAGAAGCTAGAACAGAATTGGGCTCTCAATTAAAGTAGCAGTGGCTGTCCTTAACTCAAAATGCACTGAGATGACGAAGGGAAGAAAAATGTGTCTATCTGAAAGTGTTGAGCATTTTCTACAGGAGCTTAAAGCACCTTTTAAGGCAAGACGTGTAATTTTCCTCTTGCTGTTTGATGTCAGGCAGTGCTGCAACCGTTGTCTTTTACTGCAGCTCCGTCCTGTGGTAAATATGGGAAAATGTTGGTGCAATTCCAGGCGAGGCTGTCTCAACCGCTGTACTCGGTGAGAAGAGTGAAGAAAAAAAAAAAAAATGACATCACATGAAAAGAAAGAAAGCTTTTCTCTTCCAGAACATTTTTCATTTGATGATGCAAGACGACATTTAGGATCCATCCTTTAAATTTCCTCTTTGACCACCAGCTGGTAAATGGCGGAATGCTTCCCTCTGGTGTCTGTAAGCTGAATGATTGAGTCTCTGAAAAGACCATAAAAAAATAAATAAATGAACTAAAAAAACACAAAATGAAAGTTAAAGATCGACAGCAAAGGTTGTCATCTCCAGTTTCCCCTGACAAAAGCCAGCATGGGGGTTCTGAACCAGTTGTGGTTGAATACTTGAAAGGCTTTTGCTGTAGTTTCTCTCTCGCTCTCTTCCTCTCTCTCTCATACCACCCACACACAACGCTGCAGTAGCACTAAATAGAGCCCTTCTTTAAATTATGCACTTTTTCCAAAAAAACTGGGACATTAGTTCGAAACAAAACCAGACATTCATAATTTCGTCTTTTCTGTGGCATTGATGCGAGTATACTGAAATACAACACCGGTACACATACCTGAAATGCAGCCGCTGAACATGAGGTTGTACTGAGGTTTTTGCTATGGCAACTTGGCAGCAGCACCCCTAAATCAAAGGCACACAAAGGTTGTGTTTAAGACGGTGTGCAGGAGGAAAAGCAGCAGTCTGCTTTCTCCATAGAAACAGAAAGTACGTGAGTCCAGCAGAGCAACATGAATCCAGAAGGTCACATCAAAAATTAGAAGTGCATTTCTCTTTAAATAGAGCCAAATGCAATCCTATGATATAGGAATTAAATAAAAGACATATGGTGTCGTGTAACTTGAACTATTCATACATTACACATCATATCCCCCTCGTGATATAAACCGACACAACAGTATAAGAAGAAGAACCAGACTGGAAACGGTCGAATGCGTGCTGAAGCAAAATGACATGACATCATAAGCACGGCGTTTGTTTCTATTCACGCAATCAATCTTCAGTTTCACACAAGCAAAAACCAACAACTCACAGCGGAACTTTTCACCTGTGTGAACACCCACGAGCTGAGTAACTGACTGAGGTGGATGTGACTTTTCATTTTACATTAGGGAATTTCTTGGAGGAAGGATGTGTAGTTTCTTTGGGGGGGGGGGGGGACAGAAAACTACTTTCATAAATCAACAAACAAAATAAAAAAAAACAAACTCTATTGTGTTTTCTTTGGTAAAAACTGAAGGGAGAGAAAAACAAATTGGGAAAAACAATAACTTGGAGTTGCAGAAAGATTTCTACATGAAGAAAAAACTAAGGGAAACCACATACAGCAGAACAACAAATTGCTCTCAACATGTGATATCCTGGTTGAGTCTGACAGAGGGCACTGGTGGTCCATCAGAGAAAACCTGCAGATGGAGCCATTAAACTGAGCGCAACTTCCACAACTCTTCCCCTAACTGCTGCAATAACTAACAACAGTAAAGTGTGCAGCATTCACACAGCAGTGCCAGAGCATTAACTTCCTGGGTTGACTGTGAACTACCGAGCAGTCAGAGCGGCGTCTTTGTTAAGCCCTGCCGTCCCAGCGAGCGCTGCAGCTCACTTTCACGCCATGTGTCCTGTCAGCGCCGCGGTGCGTTCCTTTCTTCGCCCGCCTTCTCTAAGGTCTGACACTGTGAGAGCACAAAAGGGACTCGAAACCCAAAGCCTCACATCTGGAGCCGCTCACTTGGCCAAGGAAATCCCCCAGCGTGCTCACATGTGTTCAGGCTGCAACTCAGATCGATATGGGAAACACTAACAATGATATTCTTTTTTTTCCATATCTTCATACAGTGTGTGGGTGAATAGTGGTGCTAATTATGTAAAGGGAGGGTCGTGTGTGTTCATTTGTATGTGTGTAGGAGGGTTGCAGTGAGGGGTTATTTAAGCTGCACATACACACGCTCGTGTTTAAGGATGCAACCAGTGATTTTGCGTGCTGATCAAGGCCGACCGTTGCCGTTTCCTCGCCGGCTGACAGGCAGTCCAGCTCTGTTTTCATTACGAATGTGACAGTAATTATTCAAGCCTCCTGTTACACCCCCCCCCCCCCCCTACACACACATACCCCTCACCCCCTGCTGGGGTCTTTGCATTTAGTTCTGCATGAAAATTAGCGCTGTATTTCAAAGAGCGAGCGCTCCGGATGGAGGCGGTAATGGTGCGGTCGGCCTTTTATTTTCACAACGTCCATGCGGGTTTCCTTCGCGAGTGCCCGATATTAATGGCGTGGAGCAAAAACATCCAGCACTGAGGTTTTGGTTTTGTTTAGCCTCATGTCTGAATGCAATCAGGTTTGTGGCCCCGATACCTATAATGTACAAACACGACGAGGATTTCAATTCCAGCACCGTACGAAGTCATAAATAGTAAATGGACTTTACGTAGATGGTTCATTATACCGCTCGAAGAGTATGGCAGGTTTTACATGATGAGGTAGATTCACCGGTTCACCCCCACACCCATCAACTCGTGCACACACCAGTGGCGGCTGCCATGCAAGGTGTTCACACACCATTAGGAGGAAATTTAGGTTTAGTTGTCTTGGCCAAGCATATAAAAAATGCATGGACAGGAAGAGATTGGGTATCAAATTGAAAGAAAAAACCTGCTCTACCAACCGAGCCACAAGCCCAATACATTCTCAATACTGTAGTGATAGTTTAATAACTGATTTTCACTGTTTTCTGTTGCTTGTCCAAACAAACAGCTTCTTGAGTGGCGGAGGCCTTTTACTTGTCTCAGGAAAAAAAAGGGCACTTTTTGAAAAATTAGAGCCCGAGCGCTAAGTGGGGTCTTGCCGATAGGCCACTTTTACTCTCTTGGTGCAGGGTGAAAAAAGAACTGCTCCAAAGAAAATGTTCATGCACCATCACAGAACAGAACATGTGGCATGTTTGCAACAGGAAAAAATCATGAAAATGAAAGTTGAGTGCCATCTGATAAGCAGCAGGAGGATTGTCTCAGTTCTGGTGAATGTTGGAGACTGATAAGAGAACTGAGGATAAGAAGATGTTTGGAGGACACAAAGGAAGCGTGACAAGCTGCAGGCTCACATTGTGTGCTTTCACACTTACTTTGGTGAGCACAAGTATGTTCACACTGTCACATTGCCAAATCGCAGTGCATTGTTCCCCAAAGAAGTACAATGCAAGGCATTTTACACTAGTTGTGGTCATTTCAGCCACTTTAATAAACGCCAACAAGCTGTCATCACCGACAAAGAGTTTATTTTTATTTTCCTTTGCGAAGCACCAAATGTTTTGGAGGGTCAGACGGCATGCTCGTCACTTTCTATAGGGTGGTGTCCAATTTGAGTCTGTGATGACTAAAATGTGGGCGTCCTCACAGCACAACATGACTTTCGACTCGACAACAAGCCTCCATGTGCCTGACTGAGAAGGACAGACGCCCTCCGGGTCTGAGACTGCATTAGCAATTCGAGCCCCCAGAAAAGCTGAGGCCTTTTTTTCCATGGTAGATTCTAACGGATGAGGTCTCCCATCAGGCCGACACCGAGGTCTTAATAGACTCAAAGAGAGGCGAAGAAACATTCAATCTGAAAATCTTCCTAATAAATACCGACATGCCCAGGAGGGAATGCTTGCCGAGGTCTCACCGCAAGAAGCTCCATTCAGATCATAGCATTCCCAGTGGAGGTCGCAGCTTCTGCCTGCATGCGTGGCTGTTGTTAGCTCCAGAGTTCTTTGGTTTTTTGGTAAATTGAGTAGAGATGTGAATGAAGTGAGGATGATCGGCGATCTGTCTTGCGCGTTTCTCTGGATTTTTGGCCAGTTTAGGCTGGAAAAGGCTCCTGTCTCCAATGAGCCAACACTGGACCAAGCGGGAGGGACGAATGGATGGACTGCAGATGGATGTGTGCTAGACAAGCCTTTCCTTTCTGGATAATTGAAAGGGTCAGCACCCCATCACCTCTTACAAACCAACCCCCCCCCCCCCCGATAAGGGGGACGTCCCTATTACCCACAAACAATCAGCGGGTCCACCTTGAGGGTTCAGTCCCAGTGGCAACGCCTGCACGGACGACTGACTAACAGCACAGTCACCGACAGCCAGTCAAGCCCGTATAACACCAACACCTTTCAAAACTCCTCCAGGGCTTCTACTGAATCTATTAAGTGAAAACAAGAAGTCGATGTACAGTCGTGTGCTCAACAGACCGCTGCGGCGCAGTAACAACTCAGCTACAGCCGTTATTTTATGAAAACAAAACACACGGCCTACTCGGGCTGATTGTGATTTATGTTTATATTACACTGGCTTAAACTGCAAGTCAATAGCAGGTCAGGTTTTTCACTATCTCAATGAACACATTAATTTTCCCTCCGCATCCACAGTGCTGGAGGAAGTAACCCCGAAAGTCAGTTAAATCAATAGGAGGATAGTATATTAAAGCTCATTTAGCTATCTTAACACACACAGACATGAAGGGCGGTTATTTATGACTCCGGATGTGTGTGTCTGTGGTCTAACTCATCGCCTTCGCTTCATACGTTCACTCTCAGGTCACAAATAGGCCCTCGCTGAGACGATACGATCGATCAGCAGAGTCAAACGTGTGGAGTGCGGGCAACAAAGAACAAAGCTCACGAGCGTACGGTGGGCAAAACAGCCCAGTGTTGTTCATGAGTCGGTGAACAGGCGCACACTGAAGGCATCAGAAATGCTTCAGTGAAATGAGTGACAGGCTTTCGGCAACTTTTGTTAGAGAAACACTCTGATGATGCTCGACGTTGCCTTCTGTTATTCTATTCCAAAAATATTTAGGGCTACTCAGAATTCGTCCAAAGGTCTATTTCTTAAAATCAAATGGAAAGCTTGTCGTCACTTTCTGAAGTTCAAGGTAGCTTTTTGAAGTGTTGCTTCCAAGGTGAGAGAGCAACATTAGGCCTAAATACTTTTGTCGGAGAGTCATTTACACACTTATTGTTCAATTTGTCGTGGACCTGCCAATCTGCTGCTACGGCGGCAATGAAACTGGTCCTTTGTTGGCGTTTACTCGGTGCCTTGCGATTCATTTTGCCACGCAGCAAATGCATTTCATTTTAAAGTTGGATGCAGACAAAGTAAGGTCAATAGACTGTTTAATTTATTCCCACCGTGTGTGCAGACCCCGGACTGTGAAATTGCAGAGCAAAAATAGAGGCAATACAGAGACTTTGAAAACACTCGGAGAGCACATCTGCCTGCAGAGCAAAGCGGCACTGCTCTTGCCCCCCCATCATTTATGCTGTTTGTTGTTCTGTTTGTGTGCACCAAAATGTGGGAGCTTGTCTGATGAGTGTGTGGGCCTGTCGTTTCGTGCGAGCGCTCCTTGCACACACGCGCGCGCGGGCGTGTACGCTCCCCCCTACACACGCGCAGACCTCCCTCCGTCATCCTTGACCTTGTGAAAAACGCCTCCCAGATTAAAGAAAAGGGGTTTTGAGGGAATGACATATCACCTTCCTCTGTACTACATCAGAGTCCAATCACACGCGGCCTCGTAGGACTGCCCCCTGGATTTGTTATGGCGTTTTGATGCTCACTGTTTACACGGGATTTATAATCATGACTCCAGTGCCCCACGAGGGCTCAAGCAGATCCTGCTAGATGGCAAACAAAAGCAAATTACCATGCAAAGGCATCTGGCAGACTGTTCATCATGACCAAGGTCAAGGAGCTCTCTGGTTTTGAAAAACACGGAGACGTGCGTCCACACACTTGTCACCGCCGCTCTCGAAACATTCCTTTGTGCTTGCAGGCTGAGAGGCCTTCGAATGCGGGCATGGGTGCTGCATGGAGTCAAGCAGACCCAGCACTCCGCTTTCGTTTTTTTGGCAGGAATGATTCAAGATCTCAGCAGATGATCAAGCTGTTGATTGCTGTTAGTTTTCTAATCATCAATTCATCACAATTGCTCTAAATTGTTTTTTGTTAGTGACTGAGAGACAACAACAGCAAAGCTTAATCACAGAATAATCTCGAAAAAAAAAAACCCAAACAAATAATTTTGATACGTCTTTGTTCAGTAACACGAGTATTCCTGTTTCAATATTATAAAAAGCCATTTGTTTAATTCGAAAAATGATTGTTCATGTTCCATTTTTCCCAAGATAATCCTATAAAATGCATCGCAGCCTCCAGCTGTGTTTTAATCAGACAACATGTTTGCGCATCAAACATGTCCACTGGAGAGAAAAAAAACAAACTGTAACTTTGTTCAATGAAGTGAGATTGAAAGAAATCGTCTTCTACAGTATTATCAGATTTGGGTCACAGTTGTGTGTGTGTGTGTGTGTGTGGGGGGGGGGGTGTTTCAAGAGGTTTGAGAGGAAATCTCTTTTGGCAGAGAAGTCAGCCGCAGTCGCTGAAGGCTATGGGATGAGCGATGTCATTACACCAGCATTGTGAATCCGATTGGTCACAGCTCATATGTGGCAAAACAACCTCAGTGTTACACCAATTTGTAACAGGACTTAATGAGATCAGCGGATTCATGAACGGAGCACATTACCAAGGGTATGACATTAAACTCTCCTGAATATTTATGGGCTCGCATTGGCACACGTGTGACACACACACTGTACAGCTGGACTCATATTTACTGAGGACAATAGAGTTTGAACGAAAGGCTTCAGGGAGTTGAAGAGTAACGCATCCTTCATCACGCGCTTCAGTGTGACATGCAAGTTTGATGAAAAATGCAACGTACACACCAGTGTGTCGAGGTCTGTGTGTTTACAGACATGCGCCACTGACGTCTGAGAAATTTTTCAGCGTTTTCGGTTCAATACCATCAATCTTACGCTCTCATTCAGTCTCCTAGAGTTTTGGTCTGCTCGTCCGATCAGCCTCCAACTCCCTGTGCTGAACCTCCGTCTTGGTGAACTTTGCCACTGATCGTCAACAGCATTCGCTTCTCAAAAGTGGCACTGGTGTGTGTGTGTGTGTGTCTGTGTGTGTGTGTCTGTGTGTGTGTGTTTGCGTGTGCGTGTGCGCGTGCGTCCGTGCGTGGGAAAATTTACACTTAACTTGCCGACTGACAAACCACGGAAACCATTGTGGACATTTTGTCAAGTGGGGGCGTTTACAATACATGGGCTCCTATTTCCCAAACAGTCAGCGACCGCCTCAGAATGTGTGATGGAAAGTGAAACCCTCACAAATCGAGCCCCTCTGCAAGCCCACCATGGTGTCACATGCTGACAACTTCATGACAGAATCACAAGAAATGAGTAACTTGCAGGAAAGAGAGTGGTTTGAAGACAGGTGCAGGGTATACGAGTGTGTGTTGTGGGTGGGGGGGGTGGGATCACCACACAGCCCTCTCTAAATTACACAAAAGATTGTACGGTAAGATGTTTGATGATGTGGAAAGTTTGACGCAGACTCCATTAAATAGGCAGATGTCACTGCTGCTCTGATTGCACCGTTAAATAAATAAACATACAACATGTGATTGGATCCTCACATGCACCTGCGTGGTGACGGCAAGCTTTGCACCCAAAATATCTGCGCATTTTTTTATTCTTCCTTCGTCTGGCATTGAGGCGGATATTTCGGGCGCTGTGGAGCACCTGGTTTTTGATGGATTCGCAGAAAATAATAATGATTCAAACAAGGCTAATCTCATTAAAGGTTTAAACAAAATCCAGGTGCTCAGGTAATCTCTTCTTTCTGTACGACTAATCTTAAGCCTGCGAGACAATTGCTGGATGGCTGCACGTTCATCTGATCTGCATCGCTAGTCAGAGTTTACAGGATGTTTCGCATGCAAAGAATCCAAACGGCAGCTCTCGCTACAGTGCGGCAACGCTGAGGATCAGCCCCGCACATGCAGGAATTCAAGCAGCATGTGTTGCCACAGTGCTGAGTGTGAGTGCTTAGAGAGTCTGATCACTTAGATGTTATGTGTGAAGTACTGTTTGATTGTTTCCTACCCACCTCCTCTCACTATAGGCTGGTACACACTGAAGCTCAAACTGCTGCATCTCTCTGCGAATCATAAATTAGCATCCACTCCGCCGTCAGCCATGATGACCCTCCACAGAAAGCAAATCCTAGCAACAGTGCTTAAACTGGTCATTAAAAACAAATGCAATCCAACTGCTGAAAACACTGGCTGCATATTGCCAAACCTCGATTCATCAGACCTCAAGTAATAGCGGCGCAAAATGTTACTCAACAACAAAATAGCCAGTTAAGTGAAGCCCCACAATAACCTACACACATACACATGCACGCACGCACGCACGCACGCACGCACGCACGCACGCACGCACGCACACACACACACACACACACACACACAC
>JASSRZ010000023.1:8365428-8392039 GCA_032164315.1 Malacoctenus gilli | reverse complement strand
ACGTCTTTGTGCTGGTCAGGAATCCTCAACGCTCAACCAACATGCAGGGAGAGGCTGTTAGCCAATGCACACATGCACGCACGCACAAAATGCCCAAATGCAAATGAGAGCCCAAAGCGCAATCTAAAACAGGAGCACCACCAAACCCTTGGAACTGAAAACAGCAACAACAAAAAAACCAAGCACAGTGACAGGAAGGAAACAAACTGATAACGTGTCATGCAGCTGAGAACTCGGAAAGTTAAAGCCACAATCTCTCACTGAGGAAAGTTATACATGACAAAAACCAACTAGCAATGTGTCAGGTCCACCAAAATTAATTGACAGGTGAGAAACAAAATCATGATCATTCCAAAAAGCCAAAACATCAGTGACGGAGCGGTGAAAGGCCCCTTTCTCAGGATGTTAGCATATTATTGCATGATACTCCTACGATCAGTCTACCAGATGAAGATTCAAACAGAACAGTTAACTTACATTTTTTCATAAGTATCACTGACACATAGTACTCTGGTTGTGGCAGTATTCTATCTGAATTAACTGACGTTTTGTAGAATGAGTCAAAACGTACGACGTGGGAATCCAACTTTGTGGTCCAACCCTTCCATCACTCCGGCTTCACCACAATATACATCGACACACTTCAGCCCATAATTGTGACGGTTAATCCTCAGCAGATAAGAGGAGAAACAAAGAGGAAAGAGCAAGAGATTAAAGAGCCAATTGTTTTAGCTTGTGACATGCACGAGTCCCACATTGCAGTGGATGTGATTACTTCTCGCCGAGCCACATAAATGCCTCCATCAGCCACCGTCAGGAGGGGGTGGAGGGGGGTGGGTGGATGGGGATGGAGATAGAGAGAGAATGGGAAATGTTTTCAGTTTAGTAGTTTTGAAGCCTAATGTTCCATCTGAGACGCGCACAAACCAATTAGCCCGGCTGACCCCAGAGATGATGTGTCAGCCTGTCAATCTAAAGGGGGGGGGTGAAGAGAGGTGTATGGAGGGGGGTGGGGGGGGTGGGGTGAGGGGGCCATGAGATGACTCTTATCTCTCACTGTCTTTAACAGGGCCAGATGAGTGGATGAAGAGGTTAGGAGCAATGGGAAGATGTTACTGATGGCTGCGTCTGGCAGAGTGGAAGGGTCAATTAGGAAAACTGTGAGTGGTCCCAACCCCTGAAGGAGGACGAGAGAAGGTTCACTGTAACATTTGTAACAGCCAGTAAAGAGGAAGATCACCATTATCCCCCCACAGCCCCGCCATGATTGTTCCCACCAGTGTCTGCGCACACATTTTACATCACATTCAGATAGTTCAGTCAGAACAAAAGGTTATGAAGAGCTTACAATGATAAGCTTTGTAAGTACTTTTTGTAATTCTGAATTTTAACAACTTATTTCTCTTTCTCTCTCTCTCGCTCTCTCTCTCTCTTTTACAGACTCTTTGCCATTTCTGCGAGTCTATAATCCAGCCGAGCAGCTCTTTCGTTTGGGTACAGCAGATCCCTGCAATGTGAATGGGTCGAATGAGCGATTCGGCAAAAAGGGGACTTTATTCGGAAAACCAAAGTGCTGTGAATTTTTACATTTTAAATGAAAACTTTGTGGCTTGGATCCGTGGTATGACAGACATAACTTGACAAATTGCTGACAGTCCTTCCACCTGTGAGTGAGGACAGTTATTACATTGTTTCACAAGAATGGACTGTGTTTTCGAAAAAATCTCTATTTTCAGTCTGTGATGTGCAGCTATAGTAAAAACACAAGTGCTCCCTTGCAAATGAATGTCATTTTCTGTGGAAGAAAGTTGTGCCTGGACTTACTGCGTCAAACAAACGGAACCAACCACAACGACTGAAATCAACCCAACCGACGGATTCAGTCCTGAGTGGTCTTGTTAGGTCAAACGGACGCTCCACGGCCTCTCCTTTGGTCCCCATGCAGTCTGTCCCTGCAGGTCCCACATGGACTCCTTCATCCTTGGTCATGACTCTTGTCAAAGCTGGAAGCGGAGATAGATCATTGTTAGGACCACGTTGTGGCAGCGTCATCTTCTCTGTCCTGGTTGTTAGCACATGATGTATCGCCGTTGTCGCGCTCTCTCGGGATCTGGCGCTTCGCGTGCGACTTCATGGCTAAACCCATGAACCCAACACAACCAGCACCAGAACAGCCTCATTAAAACACTGTCAGCATTACAAGGACACGCTGCTGCAAAAGGACTGGCGCCCTATACAACATGCAAAAGAGGAAGTGGCGGCACAACAGCTGCTGGTTGACTCCAGAAAAGACGCGACTGCATCAGTATTTCATCTGCTTGGATCGATTATTGTTGTGCCCATAAGCAAAAGCAATCTGAACAAAACCATCGGCATAAAAAGAGACGAAATGAAGTTGTGTGATGAAGTTAATCAAGTTATAGAGAGAGAAGAAGGGTACAGATGGACGACATTTATATGTATGATAAACAGCACAGATCGTTGTTCATAATTAGGGTTTAGAAGAGGTGGGATAAGAAAAGAAACATGTGCTTCTTGCTGCACTTTCAAGCGTTATTCACTCACTGATCCCTGTTACATATGTACAAAAAACAGGAATTTGGCATAAATATTCAAGAACAGGGTAAAAGGACATATTGATGCTCAGCTATCCTAACTTAGTCACTGTGATTTGTTTCTCTTTTTCCAGACAGTAACACGATCATTCTCAGTCTTTCTACTGTGCTGCAGGACTTTCTCATGTGTCTCAATCGCAAAGTCATTCCGGTAAAATATCTCTTGAGGACACATTATTGAAGGTAATTATCATCATTTTCCACTTTAATTTGAAAAATCCATCTTGCTGATTTTAAAGGAAGAGGCAGCTTTATATGTAAAGCAAAGCTGATGTGCGAAATGCTTTAAATATGTCAGCAGGGGGCAAAATTGGTTCAGCATCCTCGATTCAGTGACCTCAGATCGGCCGAGAGAAATTCTCAGTTGTGACGGGAGTGTGCAGAGAATGTCACAGAGAGAAGGAGCAAAAGATGCCAACGTGGAGGACTAATGTCATGTGAGTGACATTTAACCTCGCTCTCATTCCTCATTCACATCACAGGATTTCATTCGCCTGACTGAAGGTCACCTTTCGCTGACTCAAACTGTCGCAGAGCCACATGAAGAAAACTTCCGCAGCCGCCTAACCACCAGTCATTTACGACAACAGCAGCTTTCTTTTCCTGCTCCTGAACCACAGACCATATTGTATCATGTACATGCCCCCCCAACACACACCCACAGACAGACAGACAGACAGACAGACAGACAGACAGACAGACAGACAGACAGACAGACAGACAGACAGACAGACAGACACACACACACACACACATTTTTTGGGACAAGTGAGACAAGAAAAACCCACAGGATACAACACAATAATTCTTGGAATTACACAGCTCATTAGAGCAGCTTTGTGTCATGAACACACAGCGGCGAGAAAAAGGATTACTATGACAACGTCTCTGCGCAATGAACAATTTTGATCCTAACTGATATTAAAAGATATATGGCTCCTCTCTCATTTTTGTCTCTAAAAAGCAAGCCGTCTCTGCCGTCTGCAGCGCAGTTTTATTTCGAACAATAAATAAATAAATAACAAATCGCACAAGCAATCAAGAGAAGGGATGTTGCATCAGTGAAGCACATCAAAAAGCTCAAAGTAAGTAACTCAGTTCAGGCTCAGCTGAACACCTGCATTTCTTAATATGGTCTCTTAAGCGACCGAACCTTTTGAAAAGCAAGTACCTGGAAGAACTGTGAGGTTGGCCAGTGAATGGAGTTAATGAAGCTGAATTCCTGCCCCTGGCTTGTCTTGCTTTTTCACGGACAGGCTCCAAATTAAATGGAGAAGAAATCACTACATTCCAAAGACAAAGGTCCGCTGCAGTTGGAGCCCAACCAAGGGAAGGAAGAAAATGCAGCCGAATCACAACCCCGAGACCAGCTTACAGGTGGAAATGCTCTGTAAATGGACGTGTGATCTTATTCAAAGAACATCTGCAGCAACAGTGACCAAGACCATCGCTGGGAACGAGCATTTAGGCTGTCTGGGTTCCTGAGAAAGAGCTCGAAAGGAGAATCTATTGTCATACCGAACAGATGGGCGGACCCATCTTCGTCTTCAATATACTTCCTTTGCTGTTTCACCTTCCCAAAAATTGTTTGGTTATGAACCTCAAATCAAGGAACTCTAAATAAATCCAGTGTATCATTTTTTAGTCCGATCTTTAAACAGTGCGGTTCTCTTTCCCGAGCTGTGGAACTAAGAAAGAAGAGCCCTGGACTAAGCCCTAAATAACACCTCAAACATTCATGTACCGGCGGCCGACACCAATGTCTTTCAAAAGCATAATGAACACGAACGCGCTCTCCTCACTTTCGGAATCCGCACAACCGTGTTAGCAGGCCCTCACCGACCGTGGCCCAATATCGACAGGACCAGCTGCTAAAAGACGGGAAAAAGTCCTCCGGACGCAGAGATTCATTTCAAAGGATATCTCACACCAAACTTCCCAAAAGCTCGAAATCCCACGGCCTACTAAAATGAACCAACAAACGCTGAGAAACGGTAAAACATCCCCACATTGTAATGTCGCCCAACACTGTTGGGCATCCAATGACATTTAATGTGTTCACAGGGCACACTCATTAAGGCTCTGTTTGTTAGAGACAAGGCAAGAATGGAAATCTGTGAGGATGGAGAAAAGGTCAGCGCATATGTATTCCATACATGTACATGTTGAGTACTGTGTGTGTTCAGTGTAATCACATGGGTCACACTTTGTACATTGACCTTTACCATAATTTGCCTACGACAGTGAAGCAAATGTCACACCTCTGCATACATTGTGTCTGGGCTGTATTTATTTATTTAACCTCCCCAACAGCTTGTAACAATATTTGGATATTTAATGTTAAAAACAGTGTATATTTCATATACAGATTTAAGTCAATACTTTCTATAACATTTGCTCTTGTCTGTCCCAAAACTGCATTTTCCATATGTTTGATTTTCAGTTCAATTAGTTTCTTCATGATAAGAGAACGAGAAGCTTCCAAAAAAGAACCTCGGAGTAAGATATAAAAGTATTTTGTAATTGTTTTGTTGACGTGAAACTCAAATCAAGAGTATAAATAATGAATGGGCAGGTACTGTCGCTTTAAATACATTAGCATGCAAGACTTCACACCAAAAATAAATATGTACATATTTGCACCTTTTCTTGAAGTAATTAACGCCAATGAAATTAGTTCTCACAAGTCGTCAACAATCACTTGTTTCTTGATTTGCCATCCT
Source organism: Malacoctenus gilli (assembly GCA_032164315.1). Classification (NCBI taxonomy): domain Eukaryota; kingdom Metazoa; phylum Chordata; class Actinopteri; order Blenniiformes; family Labrisomidae; genus Malacoctenus; species Malacoctenus gilli. Next base: position 8,386,701 of record JASSRZ010000023.1, on the reverse strand, counting down.
ATTAAAATGAATGAAACAAGTTCATCATGTTTGAGAGGTTTTTTTTCTCCCTAGCGCGAAATTAGCAGTTACATTAATTCAACACATTATGACATAAATACATTATAACCTGAATTCTTAAGTAACGAATAAGAATCTGTTGGGAAGTGTGATTATAGGAGAGCTGCTCCACTCAGCTTAGATCTTTTCATTGAAGCATTTGACAGTCGTCTCTCAAACAGGCTCAGACGGCTGCTCTGAACACTGGTGTCTGTAAGTTTTCTGTCGTGGTGTTGTTACATTTCTCTTCAGATCCTCCGTTCTCCATCCTGAGATGGACTCAACACGTAGCTAAAAGGTATTTGCAGAAAAAAAAGTTGAATTTTGAGGGTGTTTTGTATGTGATTTTGCTGCTTCTTTATCCTTTCATGCCTTAAAGAGCATTTTTTATGTGGAAATGGTGTAATCTCTCAAGGCCATGCACTTCTTTCAATTCATGCCAGCCAGAAAAAAGGACTTCACCACCCTCATCGAGGCCGCCGTTTGCCAATTTTCACTCCGAGGGAAAGAAGAATTAAAAATCCGTGTGTTGCAGAGGAAGACCCAGAGCCACGGAGGAGGCACGGAGGAGGCTTCTCCCACACCCTGTGCGTGCGTATGTGTGTGTGTGTGATACGAGGCCTTCCACATAGCACAATGATGGTGTTGAAAAATCGATCCTACTACATTTGGTCACAATAACCACAACAAAAGTCTCATTACAGCGACATAATTGTTGTGATCCACATTTCTCCCAGTGTCTCTAAAAAGGATTTGGGAGTTTTGTATATGATTTGCACTCTCGTGACAAACAACAGACGCACTTCGAGCCCTTCAAATCCCTCAGTCTGCTGCATTTTTGGTGGGCTTAGTAAAGCATATTAGCCACAGGCAGCCATTCCCAGCACACTGGCTCCGGAGGCTTTGTTGTGAACATGTTAACGATAACAATCAATCAAAGACTGCAGGGCTAATAATAGGCTTCTTCGAGTCACCGTGGGGGTGTCGCCACCGACGACAAGACGGACATAAATAAAGGTTTGCGAGCATTTTTGTTTGCTGGATAAAATTGTAGGGGCAGCTCCGAGACTGCCTCCTTTACAGTGGCGTTAAAAAGGAAGTCAAAACAAAATTCCCAGTCTGCATTGTGAGCCGTTGGAGAAGTTGATCAGCAGTCGGAGTTTTCTGTTGGCTCGGAGCGGAACAACCTGCTCTCTTGCCATCACCTTCCTGCCAGTGACACAGCAGGCTGCACCGCGGTGACGTTTGGCGCCGGGCAGATAGCAAACAGAGTATTTATCAGAGCCTTTTCTGGGAAAACAGCTGTCTGCTGGCACAGAAGTGATCTAAAACTGATCCAACAAAAAGATGACGTGCGCACTGTGTGAGAGATCTCGGAGCTGCTGAATGGTATTGCATCCTCTCAGCGCCTTTCAAGACGCTGTGACATGCTCAATGGGAGCAACATCAGGCCAATGGGAGGAAGCTGCTGCTCGCTCGATAACGGCGAGTGCATTCTTGAAACAGCAGATCACGACAGCTCCCCAGATGAAGGCCGACAATGGTCATTTTTGAAATCAGATAAAGAATAGCCTTTTACCTTCAAGCTGACGGAGCCAAACTCATTAACTTTAACTTTAGTCTTCAAGAGATAAATGAAAAACTTTGGACTTTTGAAGGTCTTCGCTTTGGAAAAAGAACTGCAAAACGTGTAGGTGTGCAAACGTCCCACACATTTGTTTGGGTATCTCAGGAAGGAAAAGAACTACATTCTTGTTTGTTTTGCAAAGGTCTTACAAAAACACGGTAAAAGACACAATATGGTCCTCCATGGCCTGATGAGGAAGGAGGTGCAGGGAACCAAATACGAGGCAAAAGAGTATCTCTTTGAAATAAGTGGTGGACCACCCACTGCCTACAGAAAACACAGATAACCCTTTATCTGCAGAATGGCGCTTTGGGCCTTTATTGGTCCACATTTGAAGATAATACATGGCATCTTGTAAACAGCAGGCTTTTTTTCTGTCTTAACTCTGACTATTTACAAGAAGACCAAATGTGATTTTAGTATAGAGGCTGTATCACATCTCAGGTTGTTCAGGCTGGATTGTTTCCTTACTGCTGTACACATTTGATCCGCAGCGTGAGCTACAGAGCTATGTTTAAATCACAACTTCATCCACCTCATCAACATCATTCATAGTCATTTTTAGCAACAAACCACGAGATGTACACTGAAGCAATTCAGGGCAGACTGCAGTGCTTTTGGAGCTTGCCATGCCGATTTGAATGACCTCATTCATGGAGGTTTACATTTCAGACTAATTTCAATCACACCACAGTTGAGTTGTATCGGGTTAAAGTTTAGCGAGTTGTAAACACTATAAGGTTAGAAAACATGGTGTACACGAATGCACGTATGTAAAAACTGATGTTTGTTTTCAGTTGAAATGAAGAGTCTGGCCACAAACACCATCAGCCATCATATAGAGTTCGTTGTCACTCAATGATGGTCTTTCTCAATGATTCATCCTGATGAGCAAACTTGGACTGTCAAAAATAGCTCCTGCAAAGCCTGGCGAAAGGAGGGATCACATATAAACAACCTGTACCAGCAGCCAGTGATTCCTGTGGCTGCTCAAATTGTTCTTAAGTTCAAGGTTAAGGTGTTGGCAAACACCCATATGATGCCCAGAGGGGGGGCATATATAGAGAACAAAAAGATATAAAGCTTAAAAGATGGAAATAAGGTAGATAAAAAAAACTATATAGAATCTTTAGAGACAATAAATGGCAGTATTTCATTCAATAATACATTTATTATTTCATGTTTTTAGCAGAAGTGGAAAAAGATCCATAGAAGTCTAATTTTGGAGATGTACATCTAAGAAGTAAAAGTTCCCTGTTTCCACATCGTAGTCTTCTGATTGAATCTGTTGAATTTCCAAACTCATTTTGGCACGTCATGGAAAGACCCTTAAAATATACTCAGGCATGGAGCTCAATGATATAATATTGAATTGTCTGACCTCTCTGGGATTACATGAATTTTTCTCCTTCATGAAATGAGGAAAGTTCTGAAGAAGTCCCATTTGAATATTGCAGGGAGCCATTGAAGATCTATGCATGATTAAAACGGCAGCACCGCCGTCTTGGAAGGAAATTATACCGCTTGGTTCTCGACGTTGTGCTGACTGTCACGTCTCCGTCTGATGACCGAGCATTCAAACTATTACAAAAACTTCCATGGCGACATCTGACCATGTATGTGAGCAGAGCACAGTTCAGAAACGAGATGACTCTCCTTTTGCATCTTTCCCCCCAAAAGTCGATCGATGACCGCTTTGACACCAAACCGCTCTCCAAACATTGCTTCTGCTTTGCTCCTCCTGGTAGCCCACTGGGGTCTGCTGCCTTTTCCACAAGCACCTCCAGGCAACAATTAGCCAGTAAAACAATTAATCAAACAAATTTCACTGGTGCAGCAGCTCAGATCGGCAGCCAACAAAACCCGCAGTCAGTAATTGAGCCAGTAATTTAAAAAGGTAATTCATCACGGGGCCAGCTAACGAAATAGAAGTCTCGCTGTGTCGCCTTGTCGAAACTTGTGTAGACTCCAGATTAGCCCGTGTGGAAAGGCAAACAACCGACTGCATGTACATGTGGCTGAGAAAATCGAACAGCCTGAGCGCCTACAGTGCTGCAGATCCCAACAGGTGGTTGTTTATCATCTTAACGAGTCAATAGAATATTCAGGCATCTAACGAGGCGACTATGCAACCAGGCATTCAAAGAGTGACAAAAGAGAGGATAATTTATCCCCTCCTGAGGAAAAAACGGGTTTCTCGAACGGCGAAGTTCTTCACTTTGCTACGACCCTCCACCTTTATTTGCCAGCCAGATGCTCACCCTGGGTTCCGATGCGAACTGATTGAGGCAAATTTCATTTAGTTTCCCCTGCTGCTTTCCTCATGAGGACAAAGAAGGGTGGAGGACAGTGACAGCATGTGGTGAAGAGGCCCCGTAGAAATCTCCCGGTGAGGGGAGATAAAAGCCGAAAGTAAAGTGTTGGATGTTCTTTGGGTTAATTACATTTGACACCCATCCTTTCCTTGTGTGCCTCCCCTCAGAGGTCGCACTCTGTAAGACAGGACAAAGTGTAGGACGGGCTGCAGATGAACAGAGGGGATCTCCACGCTGAGTGTCAGGGAAAGGGGGCGTTGCGAGGATACGTAGCTTTCACTTTGATCAGAGCGAACGTTCCGCTGACACTGCCTTCTCTTTTGGGTCTCCAAGGATCCTCTCAAAAAGGGGAGGGTTAATATTTGAAGTCTCACATTAGAACGGGGCGGACGAGAAGCTGCTGCATGTAATCTCAGTGAGAATCCCTAATGTGCGTTCGATGAATTATGCTTTGCTTTTGGTGTGAACATGAATCGTCATGTTCTAAAACACTCGGGAGAAAGTGATGCGAATGTAAATGGGTGCAGCTCGTGGAAATGTCATACGATTAGAATGTCACGTGTCGGGGACCTTTCAGTGTGGAGCTCGTGCTTCCCTCCACTGCAGCATTTCTTTGCTACATCGATACCCTTCGACAATCTCGAACATATTGTCCAACTGGTAGCCAGAAGCGGCACACAAGACAATTTGAAGAGGCCCAAAGATAAGTGTAAATGATGAACATCGTGTTCAACACTTTTCTTCTGTTGCTCAAAATTAATCACTTTAAACTCGTTTATTACCAGCTGAATTGCAGGCACTGACAATCTGAGACAGATAGGACTTCACTCTGACATGAGACATGCGATTTCAGATCTCACTTTATTTCTTGTGTAAAAAGTGCACTACATTTGAGGGTTTTGGGACTTGCTTGTATTGTTTTGTGCCACAACTTGTTTTAAAACGAGTTATTGCTACTTGAGGTTATTATGCCACCATTAACTGGTTTACTTGATCTAAATCCACATTTGCAAGACAAACTGGGGACTCTAATGCTGCCTGTATGTGCTTGAATTAATGTAAATGATGGCCTGTCTCACTGTTTCTTCCCAGCGATAAACTGGCAGCCAGTCCGGGCTGGAACTCACGCTTCCGTCTGCAGGAGAAGCACTCAGAGAAACGAGGATTGAGCTGGTAAAGAGGATGAATGGTGGGTGGACGACAAAGGGTTCATTAGAAACACCCTTTTCAATGGCAGGCACACCCACCCCACTATCTCAGATCCAACCCATGACCCAAAGCACTGGTGGGCGTGCTCGTACTGAGTTGGCTCTCTCATCTCTCAGGAGACAGAAGCAGTCGGTCGGCCTCTCACATTAATGGCGCAACACAGAGAATTAGAATTTGATACCGGCACCTGACGCAGCGCTTGGGCTCGTTTCCCCAGCTGCATTCACTTAGCTGGGACGCTTTTGGCGTACCGCTCATAATGGATTTTCATTCGTACGCCGGCTTCCTCGTGACATTCTGGCAGCACTTATCGAGGAGACAATTAAATGTTTCCCCTTGCTTGTGATCATGTGTTGTATGTTCCAACAGGAATATTTCGAGCTGCTGTCGCTGAGGCAAAAATGACAGTGCATTAAGGACCAGGAAATTGAGAGCAAAAGAGATGCTGAGAATGAGAATGAGCGCACATCAGAGAAAGAAGTGTGCCTTAACATTCCCTACCATTCCCCTACTTTGAATCAATACAAAAACCCGAGCTTTTACCCCCTCCAACCCCAAAATACGATTTAATGGCTCTGTATGAATTTCCCCCTCGGCCAGGGACAGTAAAGGCTCATCTCTCCTGGTGATGCTTCCCCATCTTTCAATATTCTGTCACCTATATTCCACAGAAGCATTTACCGTCCCGGCCGTTTATGTGGAGCCATTTGCATTAAAACGATATTGGCATCTATAGCCGGACAGCTGGACACTGCTGCGACTGCTGTTATCCCCGCTATACGCTGCTTGGGAGCAATAATACTTTCCGTTTTCTTAGAATAATTTTCCGACTGAATCAGTCGAACTCCCTCAAGCCAGGCACATGCCGGCGCGGACTGTAAATGAGACTGGATGGAGCTCTGTTCTTCCCGAAGCTCCGAGGCAGAGATGCAAATGTTTAATGTTGTTTTTACATCAGGATTAGACGCCACAAACGCTTTCGAGTCGTGCCGCGACACATTGGAGTCAATGAGTCCTCCAAAATTAAACTTTTTCCCCCCTCTCTGAAATACATCATTTAGCTTGTTCCCTCTCCCTCACTCTTTCATTCACACACCCACCCGATCATGTAATGTTTCACTGGCTGTCTCCCTCACTCAGTCCCACACACACTCCATTAATTGTTCCGTCTCACTTAATCAGAGCGACACATTAACTGATTCATGGCCCTTATCATGTACTTACTCATCCACACTCCTCTACTCCTACCTTCACACCGACACTTCCTTGTGCACTAAATCACTCCCCATCTCAGTGCTCCCCAAAACGAGGGTGCTTCGAGGACAGGACAGAGGTTTTCTCCCGATGTCTCACTTTCCCGTCCATTTTTTGAAATGATGTGCCCCACAACATCAAAAATAGCAACCGGCTTCATTAGCCGGATGGTTTTTCAAACATAGAGAGACCAAAGGTCAAAATTAGTGCATTAATATGCTGGTTTGCTGCGGCTGGTGGGCTCTAAGTTGGCAGCTGTCAGTAACACTTCACGCCTCCGTTTGACAGGTTTCTTCCATGAGTTCATCAGCTACAAAAATAGTGACCAGTCGAGTCAGTTGTCAGATTTGACAGACCGGACTAAACTTGCAGGAAATTCGGGGGATATTTCCACACTCCGACCAACTCATTACTCTCTAAGTTTTCCACATAGTACGTGCTTAACATCTTTTCGTTTGCATGTAGACAGGCCTATTTTCCATAAGGTTTGACCAGAGGATGCTTTTCCACTGGTTGATCCTCATAAGCTGCAGTTCCCAGGGGGCAGGACCTGCAGCTGGATGGTTCACAATTATGGATATGTCCCCAGGCAAAGGACATGCTTTGTGTTAATTAAGGTAAAGGGGGGGGGGGTTCAAATTAAATCAAAATAACGAAGATGAACATATAACTTGCTTACAGGATCAAATTCTTTGGCCACAAAGTATGAGCTGAATTCTATCTTGCTGAAAAGATAAAGATGGCTGACTTTACATCAGATCCAGTGGGATTCAAACCAACTGATCTTCACTAATGGGGGGGCAGGGTTCTTATGCTTGGTCATTAGTATCACATTCATAACTTCCGCTTCTTCTGAAAGAACCTGAGCAAACTGCAGAAAGCCTCACAGGTGCATTTTCTGTCAATGTTTAACGTGTAGTTAAACGGACAGTACGCTTTACATGTCAGTGGTCTTCGATTTTTAAATGATGTCTCAGAGCACCACCACCACATTGTCAATTATGGCGAGTATACAGTCCACTTTGCTGGTGTCATTAGGCTGACATTGATCAATGGCTTCATTAGAGGCGCTGAGCAGCCTCCACATCTGAGGAATCTTCAGAGCATGCAGACCGACAGCACTGATCCAGCCAGTGAACTGTTGATGAGGGATGCCGGGATATAAAGCAGAGCTGCTTCTTCTCTCTCCAGAACTCCTTGAAGACATTTAGAACAATCTATAGGGATCATGATGGCGGAAATTGTTTTTTGTGTTAAAGAACTGGATTTATAAACACATAGAAATCACTAATGAGTTCAGGACAACTTGAATGACGCATTCTCAGCCAATATATTTATTGAGAATTCTGGAATCTTGTTGCAAATCATGAATCAATGGCTGGATGGATTCCTGCCGGTTTGTGATCGATACGATCCACCTATCAATCTATCCTCCGGTCTATATACAGCACACATCCATCAAGGAATGAATCCATCCGCTGGTAAACTCGTGACAGGCAGCTATGCAGCACACAGACTGTCTCCTGAAGCCCTCAGATTCAGACCAAAACTGAAATCTCCGGAGTTTACTGTACAGTCCTGCAGGCGTCCAAAAACTGTTTGGGATTGAAAGCCCAGTAGCCTGTCGGCTAAAGAAATGGTGCATAGCCATAACACAGCTAGTTTGGTGCATCACCTGCTAGGTTTTCAGATTTTTTTTCTCCTTCTTCTAACTTTCGGGTTGCTGGACTCTTAAACCAGGATGACACGTTGCCACTCATGATTCTTTGTCACAAGTAGATCCAGCAGAAGAGCCCAGAGGTCATTCTCACAGAGAACTTTCCCCGAGGTGCTTATGTCAGGACTTTGTGGCAGCCTTTGTTCCCATTCAGCTGCCTGTAAGTTTACTCAGGCTCAAGCAGTGACACATCCTGATGCCCGCTCATGTTTGGATTTGGTGGTGGCGGCATGAGTGATGCATTGCTGCTGTCAGACCTTCGCCATGGTGGACATTTTGACTGAGTTAATGAAAGATGCCACCGTCTACTCACTAAAAAGCTGATTGTTATGATCTGTGGTTCACTTTCACAGCTGACAATGGTGCCCCACAGATTCGCATCATCCACGTAATCCATCCAAATTTCACAGAAGTCACAGAGAAACTTCTCCAAGTCAACAATGACGTCAGCTGTGTCCAGCTTTAAGTTATTGATTTGAACTTGCTAACATAATTGAATAAGAGATAATTGTTATTCAAGGCTCTTGCTTCTAATTTATTGCACCAATAAAAGCGGACTGGCGTGTGAACGTGCTCTATTTTTTGCCCCGATGTCAGATTGATACAACTTTGAATCACTTTGTGCTGCTGGTGATAAAAGGAGAGGCTCTGCTGCTGCTCGGAGTGAAATTAGATTACAGGAAGGTTATGAATCAAAAACACTTCGTCATATAGCTGTGACTAATAGGAGCCTCGCCATAGGCTGGGAAGCATTAGTCAGTTTTTACAATGCTGCCTCTAAAGAGAGAAAAAAAAAGAAGTGAAATTACATCTGTGAAAATGATCCAGGAGAGGATTTCAGTAGAAATATCTGATAATGAGATTGATTTTGATTAATCCAAACACTAAATCACGCCACAGGCACAAGTCAATGGACAATGGCAAATTTGTATTTGAAGGCTTTCTTTTATTTGACCATCTTAATGGTCATTATATCTCCCTTTGCTAACTACAAAGTGCTTTCACTGCTTTCGATTGTGTTTTCTCCCCAATAAACCTGCAGTTAGCTGTAATGACTCATCTCTTTATGTTGAAGTTTGAAATTCCTGCGAAACACTTGATGAATATTTGATCAACTTGGGCCAAGAAGGCAATCCGTCAATCAGCTCCTCCTTGTTTCAGAGTCCTTCCATCACTCCCTGGAGCGGTGCCAAATCGCAGCAAGCCTTCATAAGATGCATATCCTTTAATCTTTACAAGCGTGCCAGTCTGGCAACATAATGATATGTAATACAATTTTGTGGCTTTGGAAGGGATTTTAAGGGTGCATATCAAAGACAGTAAAACAGTCATGAATCTGAGTTATGAGACTGTCACATCACACAGAAATGTGTTGTCCCATCTGTTTGAATCGGAACGGCTGAAGTGAAACCAACAAGTATTCTCCTACTAAATCTTACGATCCTGACATTCTCTGTTGTTACTTCAGCTCTTCAGGTGTGGATGGAGGCAAACAACACCGCAGCTGAAAGGGTGTTAGGGTGTAAAGAGATCAGTGCAGAGGCAGGGGCGACTGGTATTGCTCAAGTCTCATGCCGAATGGCTCCTCACAGAAATAATACTTCTTTAATTTGAAGAAGAATAGAAAAGAAAGTGATTTTGATTGATTTACAACACAATCCTTTGAGACTTAATGGTGGAACCATCTTGTTTTGTCCATAGCAGCTCATCTTTAATTTGTATCTGCATTTATTTGGAAACCCACTTTTGAATGATGTAATTATGAGCACACAATTAGGAACAGGCCGGAATAAGAGTTGAATAACTGTGCGTTTAGATATTTCCACGGAGCAGGCACGTGAAAACATGCGAGTCGCACCGTATGTTATGGCCTTAAGGTCACACCATGCTGAGCACTTTGGGAAAGCGCTCTGCCACTCTCCGAGACATAAAGGCAGCACTGCTCACCCCCATGATCAAAACATTTTTTTTACAAAAAGGGAAGTTTTTCAGAGTGAAGTTCTAAAGCCTTTGCAGCTTTATGTCAAAATAGCACCGAAGCTGCACTGCAGGCATTATTCTTTATCACAGAACTTGTCCTAACGAACAAAAAAAACAATGGATGTTTAAAGATAATAGGAAAAAAAAAACCTGAAGCCTTTTATACATAAAACACCACATATTCTGTGACTCGTTGCAGTGATCACCACTCTCAGGTTGCTGCTCAACGTGGGAGCCACTAATTAAAAGATGCTGCCAATAAACATAATACCTAATGTATTCTGTAATCTGCCTCCTGGTGAATCACAAAGGCAAAAGTGCCGTTCCACAGGTAAAACGGTTATACACTTCAATGAGGTGATTAAAAACTCTTCAACACAATACAGAATACTACAATAAAATCAGGGAGTGTATTTTATGCATGTTCATACTTTCACTAAAGTCCCATCCGTGAATACACCTTTAATTAGGAGGGAACTGTTTGTGGGCTGGCAGCACTGATCAGTTCAGTTCTACCATAGCATGCGAGAACAGGCCAGAATGGACAGAAACAAGTCAGTGTGATGAATGGGAGCCCACAGTTGAAACTGAGACACATTGAGAGGAAAGGTGGCATGGGAGAGAGTTCCAGACTTCAGCTGGTCAGTGGGAAAAAATCTAAACATGAGCTTTACAAACTCAAACAGATGGATGGATTTACATTTTTAATCCAATTAACTCACAGTTTGTTTTTAATATACACGTGCACTGGCTCTGATTTGAAGTGGCTCTCTCTGGAAAGTATAGTTTGGTGCATGAATGGGCTCTGTGGCCAGTGACTGCGTGTCCTTTGTAAAAAGTGGCAGAAAAAAAAGGGGGGGGGGGCAGGCCAAGCGAGACATGATATTCAAATTAACGGAGTCACAATGGTCTTCTGTCAATAATGACATTGAGAGGTATTGGGTGAAGGAGTTCTCCACAGTTCATCATCCGCTGTGAAGGCGTTAAGTAGGACAGGCTTTGCACTGGTTGAATCATCCCTGTGAATAATCATCCTCCATGAATAAGAGAACAGGAGGTCGCTGAGAGCCAAACCTTCCTCCTATGGAAACTCAACAAGGTCACTGTCTGAGTGAGCTGGAACTGTTTTTTATGAATGATGATTCATTCATAAGCCTTTTGCTTGAATGTCAAATAATCAGTTGGCAATTTGTCACCGTGACTTCATCTGATAAAGGATGTTACAACAACGTGATGCCATGATTACCGTATTGGTTTTGTTGGCTGGGTCAGTATTTCGACAATGACACTGACGAGGGTACAGTAAACTATTTTCTCTGCAAGAATGAACCTAAAAGCTCAGCAGGAGGAAACACTCAAGAGCTGTGCACAAGGAGGGACTGTGAACAAACTGGATGCTGTGATGGACAACTGAACACCTTCCCCTCCACAGCCCCACAAGCAGCTGTGACAGTTATAGCAGTCCTATAACAGTCAGATCATCATGATGAAGTCTTTTTGTATTGCACCTGTTGCCTTTGTATCTCTTTAGAACAGTTTATGAGGCTCTTTTTTTCTGAATTCTTCAATTTTTTTTAAGTATAATTTATCTGAGATTTGAAAGATAGCATCCATCAAGCAATAAAGAACAAGGGAGAAATACTCATCAAGCTGTATTTTTTTGATTTCGACTAATCAGGAACGTGTCAAAAAGAGGAAGATACTGATGGAAAGTGCTGAGGGGAGATTCTGCGGCGTCTCTGCAGTGTTGAGAGGATTCCCTTCAACTGCAGGGCACTTCATCCTGCTTTCCCGTGTGTTTCAGGCCGAAAAATGCCCCCCTGTTCTCAAAGTCAGCTCGAGTGACTGATAAAAGGCTTTTCTAGCTGTGAAGTGTGCCAGCCTTCGCATCAAAACTGAGCCCTCCCAAAGGACCCGCAGTGGGTTTGAAGTGAGGCACAGCTTTTCAGCGGTGTCACATCACATTTTCCCTCAGTCACCGAGCGCAGGTCATCATTGTCAGCCGGACTCAGAGAACAAGTTTGGCGGAAAACAATTATCACGTCCGTTTGTTTCCAGCAGTTTTTGGCTGTGTACCACAGTTGAGGAAAGTTCCACCAGAGCTCCCAATTAGGTTCCCCCTTTTAATGAGGGTTTATTAAACGGGATTACAAACTTGTGCGTCGCTTTTATTGGGAGGCTAATTATAACATAAACCTTGGCTTCTGTCCATTAGCATCCATTGTGAGGATTTGAACAGTATCCTGATGCTCCACAAGGCTTCTCTGAGCCGCGGCTAATGGATTGCCTTCACTAATAAACAGCACGATCGATCGACGTGTGCCTGCGAATGCATGTTCGGGGCCTTTCGACATGATGAAAAGATCCCATCAGCAAACACTGAATAGGCAGAGATGCTGCCATCATCAAAGCCTTGAAACACAATGGCCGAACAAATGTGGTTCAGGGGATAATGCCCCTTCCAGGGAAAATAGCTAAATGTGATTGCCTGCCCATCTTGTTTCAGTTACAGCACTCTGTGTGTATCCCTGGATGAGTTTGTTTCTTGCCGTCTGTCCCATCTGACTCCCTGACGGATTATGAACATCGAGGACGGGGGAAAACCATTTTTTAACTAACTTTTTTCCACTCACTAAATGGATGAAAAACAAAAACCTTTTTTTGAATTTTAAGGGTGCAGATTTATCAGCCAGGTCAGACAGGGATTTTGGCTTATTTGGCACATTTGTAATTACCTGCACAAGGTGTGTATAAGTAGATTAATCCAAGGGCAAAATGCAAATAGGCAAAAGACCGAAGGCAAATAGGTTGTGATCAAATAAAGGATGGAGGGATCGGACGGCTGGATTAACAAAACTAATGGACCAAACAAAGGCAGGAGATTGTGGATCGGGTGGAGGGGGGTAGGATCCACTTTTTCTTTTAAATCACTAGTGATTAAATAATTGAATTAAATTCCAGGTGGATGACTGTAATGAGAAGTAAAAAAAAACAATCAGGTCTTGTGAATCAGTCATGACAGGCTGGAAGCAGGAACTCAGAGATGGATGTCGGTGGGTTTGCAATGACGGAGCATGCCGTGTGAGGCATTAGATGCAGCTTATCTACTTTGCTTTGAACCTTTGCAAATCACCTCGGTGTGTAAAATACCTACACTGTAATGTGTTGACAACATGCATGAAAAACATGTCCCAAAAAGAACAATGATGATGGCTTCTTTCCTCCTTTCCTCACTCCAGTCGCGTCACTTCCATAAGCTGTGACACGGATAGTTAAACTCAATACATGGGGGGTTTAAAACGAGAGCTCTTGTCAATTCTCTCTCTCTCTCACACTCACACACACACACACACACACACACACACACACACACACACACACACACACAGAGTATCACAGTATGGTTGGCTGTACCACCTCCTACTGTATATGTGGCTGGAAAGCAGCATAACACACAATATGATGATATAAAAGGTGTTAATATGGTCTCCAGGACAAAGGACGATAAACATGTGATGCTTTCCTAAATTCAGGCTCTGAGGTCAGGTGTTAAATATCCCTCGTCAGGCGTAATCTCATCCCCTGACCGAAGATTTGCCCTAAGTTGATCAATCTTTCGCTCTTTTGGCTGGGAGTCGCCCACCTTTCCTCCGAATCATTAGCACTAAAAAAATCAAGCAGACCCTGAAAGAGTCGATGAGGATTTAAAAAAAAAAAAACCAAACGAAAAGAAACCTTAAAGACCGGGAGAAAATGAGCTGTCACTTCATCAATGCGATTCAGCATAACAGGTAAATTTGAAAGGTAAGCTGGTGGAAATCGTGTCTGTTTTGCAGATGAATGTACGAGTACGATCTGCATGCTAAACTCAAGCCGCCCTACGATTTCAAGGTTTAAACGGGACTCCAGGGAGCCTTTTTTTTTGCACGGCAATCATCTTCAGCGTCTTTTTATCACTTATGGACACCTGTCAACAAAACAGCTTCCAGGCGTCGCCTTGTCTAAGCACACACTAGCAGATAGAGACATAACCCTGAGTGCGGCACGATAGCATCATCCAGCAATACGCCATTATCCCTCTTTACCATTCTTTCCCTTGACTCCACTAGACTTTAATCATTTATTAATTTCCCTCGTGGTCTGAGAAAAGGCATCACAGTCTGAATTTCAACGGGCGAGATCAGAGGATTGGGGTGTCACTTTCTCATATGAGAAAGAATATGGAATGTGCAGCTTTCATCCCAGCAATCAGCCAAATCCACCGTGGACAAGCATATCAATACAGTTGGGGGGGGGCGGTGGCTTAGGGGAAAGCGTAGGAAGAAACATTGAATTATGTGACATTTGTTGACAGTTGGGGTTTTTTTGCTATCGAACCTTTCTCTTTCTTTGACACAGCAGCAGTGAATGCACAGGGACATATGATTCATTCATGGAGACAACATGTTTGTTTATAACACTGTGTGCGACGGCAAACATGGCAGATGGCAGACATCCGACACCGACTCCAAACGTTCGCTCTCAATATATCGGAAGTGATGCGCCTCAAAACCTCGGGCCGTGATCGCGAGTGGCAGCGCCACAAACAAGTCTCCAAAGACCACAGCGAACCTCTGGGGGGAGGGGGGGGCGGAGGACAGCGGCACGGCGGCCAACAAAGAGCGGCGGCGGCGGGAACATGTCAGCTGAGGTGCGAGGGGGAGAAAACTCTGATGGCACGTGAGACAGAAGAGCGGAGGCCAGGCCTGACGTGGGGACGACTTCAAAGGGACGGAGATGGAGGGGCAGCTTCAAAGGGCACCGATAAGTGGGCGATGGGAGTCAAGCGTGCCAACAAATGCAAGGGTGGAAAGATAGCTGCAATTTATTTGTCACCTCAGGACGTTATGACTGAGAGGCGATTTAATTTAGATGTCCCTCATAACACTGATTAGCATATCCTTTTACGAAAGCTGAAAAAAAAAACCCAGACACTCATCCAGAGACACTTTGTATTCGAGTCATTTATGCAACATACGGGAACGTTGCTCTCCTGTGTGCGGTGCTAAGTGCTTTTTTGTTGCGTCTCCATCTATATGCAACTGGGATGTGGCGAGAAACTAATGACTGCCCGGCTTTCCATAGTAGGATGTGGAACGTTTCCAGCTTTTCAGCAGCGCGCGCACACACACACACACACACACACACACACACACACACACACACACACACACACACACACACACGCACAGACGCAAGCACGCGTTTTCCTTTCATTAGTCCTCTCAGGTTGTTGTCGTCTTTTTTTTTCCCCTTTATTCTCTTTGCTGAACCAGACACACAACAAGACAATCCCGTCTCCAATTGATTCCATTTATTGATGTTTTATTCATTGCTGTCGTACCTGCAACTGATCTGGCCTGGTGTGTTTGACTTGAAGTGCCTGAGGGTATTTTCTGACACTCTAGAAAAGTCCGTGCAGCCACCCCTGCAGATATTTAACGCTGCTCTCGGCGGACGGCAATACTCCACACAAATGACTCCCCGCTGCTCGTAGCTCAGACTTGCCACACAGATAGCAGGCAGTCATTTCACAGAATCAGCCTCATAAAAAAATGAAATATTTCCAGCAAACAAAAAATTATTGCCAGTTAGTTTAATTGAAAGCAAATCAAAAAAAAAAAAAAGCAATGCTGCGACGGGGCTGAAGCAGTGGGATTTTTCTCCTTTCCCAGAGACGATGTGGCAGAAAAGTAATTTGTGTTTAGCTTCCCTTCACTGGCTGCGTTTATAACTGTCAGAAATAATGGAGGAAAATTTAGCTAATGATGCCGAAAGCTAGTTTGAAGCCCAAACTATATGTGTGGAAACCACACACCTTATAGGTCAAAATAATGTGCCGCATTTCTCTTGAATGTCTTTAAGTTTCTCAAAGTTACAGGAAGAGCAACAAAAAACTGAAGGCAACTCTGGAACTTCCTCAGATTCACGAACCGTAAAGGCTGCCGATCACTTTGTTTCAAGGAGTTAATTTCAATCACCTCATAAGCAGGGTAAATGGTGCTACTAACCACACATGTCTATAAACTGGAATGACACTTGAAACAGCTTCCACAGAATCAGCAAACCTGATGAGTGAAAAAGTGCGATGTGTTCAACAGACCTTGTTATACGTTTTAGTAGCTTTTCCACATGAATCTGAAAAAATGAATCTCGAAATAAGCAGGAAAATGATGAATTTGTGGGCGATTATGTCCCTGATAAGACACTTTGACTTGGATCAAGTAAAAACTACTCGGTAAGATTTGTGTTCACACTGTTTGACCATCCTGCTGCAGCTGGCACTCGAACCCTCAAGAAGAGAGTTTCATTTGATATTCCTCCACATTGAACAAAGGACCTATACGATTTATTTTCTTGTACTTCTGCGTTGAACTTATCTTCATGGAACTAAAGGAAGAAGCTTGATGAAGAAGGAGCCACATCGATCTGCCTCGAAATCAACATTCAGAACACATATGCATGTTTGACACAGCAGCACGACAACATGCCCCCTCCCTTTTATTAGATGCAACATTTAGATGCAACAGTGAGTGGGTGATTTTAAAGGATGTCTTACATCACAACGATTCCAACGGGGAAAACAGTGTCTGTTCTCAAGCCCTGAACGAATTAACTTTTCATGAGGCCAATGGTTATTGATGAACCCCTGCGTGTCCCAAACTCGTTTTAAGTCATGCCAAACGGAGCCACAATAGAGCCAAGTCCTCTTCACAACACACACACACACACACACACACACGCGCGCGCGCGTTACTTCCCAGAAAACACAGAATGCGCCTCCTGTGCCAAGACGCTAAATCATTTATTTGGGACCGCAGTGTAAATAAGAATTTGAATTTGTGTTTTTCCCCCCTCCTTCACGCATGAGTAAACAGTGAACAATCTATCGCAGCAGCACCTTAAATGTCACCCAACAGTCACTCACTGTCGTGTTTGGTGATTTACAATTTTGGTATCTCGCCGCAGAAGCAATCACTCAGTTAATTTGTCCTTTTTTGTTTGGGTGGTCCCCATTACTGCGTCAGCCCATCACGGGTATCAGTGCTGGTACGCACAGATCCGGTATTCCCTTAATGAGCTTGCCGTGAAACCATCGAAAGTTCATCCAAAGCTTTTTTTATTGGTGGAAAATAAAAGAGCAGACAACAAAGTCCAATGTGTCCCTGGCTGATACAAAACAAAGCCAATTGCAAAGCTTCCACAGACTTTTGCAGCTGCTTTTGTTATTATATTTACATCTTTTTTTGTGTGTGTTTGTGCACTCTGGTCTCCAAGCTGCAATTCCTCCAGCTGATTGCCATTCATAGGCTGTGCCTCCCATTAAACAGACGTGTCGCTGCAAGTTAAGGTGCCAGCTAAGAACGTGCCACAACATGGGAATTGTGTTGCATGGTAGAGAAAACAAAGCGTGCTGTTGCTGTGGATATATTAAGAGGTAATACGGCAATGTAGAGCAGGCAAAAGTTAGGGAAAAAAAGGGTTCCTTGAAAAACACCTACGGTTTTAATCACTGTGAATGTGCATTCGCATTATGTAAATTACCGAAACTTCTAAAGGACTAATGCCACCAGAAAATATTCAGCAGTTACTGAAAGCTGAGCGAACACTTTTGTTGATATTACAGTGACTTCACAAAAGCTCGTGATCAGTGTCCAAAAATAGCTTCTTAAGTGTGGTAAAACCAATGATTACAAACCAGCAACAGGATCTTTTCAAACCCTTAATTACTGTAGCTATAAAAGGGGTGGAGCAAAATATTGCGGGACAGTTAAAGGAAGTACTCATGCAACTCAGGAGTACAGTTCGTGACTGTAACACACTTTCCTAAGAAATGAGCGCAGCTGCTCACAACAATGGACATTCCTCTTTACTCGGTCTGTATTCCTGACAAAAACAAGCCAGGTGGCATTCCTTCAAAGTCCATAATCGCGGATAAAATGCTTGCATAGATGCTTTCCCTGACATAAAATGACCAACTGAACTGTTCCTGACACGAAGATGCTTTCCTCAAGTTCCGAAAAGGCAACACAAACCGTGATTTTGTGAAAGTGACATTCAACACAAAGACAGGCAATGTAATCGTCCCCTAAGCTGTGTGAGCCAGAGTTTGTCAAAGAGCAGATGTCACAGAAAACAGGACGTCCTTGGTGGAGCATTGTGATTGATGACGAAGACGCTTCGAGAGTAAATGTGTCTCGTCCAGTCTCCTGCTGAGTGCCGCGGCCTCCATAAATCTGGGGAGAAGCCTCCGATCTGCGCAAGGACTACAGCCCAGCATGAATCCTCGTTTCATTCCCAGATTTATGGCGGCAGATAAACAACATTTACAGTTGACGGTCAGTTTTCCCCGGCTGTTTGTGGACATGCACGAGTCCGTCTTGTGCGTGCTGCCGGGGGGAAAGCGATCGTAACATCACTCCTGAGTAGCATTCATTAAAGTTCGCCCGCCTCTCACCCAAGCTAAGTTTGTGTCCTTAACTACTGCAATGTCGATCATGGTGGTGCCTCTATGATGCCTATAACATGTTCCATTTTCGATCCATCCAGACTGTCAGTCCATCTGTGGATCTATCTGCCTGCCCCCCAATTGGAAAGTAATTGGACAGGTCCGAGTGGCAGCTGACAAGGCTTGCCTGGCAGATGTGACCAGGAAACACGAGCGCTGGCTTCAATTGAAGAGACAAGGGGCCTTTTCACAGGCACAGATGGAGCCCTATAGAGGGAAAGGAAATTACACAACGCAACGGATGAGGAAAAAGATTTCCATTTCACAAATGGCTTCTCGCTTGGATGCAGCTCAAGAGTGAACGAGATGAGTCTCCCTCGTTTGCTCGTGGATCGGCTGCTTCTGCTCAGTGGGATGATGAAAGTTTACAGGACATTACAGTTGGTCATAACATATGACTGGAAGAAAGATACATGACATGACCAATTATTTGGCAGTAAAAGTTGAGAGTTTCTTGGTCATTAGCAGAAGCCGCGTTCGGACCCTCTGTTACCTCTGACATTCTTCCCTCTTGGCAGAAGCAACAACTGCTCCAAGATACCGAGCCTAAACACAAATCAGCACTTGAGAGAAAATCTGTAAAGAACTGAAGACTGTGTTTTCTACAAACTACATTTAATCCATCAAAAAACAAAGTTAACCATGAAAAAAAACACAACAGTCATTATATTAAAATAAACAAACATTAAACATAAAATAAAATACAGGAGGACGCCCTCCCCCCACAACCATTGGTAATGCACCACATTCAACCCTTAAGTAATAGAGAGGAGGCAACGTATCCTGATTACAAATGGATTTGAGCTTTATTCTATTATGCACTGAGTCGTGAAAGAACAGAGTACTGCTAAATACGCACTAATGAGTTGGATGAGATGTGTTTAAAAACAAATCGCTGCATTTAAAACAAACACAATTATGCATAAAATATCGAGAGGGAGGCTTCACGTTTTGTCACGGTGAAAGTGAACTGGAGTTCTCCCTCTAAATGATTTAGGTTTGTTTTGTTCAGCTTCGACAAGCGTCCTCACGTGGTGACAACACAGTGAGCGGCGAGTCTGAATGTGAAGTATTGATAGACCACAGTAAACAGAGCGGGAGGCTTCAGCATGACACAGAAGCCTTCATTCCACTGCTTCTGTTGATAAGCCAGCCCTGAACTATGACTGCGCTCGAACGGAAAGTGAATTTTGAATGGCATTTAAAGTGTTGCGGGGAGTGCCTTCCTGAGAGAGCCCGGGCATACGGCTGCCCGATCTCACAGCAACATTTAAATCACATTTGAGTCGTCTTTCATATCTGTTTACTCCATAATTTATGAACGTCTGTCCTACTTTACATTTGACTTTAGAGAGACGAACAAGTCACATCCCTGGCTATCCTTGCTTCACTTTTCGCAGCTAAGCCCCTCTTAGAGCAGTGTTTCCTCAAAAATGGCAGTAAAAAGAGTTTGGTTTATTATTCTATAAATCTGTTTTTGGCAGCGCGGGGGGAAATTAAAAATAGCACTGCAGTCAAAATGCACAGGGGGTTTGCTTTGGTGTGGGCGTGTTGCTTCACTGGTTAGAAAATGAGGAGCGATCCTCCGTGTGTGTGCTCAGTCAGCTCACTGAACGGGGGAGCGAGGCCATTCCGCCCCCCCCAAGCAATGTTACCGAAAGGCTTCAAAAAAATAAACATCAACCCAGTTTTAAGCTTTTCAAAGACAAAGCTTCTGCAAAAATCTGAGAATAATCTTGGGAGGCGCTGAAGATTATAATCACAAATTAGGGTCGCAGTATTGGAAGAAAAGAAAGGGCTGCATGCCAGTCCTACATTACAGCCAGTTGGCACAGTTATAATTATACAGACCACATTAAGAGTGAATGCTTGAACAGCATTAACACAGGCAAAGACCTACTAAGTACTGATTAGTAAATGCAAAACATTTCACGAAAAGTTGCCACATTCATCATAGTAAATTGGATCCCTTCATCCTTGGTGAGCAAAAAAGAGCAGGAAGTGGCTCAGACCTGTTTCCCTATTGAAGGAAGAGAAAGTACACTGCGACTCTATAGTGGCAGTGAGTCATAGTACAGGTGAAGCCCTGGAGAGGATCCAAACAGTAAAACTAATGTTCAGGACTGAGAAGAGAAAATAGAGAGAGTTTTCCAAAGTCTTGCATTACGAGGTTTCACGTGTCAAAGGAGCTTCTGGGCTTCTGGACCTTCGACGTCACAATTTCTCAGAGAGTCAACGTACCCAGAACATCGACAATATTGCACCCCAAAAGGAAAAAAAAACACGGACATGTTCTTACTGTATTCACAAGGAAAACAGACAGTGAGCTCACAGCCATACATACATTGGAGATGGGAACAACTTTTACTCTCATAACTTTCTCAACCTCTGCAGTAACCTTGGTCTAATCCTTCACTGGCACCATTAATGATTTTTTTCAAAGAATTTGCTTTTTTCCCCACCACAAGGACAAACACTTCCCAAAGTACAAGTGTGTAAACACCACAATTGCAACACACACACACACACACACACACACACACACACACACACACACACACACACACACACACACACACACACA
>JASSRZ010000023.1:8349385-8361916 GCA_032164315.1 Malacoctenus gilli | reverse complement strand
ACACACACACACACACACACACACACACACACACACACACACACACACACACACACACACACACACACACAGCCCCTTGACTGACCTCATAAGGAGGATCTTAAAAGTGGGACAGTGAAACGACGGGGAACTTAATGTCTCAACATGTTTGTTTCCAGTTAATGAACTGTCCCTGTTATAATTTTATGTGCTTGTAATAGTTTGTAAGCTTTTCTAATAAAACCCAGTTCAGCTTATTGTAAAACATGAAAGCATCCCGTAATTAGTAAGTGAAGGTACAAGAGGACAGCGTAAGACGCAGGAAAAATCTGGATGCGAAGTGAACAGACTGTGACTCCCATCATTTGGAAGGACGTGATATAATAAAAGTAATAATAACTGGAGTTTCAAAGTGTCATGTCACATTTTTTGTGAAATTTCGGGACTGGAGAGACTGTCTACGAATTCATACATGTGCATATAAATTTTAGCATCTTCAAAAAAGAAAAAAAAGTTGAGGTCATCCACCGTGACGTGAATTGATACGATGTTTTGGTCATTTACGCAGTTCTACACCCAAACTCTCTGTTTACTATTCTAAAGGCTCACATAGGCCTCATGTCACATCTCAGTAGTTATCAAGGAGCACCGCGGCCCCATCTGTTGCCTTCCTTTCTTGGAGGTAGTGATTATTAGTGGGATTATGAGCGCCGACACTGCCTGCAACGAGCTCTGGCCAGCCTTTAACTCAGCATCTGCTCTTGTAAACGGCGCCGTGTGACACTGGCAATATGTGACAAATGAAATGCCACACATGCTACTATTATTCACCTCCTCCATCTTCAATAAAACCCCGCATTAGGGCGACACACACGTCGTGCCGCTGCATTTAAAGCAGACAATCTCGACGGGGACGCAGACAGTAATTAGGCAATGGCATGCAGATGGTGGCGAAACAGCAGGGGGCAGGCGGCAGGTTTTGAGGGAGCGAAATTGAAATAGCACCAAACCAAAGAGTATGGCACATCGACTCTGTGTCAGTTTCCAGTCTGTGTGCTGTAAATTTGTTCATTGCTCAACGACAAGTCATAAAATCTTCAGCACAGTCAACACTTAAAGTGTTGAACTCCCCCCTTATGAAATGTGTGACAGAACAACCAGAAAATATCTCATTGTTGGGAAATTTTTGTGTTCTAATGCAGCTGCAAATCTTATAAAAAACAAGGACCTTGCAATTCTCCCTTGACATGGCTAACAAACAGTTTTTATCAGGTACAATAAAACAACATGTCCCAGTACAACAGCAGTCTGATCCACAGACAGACACGCCGCTTCAAACAGCTCATAAAATACAGCTGTGTGAGGCTGATGAGGCCAAACGGCAGAATCGCCAGTAAATCAGAGGGTGGAAACTGGTGCATTTAGGTTGCAATGGATATAAAAAGTCGAGCCTGGTGGCAGAGAGGAGGGGCAGAACAGCTCCAAAGTGGCAGAACGAGAAGGTCAGGCCAGCAAAAAAGAGGTTCCGGCAGCTGTCAATAACTAAGAAGACGAAAGAACTTACGGCTTGCTTTTGTTCCCAGCCTGAACTCGTAAACTTAAGCCAGTGAATGCAGCAAGAGCCACTCAGAGACCACCTAACCTGGCTGCTCCTGGACCAGCGAGGTGGTGCTTTCATACTGTTGTACAACACCACTCTGGGAAGAGATGGCAGCAAGGTCGGCCTAAAGACTGCCGGTGTGAAAGCATCCAGGGAAGACAAATGACGGCGCCTGGCAAACACAAACACAGTGTTGCCATTTGTTGTGTTTAGGCAGTCACGATGGCGAAAGGTGAACTCTAAAAGAAATACACATACGAGTGATCCCATGAAACCAAACTAACCCCAGCAGAAATATCAAAAGGAAAAAGTCTAAAACTCTGACCTCAGAGTTACGCAAAGAAAAAGGCTGCACAAACGAAGGTGGTCATTTGCCCGGAAAAAAACCCGACTTTTTCCAGAAACAGCAGAAGAACACTGTGTTCTGTCCACATCACTTTATTCTCAAGTGCTTTTTGGCAAAGTGCCTTCTTATCTGCGGTCAGCAGAAGCCGGGACCACCACTTTGACCCTCTGTTTATTCTTTTTGGCATCTATCAGTCCTTTGATCCAGCTGAACTAAACTTTCATTCCGAAAAAAACAAAGTAATTCTCATCTACTCATCTCAAACATTTTGTCATATGGGTCGATCCTTCAAAAGTAATTCACAGCACAGCATCCAGACAAAAATACCAAGTTACTCTGTCCGCACCTCTGGGACTGTGCTTTGTAGGAGTGTGAGACAAGATGCAAGAGGTTTCTGTGTAAACACACACTCACTCAACTTTTACAATGTTTATCCCAATTAATGGCCGCAAGTCATGGTTCAATTCTGCATTTCCTACTCTTGCATCTTGAACACAGACTGCAATATTGAAGATCTGAGCGACTTTCTTCTGCAGTAAAAAGCCACAGTCAGTTCTTCTCGTGGCACAAAAAGCCACATGTTTGAACTGAAGTGCTGAAGCTGTCGCGCTGGCATGAGAACTGTGACAAGAGCAAAGACAAAAGAAGTGACATTACTATTTCAAGACCACCCAAAGGGACATTCAACACCAACTGACAACAGTAGTTTCCCAAAGTTTTTTTGTTTTTTTTCCCAGTGACAGAACTGCAACTTAAAAGTAGCAGTTGTCGTCCAATCTATGTCTACCTAAACTTCCAAAAAAACAATGAAAGTCAGTGAATTTATGGATAGAATAAATTGGGCCTAATATGGCTTGCATTGGCCTTTAACTCTCTGACAAGATGGACAGTCTTTGTTTTGGCCAAATAAAGCTGCTGTGCTTTGTGTAGCATTATCACTCTGGAACAGCAGCTTTTTAACTACAAACAAGGCACGCGGTCCACTGTTGCAGTCGTGATTTCATCTCCAACTCTCTGATGTTCAGTCTCTTCGCTCACCTCAGACAGATGGTTCCTTTTTTCATGTCTGGTGGAGAAGACGGCGCTGAAGCCCCGGGTTTAACTGGGATTTGTAAGGAAGGAGAGCCTTGGGGCTGGGAGGCTTACGGCTGGGGTGTGGGGTTAGAGCTGGGCTTTGATTAAATTAATTTTATTGATGTTGCCGCATAAACTGATGCTCTTCTAGGAAAACAGAAAGGCAAAAAAAAACATCAGTCAATGTGCAATGAAAACAAACTGCCAATTCAGACATGAGACCCACAGTTTGGAGCCAACAGAGTCGGAATAAACAGAAACGCTACTTATTGCTTTGAAAGACCTTCACTCCAGAGCAGTAGGCTGTTGTAAGTAGGGTTTTTTTTTTGCGTGCTTTCTAGAAATTCAGCTAACATACATAAACTGCTCCAAGCATTGTCTACCAAAGTAGATCTGTTTTTCAGGATACCTCACTGACCATTCTCTAGTTTGAGCATCTGCAAGGTTGGAATGCAACTCAGGCAACCGCCCCAGGATCACAGGTCCGCCCTTCAGGCAGTGTGTCGTCTGTGTGGCAAAGTCTTTTTGTTAATTTATTTCATTAGAGACTTTGTTTTTGCAATATGCACAAATAAGGTACAATAATATGTTAAGTGGAGTTGCCCTCGGGGCTGTTTGCGAAATTCATAAGAAACTTTAAAGTCCTGTTAAGATGAACCGAAATCGCACGATGGTGCCAAAACTGTGCTCCATCTCCTCACATTAACCAGATTGCACAACACTGTAGAGGATTTAGAAGCTTGTGTACAAGGGTCTGATGAGCAACCAAAATTCTCTGCTGCCCTGGGGGGCTGTGGTGAATTTCAGCCCCGCCTCTGAGGCAACAGTGCAGCTGTTTGAGCACATCAGTAATTGCATTTATTTTTGTTCAACTCAGAGTTCCTTGAGTGAGTTTGTGTTCAGAGTCTCTCTGGGGGAGGTAAAGACAATGCCATGTATTTAGAAGTGAACACATATGGAGAGTGGGATCTCAACTGTTTTTTGATTGCCAACAGTTTCAACTCAGTCCCAACAAATGACCACGTCTGATAGAAGAAGCATTAAACAATATCAATACTAATGCATGTTCATGCATATGTAAACTGCCACGATTACAGTGTATGAGTAAGAACTTAATCTATTTGGATTTCAAATCAGGAGCCACTACTAGAAAATGATCCTGAAGCTAAATCTGCCCTTCCAGGTCTGTTTTTAGCTGTAGCTTATGATAGTAGTTTAATGAATAGTTTCTGGAGTTGCTGAAAACAGCCAAGAGCAACATCGACGTCCTCTCTCTCTCTCTCTTTCTCTCTCTCTCCCCCTTCTTCAGTTGCAGGCCATGACTCTAACTTTTCACATTTCAGCATTGTGAATTATTGATATTTCTTTTCCAGCAGTTCCATCACTTTCCTTTGTGCCTGCAACAGATTAAATCCACCTTTCAGCTTTAAAAAATGTTGGAAGAAAGTCGCACCGCTCAGCCTTTCAAACTACGTCAGGACATTTCTCCATGGATACCGATGCACTCATGAAGACGAATGTGAGCATTTTTATTCCTGTCACTTGAAAACAAATGTGGACATAATTAATTGAAGGTATTTTTAGGAAAAATATTCAATCCAAGTACATTTGAGCATGCTCTACTGAGGCGAGATGGATGCTGATTGATTTTCCACATAAATCTATCACAGCTTCTGATTAAACCTGATGTTTGACTTCTTTATGGCCGAGTCTGAATGATGCGTGCCATTGTCTTTGTTCTGAATCAGAAAGAAAGACGAATCAATACCAAAATTGGAGTCGGGGAAAAGACTGTGCGGCAAAAGCAGGCTAAAGGCTCACATCACCCAAAGAGGGTTGGAAAATCCAATTACTTTGGTTAACAAGCTGACCTTCGCACGTATAATGCCACTGTGTCCCCTGGCTTATTTTCTTGGCAGAGCGTAAGCACTCCAGGGCCTCAACAAACCTCTAAATATTGCAGTGATTGCACTCAAAAGTAATGTCCGCTGAGTAGCTCTTAGCAACGACTGCCTGATAAAACAAGCTAATGAAGAGTTAAGAAGGGTTGCTTCCTTACTGAAAACCCAGGAAACTTATTAC
The DNA here is from genome assembly GCA_032164315.1 of Malacoctenus gilli. Taxonomy (NCBI): domain Eukaryota; kingdom Metazoa; phylum Chordata; class Actinopteri; order Blenniiformes; family Labrisomidae; genus Malacoctenus; species Malacoctenus gilli. The sequence goes on along the minus strand of JASSRZ010000023.1, from coordinate 8,356,835 downwards.
AAACACTGCCCTTCTTTCCCCTGTCCTGCAGGGGTTTGTGATCTTCAGTGACACTTTCAACGTTCACGCCACAAGCATGTCAGAAAATGCTGTCGTTTTATGAGGTACAGTTGAGATCTGCTGAAATCTAAACACCTTAAATACCTAAATTCTTGCGTCACAGATACGCTGTAGAGAAAAGCAGAGCTTGCATCGGGGAAAAAAGGGGGCACCGGGCCCCTGGAACGTCATGTCCCTCCAATTGTTATTGGTATGAAGTGATTCACTTATCAGCTGAGATAACGTCAACCTTGATATCATCTCAATCAAATTCAGACAAAGCTCAAGAATTTACGCAGCCAATAAAAACGAGTATGAAAAATAACAATTAACCGGATTTTGTTGGATTATTTTTCAAAGTAATAGAGAGGAAGGTATTCGTGGCAACTTATCCATTATAGTTCTTTACCCCTGGACCCCTTGTTGAACTCTTGATGCCAGAGTTCCTCTGCAAAACAAACATCTTTATGCACACCTGCTCAGGAGGGTTTTTTATGCCTGCATATATACTTGTCAACTCACTGCATCAGCCTCACATTAAATTCAAAATAAGCACATTACAGTGACGTTTTCCACAATGCCACCAAACCATTACATGCACAACGTGCTAATTTCTGCAGATGAAATGTAATGATGCAGGAGAAAATCGTGGCTCTTGTTTCCATTCAGATCGTGAAAGCTTTGCGATGAATTGTTATGAATAGAGTGCCCACTCGACGCACGGTAAGAGTAAACAAAAGTGGTCTTTCACTTTTGAGAGATAATGTATGTGGCAGCCTCAGAAATAGTGGTTGGCTGTCTCTCTCTCCCTCTCTCTCCCCCTTATGTTGAACCAACAGGCTGTGCCTCCAAAGGTACACCTATTAGCATAATTGGGTAATTTACACCACGAGGGGAGAAGAGGAAAACATATCATCCAGCAGAATATTGCTCCAGCTCTTGCATTAGCTCTGCAAGCCAGTGGAAGGTTGTGCCAAAAGTACTCTTTGGATAAATAACATGGATTATTGGGGCTTCTAAGGATGATGAGTTGCTGAAAGCCCCACAAATCTCCCCCTTTAAAACACTGCCCGGATTTTCAACAGGCCTAATAGAAATAAGATGTATATAAGCTGAGCCTCCCCAGGGCAAGGTTACCTCTCAAAGTAGGCCTTGTAGCACTGACTGGCAATTTGATGTATTGTAAGTTCAGCAAATTGGAATGAAAATGGCTTTTACCTCTGTGGCGGGTCAACAAAAAGGCTCACGGAAACCAGCGCACCAAACATTCTTCAACTGACGGACAGCTCAACAGTGAAGCAAAATTTCAACATGGCAGTCTCCGCTTTTAATTGCTGTATACATCTTAGATTAAAGTGCTTCTTCCCACAAATCAGCACCTTGACCAAAGGAAGGAGGAGGAGGAGGAACATCTTTACTTTGCAATAAGGAACAGTCACATGCGTCTGGAAGGTCAAGTTCCTCAGAGAGAAAGAAGACAAAGGAAAAAGACCAGACCTGTCTCATTATCAGCAGATTATCAGGAGACCTAATTGCTGAATTCATCACCTCAATGAATTCGAGTTTGTTTTTGGCCTCGTATGATCACATGAATTTTGCAGGTTCTGCCTTTCAAAATTGCCTCACTAATTCGATGCCTGCTTCATTTGCATGCTATGTAAACAAGCGCAGCAGTACTGTCCATCAAACAATCACTGGTATGTTTTCAATATTGGTCCCATTCATCTCAGCCGCCGCAAAGTCCACCGTGTCTGAGTGAGACTGATGGCCCCTGCTGTTAAAGCTGTCCCCCCCCACAGAAAGATGCGAACGCCCGGACAGTTGGGGACACAAACGTCTCGGTTGTTTCTCGTATCAGCATGTTCGATCCTCGCGACAACCACCGGAGGGCTGAATGCAAAACAGCAAACCTTTTCCCCAGCATATAAATGATCCCAAGTGGGCCCCAACAAGCCTCATGCGCTTTACTCCATGCACTCGCACGCTAACAAACGCTGACAAGCACGACAAGTTGTTAGAGCTGTGACAGGCTGTTCGCCACTCGAGGATGTTCGCTCACACCTACTCAATGCTTCAAAGATTCAGTGCACCAGCAGGGAAAATTACCCACTGGCTTATCTTGTTGGTTTCACATGCTGGATGAATAGAAAGGTGCAGCATAGCCCCCGCTCGTCCCCCCCCAAAAAGTGACAACCTCATCATCGCCATCATTCGTCAATACATACCAACAGAAGGCTGAAATGGAGTCGTTTTGTCAAACATTTACCACAGGCCGCATTCGCCGCAGTTTAAACCAATCATGTCTCCGTTTCGTCTCACCATCGCCGGTTATGGCCTGAATGAAGACTGACAAGCCAAGTTATTCAAACTTTTTTTTCATTTTCCAACTACACAAAACAACGAAAGCACATCTGGGAAAACGCAGCAGACTGTCCGAGGAAACTGATTGGTCAGCTCAGAACAGACCAAAGTGACCTGCTGTGAAAGCACTCTCAGTATATCAGTGCCATAATTGTCCATCACTTCAACTCCTTGTTCCTTTAATAGAGTAACACCGGGCATCATCCGGCGCTCTGTCTTATCCCTGATGGACAGATGTGCGATGCACAGCCTCCGCACCTCGCGGCACCTCTGGTAGAGCAGCATGCTGATCGGTGCCAGAGAGCAGACAGCTGTCAGACTCCAGCAATGCATTCCACGTAACCTCGCTGTCAATGAGGAGGACAACAAAGGAAGCTGGGATGACCCACCAGTACTGCTGTCAGATGCAGCAGAATTTCGAAATGGTCTGACCTCGTCTGCATCATACAGATAGGAAATATATTCCTTTACTAAGGTGTAAATAAGGAAGCACACAGCCTCTTATTTAAATACATGATTAAAACTCGCAGGCAAATGTGTGCCGGATGGTGAAAAGAAAAAAACTATACAAAAAAGACGGGCCTGTAAAGATGATGCAAAGAATATGCGATTGAGCCATGACTGACAACCACTTGTTTATCCCCACATAAATGCAACATCATGCATGCTGTAATACACAAGGAGTCCACAGAATTCAACACAGCAACAGCTCCGTTTCTGAATAAATCAGTAGTCAGCAGAGGAACCAACAGGCTGGCTTGGCAGCTGAAAAAGCTGGAGGCAACACTCTGCTGACGGGAGGGAGATGAAAAAGAGGCTTCCTCTCATCATGCCTTCATCACCATAGCACCAGAGGATGCCAGGAGAAGCTAAGAATTATGGCAGCTAAAGGGAGAGTAAATCTTCAAGACCTGTTCCCTCCCGTTCTCCCAGGCTTGACTATTAATTTCTGTCACCCGGGGAGGAAGGGTTTGTGCACATCTGTGCACATGTTGGCTGGGGCAGAATTACCGTGGCTGAGTGCTGTGTAAGCCCAGGCCGGCGCTGAATTGGAGATAAGATGCCTTGCTTGGATGAAAAGGAATAAATCACCATCTTTATCAACATTACAGATGAGACACAAAAGAACACTTCCTTATCTGGGAGGTTTGCCTGAAAAAGTCATCCTTAAAACGTCCCCATTAAAAAATGAAGCCAAGCTGCAACCATTCTTTAGGAAGACTCTGTTTGTAGAAAATGCAGTTGTTTAAATTTATCTCAGATAAGTCCTCTCTAATCTAATGTTGGCTTTCACTTTGCAAGTCATTTTAATAAGGCTCATGTCATTAAAGGCACTCGTCGACTCGTTTGTTTTCAGCTAAGCACATTAGTATGTTAGCACGCGACCAGAGCCCACAGTTAAAAGACATAAATATTAGCTGACAGGGGAACTACACAGTCATTTAAAATTCACGCCGCTCTCTATTGAAAGCATACAGAGAGAAGCAGCGCTGTGCTGGCCCTGCATAGCGATCGCCTTTCATCTTCTCAGGGTCCTAAAGCGTCCATCTATACAGGAAAAACGTGATGCTGCCCACGATGTATCCAGAAAAGCAAAGCCATTTTTAGCTCGACAAGGACAGGCAGGATTTTACAACAGCCTTCACACGGTGTACAGCAGGTGTGTGCTCGATACATTTCAATGAAGTGGCTCCCTGCTTCGGAAGATGGGGATGTCTTACATCGTCAAAATGAGAAGACAAGATGATGAATGGCTGCATGTCATGTAAATTCAGAAAGATCAGCTAGAAGGTGTGGGGAGAGTTGATCGATATACTGGCTTCAAAAGAGTGTGTCCATATGCTCCTGAAGGGGAGCAACCATTTAAACCTCTTTGTATCTGTAGGTGCAGGGAAAGGAATAAACTGCAACACACAAATAATTTGAGATGACAGCAACAAATGTTATTTGTATCACCAAAGCCGAGTGTCTATGCAACTCACTAACACATTTCACAGCTTCTTTAACCGACTGTTTATTCATGTTGCGATCAAACTTGGCCCCCCTCTCTCACGCGACCAACTGTCAAATGCTGGTCTGACGGCAAACAGCCTTCACAGTAGTCGACTCAGTTGATATGGAACTATTTTTAATGAAGCGAACACGACTTCTCATGCTGGTTTGACAAACTTCAATGCAGCAATCTAAAGATATTGTGTGTTTGAATGCAGCTGCACTGCATGACAGTAATTAAATACACTTGTGCCCTCAGAGATAAGGAGCATCTGTTCAAATAGCATTCATAAATCATCAGCTTTTCAGAACAACAGAACCGAATTAAAAGCTATAGAGTAAACACTCAAACTCCGACACACAATGTGTTTATAATGAGGCCTCATTAACTTACAATTACGAATTACGTAAACATTATGAACATTTGCAGCGAATTATTTACGCCGGCTGCGCTCCTGCGGTGTGAACGTGTTTCTTTGCTCCCCAGGAACTCGCCAGGTGACGGCGCAGCAGGCATTTCCCCAACTGGATGACCTGAGTTCAAATACAAACAAGCGGAGCAAGCAGCCGGCTGTGTTCGCGTCGAGATTAGGAATAGGAGCCCGTTCAAAGGTTGAGCTGCGCTGGGCAGGAAACGTGGGGAGAGTGAGCGCTTGAATAATGCTTCCCACCACCCGTGCCACTCATTCAACCTTGAACAAAGCCCCCTGGCTGCCTTGATGTACACTCACTCTAAAGCTAAGTTGTCGCGATTACAGTAATTTGATATCTCAAAGGCCGTGTTTTGATGGAAAGTAAAAGGAATGTGGATGTGGTGTGATTGCATGCAAAGTGAGTATTAACACCATGACTGGGGTGAAATAAAACATTTGTATGCAGTTCCTGTCTGCTGAATCACTGATGTAAAAAGACAAAGGCATCCGTAGGAACTCGGCACACAGTAAAAATCGCACGCTATTTTATCTGAATGTGAGCTGTATTGGGTGAGAGTGGGTCCTGTATGCCGCCTGATGTGCATTTTAATTTTTCAGCACCTGACCTTCGTGGGGCCCGTCTCCCCATCATTTCGGAGTTTGCATTACAAACTGGAAAACTGAAGCGGTCGGATGTTCCTTGTGGTGGAAGGACAAGTGGTTCTACCAGTTCATGAAAAATGAACCATGTTCATGAAAATTCATGGGGAAAAAAGGGGGCTGAAATCCAACCGAACTCCTTCAAGTTTGTGCAGGACCCGAAAGCCTCCATAATCCCAGCATGATCAGACACTGTTCCAAAGAGCTTCCTGAGTTCTTCCCAGTCTTTAAGTCTCCCTATAGATCTAAATTAGGGGCTGAGGTCAGACGGCTGCGCAGGGAAGTCCGGGGCAGTCAGCACTTCTGGGTCGTCTTTGAACCGTCGAGATTTGGGGTGTATGTGGACTCATTATCTTGCTGCAGAAGGAAACATGCCAAATTGAGAGTGGAGCACTTTTCTGAAGTTGTGGAAATGGTACTTTCCTTTCAGCTGAGTGCCATGAACTAGGATTCATCAGGAGAGTGGACTTCTCCCCTCACTATTATCCTGAAACCTCAGTGCTGAAAAACCTCGAGTTCCTGTGAGAAACTGGAGATCCTTATTGGCTCACTGGGGCTTCTGCAATGCAGCTTTCCCGCATCACAGACGTGTTGATAGTGTGTCGGACTTTTCCATCTTTGAGGGGAAACTGTTGGCAGGGAGGATGGAGTTTTTGTGTCAGTTTGTGAGGAAAAAGTCTTGGCGTGGCCACTTTCTGCTCTGCATGAATGAACTTTGGTTACAGCCCATTCAGTTTGTTAAATAACTTGTAGTGCCACATCTAGTCTGCTGAGTAGCCTCCAGTTGTGACATGGTAGCTGGCAAAAGTATATATTTGCCCGATAACAAATTGGAAGAAAAAAAGCCCGCAGTCATTCAAACTCAAGGAAATATATCCTTGGTCCGCGCTGCAGTGTTTGTGTGAACACCGGGGGCTGAACGAACGGGCGGCAGATGTGGAAGTAGTCAAAAGTGCATTTGGGTCTGCGACCTTCAAACAGAGAGCAGCTCCAGCCAATCCAAACTGCTACATATGAGTTCTCCATTAGGCTGTAAGTGTAGTCCCAGTGGCTGCTGACACACTGCAAGGAGGAACTTCAAACGCTCCCTGGTCTCTTTTAAATGAACCCGAGACTGAGGGGGACACACCCCACCACTCCCTGTGCTTGTGAGACACGCACCCGTGAGCACGTCTGCCTATTTCTATTTTACAACATTTAGATTATGGTTCCATTTTCTGTACACGCTGAAAATATGAATTCAGCAAATCACAGCATGAATGAATCTTGAAGAGGCTGCACACTTGTCCTGAGGTCGCAGCGTAACTAGGTTGTCAAGACAACAGCCATGACAAGAAGGTAGAAGTTGGGGTAAACAGAGCTGCTGTGAACAAACACACACACCTCTGTCATGGCAACTAAAAGTTAGCCTGGTTGCAGTTCGATTTTTCTGCACCACTTTTCAGAAGCACTTCTGAGACATGTATTCCTGGAGTGTAGCTAAAACAAAGTTAGAGCAAAGTTGAAGAAGCTAGCTAACTGAAAAATGCCTCATAAATGGCTGATAATTACAATTTTTGATTCACTCGACTAAACTAAATGAATGTATGGAGGTAAATCACAATCCTATACTGATCATTAAATCAAGGTTGCCAGACAATGGGTGCTGCTGCTCAGTTAACGTTCTCAAAACGTCACATTTCCAATGAATCATTAAAAAACAATCATATTCCTTTATTTAATATTTTGATAAACCATGTTTACAACAAATCACATGCTGTCCTACTTTGACACATCTACAGAAGCAGTTGCAGCAGTTGGGAGTGTCGCCATGACAACCGTAGGTCTGAAGGGCTTGTTGCGATCGTTTAAAATTGCGCGCGCAGGAACCTATGATGTAACATCCTGTGATGTGGGCAGAGGATGAGGATCCTGTGATGTAGGCAGAGGATCCTGTGATGTTGGCAGAGGATCCTGTGATGCAGACCCAGAGAGCAGAAGCTCTG
>JASSRZ010000023.1:8335592-8349285 GCA_032164315.1 Malacoctenus gilli | reverse complement strand
TTGTCACTATGGATCATGACATAAACAATCCATAAATCAAAATATTGATTTGCGTCATCCCCTCAACACGCCTTTACTTTGTTTTTCTGTGTATGAAACCTCAGCAGAACAGCCAGTACCCACAACATCAGAAGTATCTGACACCACTTCAGCCACAAATGTAACAACACTGGCTTCACAATCTTTCAGTGTGTGTCAATGATGCTTTCTCTTTTTGTGTGTGTAAAATGTGCTGTAAATGTCTTGAAAGGGCGAGCAAAAAGCACACAACGAACTGTCTCGATATTTCGCACATGTGTTCCAATATCAACAAAAAAAAAATCTCTCTCTGCGGTGAGTTAACTGCACTCAAATAACTCACGCCTAATATCACTTATCACGAGAATGAGCAGAAGAGTGGTGCAGAGTGCTGCAGTTCTGTGTTTTGACCACAGGTGGCAGTATTGTTAGAAAACTCCATTTTGCCTCTTCAAAGATACATTTCCTGAAAGGAAAAAAAAATATCACTCCATCAGGCAAATTCACCTTTAACTATACTCAAATATATTGGTACTTTTCGAGAGGAAATTCAGTCAGAACCGTCAAACAACTCAAATGCAATGTTTTTCTCTTTGTGTTGTTTGGGAGGAAAAAGCACAACATTAGAAAAATGGGCAGAATAGGACCAGGAGCTGGCAATGGTGGATGATGAAGGGACAACAGGCTACATTCTAGGCAAAATTAGAGAATTGTCAATAAATATAAGGATGCAGTGGGTTAGACTCAATGTAACCAAGTGGTCTAAATTAGTGGTCTCCTATTGATCTTAGGGATCTCATTTATTGCTTTGAATCAATACAAATAACCCAGTGTGAAATGTCCACACTTCCAAAGTTGCAGTTACAACAGCTCTCACTTTCAAAGTAAAAGCCACAAACTGAGTTCAATATGTTTTCAACTCCTCATTAAGGAGTTCAGCCTTGTTTGGTCTCCTCTCAAATCAAAAGTAAGTCCACTCACCTGAACCAGACTGACAAAACACAACAATGGCTGCTGATGAGATTCAAAACTCTGGCAGGCTGCAGTCTGAGCATATTAACATTTCACTGTATCTAAACCTTTTTTTCTCTCAGCTGAAAGTCACTCCATCTTCTTTCTCTTCCTTTCTTTTTTTTTTAACTGCATGCTTCTATTCTGTGTCAGGACAGGAGGCCATTCATCACCTGCTCTAATTAAACATACCCTCATAGTGGTGCAGTGGCAGCCGCAGGGAAAATAGACAAGGGAAGGAGATCAATTACCAGGAGAGAGATGAAAAAAGACAGAGGTGTGGGAGAGTGGGGGGAGAGGGAGGGAGGGAGGGAGGGAGGGAGGGAGGGAGGGGGAGAGAGAGAGAGAGAGAGAGAGAGAGAGAGAGAGAGAGAGAGAGAGAGAGGAACACAAGGTATACCTGGAGATTCACTTGTAGGATATAAAATGATCTCAGATAGAAAATTGCAGATGTTTATTTTGGCTTTTTTTAGCCACAAAATGCAGAAAGGGGAAAACTGACCCCAGGAACAAGGTAGAATTTCCAACATATGTGAGTCCCCCCTCACCACATCAAAGATGAGCAACAAAATAAAATGTGTGTCCGTGTCCCTTGTCACAATGACACGGGACATACTGCTTGACATCCTTTCTTCATGTGTAAGTGATCTTGAAATAGGACTCATTACAGAACCCCTTTGATAAGAAAAGGTATTAGGAGGTTAATGTGCTTTAATAATACCAATGCTGTCAATAGGCTATGACATGGAGGATCCCCTGTTATGGTCTTTGCAAGTCATATTCATTTCAAGTACATCTAATTCATAATGTCAGTTTTATGTTCTCTTACAACACCTGCATTGTTTCTGGGGCAGATTGACCAGGCCACTTTTTATGTAATGATGCCATCACACCTTTCAGTTTAATAAAAGCTAATGGACTTGAGCCGGCAGAAATGACAAGCAAGCAGTACTACTATCAGTTAGTGGATCTTCAAGAAGACAATTGCCTTTGTCCCTCCCGTGTGCTGTTCAATAGCCAAATCCCACCAGGTTTGGAGTGAGAGGTTTGGTTAATATCTTCCCCGAATCAAGTAGAATTTCGCAATTGTTCAGTCAAATCCCACCGAGTTTGGGTGAGATCTTAACCAAAGACAGAGACTGGAAGCTGCTGTTTGACCTCCAACATTGGCTATAATTCTCTTGCATCATGTGAACCACCACTCTGCAACTGCTCAATGTCTTTGTGTCTCACATGACAAAAGCCGTTTATGGTGTTGGAGCTCACAGCCACATGGAAAGAACACTTGGAATAAGCCTTTCAAAGGAAACTCTCCAGTACACTGGATGAATCAGTGACTGGTGGGAGGCTGAATGGAATCTGATGCTCATCCAGCAGATGTTTGGTGCAGGAAGCTCACAGTGTTTGTTTTTTGTAGCTCGAGTCTCCAGACCAGAACCAATCACAGCTGCATTTCTGGACCGTATATTGTAAGTTTTTATTTTCTGACCAAACACTATTTTTTCTGATTATAGACTGCTGTTAACTCATTTTGACTTGTTTCTGAACCATCTATGCAATGCTCTGGCTGGATGAAGCCTTGGGCTGATCTCTTCCTCTCTTATCTTCCCCTCAGAAAGAATGCAATGGTCTCATCTTCGCCTAGCCACTGAAACGTGTTAAAGTTTAATGTCTTTTCAGTTCGTTGCAAAATAAGAATGAGTATAAGCAGTTGTGTTTCAAGTGTTTTCAAATAATTTCAATGACACAGAGAGGCAAAGACAAAAATGTTTGTGAGCTAATGAACGAAGATTTCACTCAGCAGCATCTTAATACTAGCCTGCTAAAACTGACAGTTTAAAGTGTTACGACTTATATTCACCGAATATCATTCTGGTTCACAGCAAATGCTAATAAGAAAGTTTATGTGTTGCAAACAGTAAAAGGAAATATTTCACAATATTTTTAAGTAATTCCTATTCCCCTTTCCTCCACTTTGTTGAGGTCTGGCCTCTTCATTTTTTTTTTTTTACATGCATGAAGCCAGAGAGAAAAATAAAAGGCCTTTGGAATGAAGGTAATTACTGCAGCAAGAATTTAAAACAGCTTTTACATGTGGTACTCTTTATTGCCATTTGAAAAACAGTTTAAGTTTTATCTCCTACAGCTGACCATAAAACAACAGTTATGCTAATAATGTTATATTCTTGCTACCTAAAATATCGATATAGGAAGCTTTTAACTTCATAACTCATTTCTTGCAACTCTGGCAAACCTAGCAGAATTTTTAAAACTACAGAAATTGAATTTCCTGAAGGCTTCCTTTGATTTTGATGACAGCTTGCAGTCTTGATGGCACTGCTTATATGTGTTTTTGACAGTCTCTTTAAATATTGATTTCCAAACAGTTTCTTGCTGTTCCCTCAGACTTGCTACAGATGAAATTTAGAGCAATCAATCTTTTAATCTACAAAATCCCGTATGTGTTCAATAGGCTTTAAATCCAGATGTTGAACTTGGCCTGACTATAAGCACCAACACTCTAGAGTCATTTTCTTGGACAAACCGTCTCTGCACCGCTTTGAAATATGCTTGGGGTCATTGTCTTGTTAGTCATTCACTATTGGTCATAACTGTGTGGTTATATGAACCTGGATCACGAGGCTCCTCTGAGAAGTCAGAAATTACCTGGTATAACCGGTTAACAACCAACCACTAAAGTCATTTCTCTGTACAGGAATGTAAGTAACTAACTATAATTCAGCATCTCAATCAAGAGTTTCCTGTGTGCCTGAGAATTTTTTCAGTGTAATTTCTTTGCGGGAAACGGGACATTTGAAAATCTAAGGGTCACAATAATTGACAAATTTTAACATTAAAGTATTTTGGTTAAAGAACTTACTCATACTGGTGGAGAAACATATATAGAATACATGATTTTGGTAATAACCAATGCTGTTAATGTAAGGCAGCTGTAACCTAGACCTGCCATAGGATGGTGGCCTAATAATTATGTTTGGGAATGCGCATAAAAAATTCACAAACAAAAAATCTAGGTAAAAATACCTACCACCCCCGGTGTATTGGTTTTTACCAGTTTTTAAAAAATAGTAATAAAATAGGGCTTTTACCCTGTCAATGCAGCAAGAAACCTCCAATATTATTAACAACAATAAAGGATTTGTTGTTTTTGTTTCTGTGTAGACAATGCGTAGATAAATAAATATCAGAATTATTTTCACTGAATTCACACACCAAAACATGTTTACCTGTACATGGTCATCTTCAGTGACTGGGTCTGAGGTGCTTGTTGATTTGTCCACCATTCGTTTTCTCCTCACAGCAACACGTGGCCTGGCTCTTGAAAGATCTGCACGACAGAGTTTTTGGTGGAGGAGGGTTTTTGTGTGTGTGTGTGTGGGGGGGGGTATGGGATTTACAGTCTGACTGAACAGCTTCATTACAAAGCTATTTCAATCAACCACTTCGGCTAAAAGAGATGTGACATTTCCACAAGCACTTACTTTGCCTTACTCGACTTGAATCTACTCAGATTTGTGTCCCTCCAATAGATATACAATTGTTACTAGGTGATTTTTTTTTTAACCTGATGTGTTGCAGTTCCAAGCTGGCCATGATAGGGTGACAACTTAGTGTTGAGATACTCTTGTCACCTTGTTGGCCAAGGAGTACAATCAATAGGGCAATTATCACAGCACCTCACTTAAAAAAAATCATACCCTCTATTTTTAAAAACTCTGCATTAGGGACCAGGCCTTTCAACGATTGGATGAGAACATGAAAACCAAAGGAACCATGCTAAGTAGGACAGAGTAGATATTAATTTACAAAATCCAGCAGCCAAGCCTGATTATTCATCTGTTTTTTGGTTTTACCTGTTTCAGGGAGTAAGGATACACAGGACGTGCGGGTGCATGACCGTGTCAGTGGACGTCTTGGAACAAAGTCCGCAGCAGAGCTTTCACCAGCAGGAGCAGACTGGCTCTCCTCTCCAGAATGCACAGTTGGTCTCGTAGGAGCAGGATTTAGAGCAGCGCTTCTTGACTGCTCACTGCTGATAAAAGTATGATCAGAACTCTGTCGCAGACCAGGATCCCTCATGGAATTTTGCCCAGACTGTGCTCCAGTTGAACCCCTTGTAGCAAATTCTGTACAATTGTCAGTGGCAGGAGCTGCTCCATGGGTAGCGTTTACAACCACCATCCTACCACACCCACCCAAATGGCTCGTTGTGTCTGATGCTGAACCAGCTCTGTTCATTGGTCCAGCCACAGGCCTGACACTGGTCCGTGATGCCGCTCCTGCGCTCCTTGTGCCTAGTACCAGTGCACTGTCTGCCTGTGACCTCTTTGATGTTACAGAATCTGTGGTAATTCCTTTGCTGGTATTCTTCCGCCCAGTCTCAGTAGCAGCCTTCATGTCTGCTTTTATCTGTTCACTTGTCACTTGACAACTCTTCTCACAGCGTCTCTCCAACACTTGAGTCCTCGGATGGTGTCCAGAGAAGGTTATCGGTGAGGCTGCATTGTTGCATCGCCGAAGAGGCATCTTTCCTTTCCCTGAAATCAAAAACACACCTTTATATTCTATGGATTAAATCATCACGATATAGCATTTCTTATTCTTTTAAAAGATATCCAGAAACTGACTTGGTCTTGGGCTTTGTTAGGCCCACAATGAGTACTTTTCTGTGCTTTTGAATATTTTTTTTCAGAGCACAAAAAGTAAAAGAATATTATCTTCAGTAGATAAATTTTTGTTTTGTCCCAATGCTTCTTGGCAATATTCTATACACATGGCTTTAACATTAGGCCACATCCTTAAGAAACGTGCATTTGGGGAGTGAATAACAAAAGCCATGGGGTTGTGCGTTCGTAAGCCAAGCCAAATCTTCTCTGGTGATGAACTTTTTTTTCTTTGTGCGTCAGTAACACACCAGCTCTTCCAAAAAGCATTCAACAAGGTTGTGATAATGACTGCTGGTGGACTTATGACACCACACTTGTTGACTGTTTTTACATCCACCTCCACAGCAAGATGCTGTAAACACTGGAGCTCACCATGTAATGATATTAGATGAGTAATGAAAGGAGTCTGGTTCCACAATTTAAAGAATGAGGTAATCAAGTAATGCTTCATTTGGTCAAATATTGTTTAGTTGTGAGAGCTCTCCAAAAAACTACAAAGAGATTTTTGGCCCTTCCATTCTGAGAACAAAAACAAGCAAACAAAAAAATTGTCATGACATAGTACCATCCCAGATTTTCCTGGACATCAAGTCACCTTTCACTCCAAACGACATCTTTGAGATGAGCACAGTTTTGGAAAAGAGCTTCAAGTCCCAAATTTTTACTATTTGAAAAATTAAGGGAGCCACTGAGTATAAACATACTACCAATGTAGCAGAACTTCAAAGAAACATTCTCATAATGATTTCTCTGACCACCTCAGGTCCAAACGTCTTAGCTCTGGCCACATTTAAGACAATTTTTGACAGTCACAGCACTGAAATCATATTTTTGCTAGAAATATTGTGAAATGATCTAAATACATTCTGAGAGCACCTTATTTTTTGATATATCGACAATTTTGGCGTCTGGCTGACATTGACCAAAATGTGGCCGATAATAAAATTATTTTTTGCGGCAAGCGGCAAAAAGAAACTTGCGCCATGTGGTGATTCTGCTCTCTGCCCCTTTCCTCCTTAAGCAGCAGCTCCGTGCTGCTCTCCCCCCTCCCCTCACAGAGAATAGTGTGCTCTCATTGCAACCCCCCCTTCAGCTCCCCGCACAAACTGAGAGTTGCAAGCAGCAAAATGACACTGGAAAGAGAAACGTAAAGTTTACAGATTTTAAGTTTTGTAAAACTATATTACACTACACTCTAGTGCTCCATGACAACAAGCGTCCTCATGGAAACACAATGTTGGGGCGCATTAAGGAGAACAGGTCAGTTTTTAATGCACTTGTTTAGCGAAAGTATTGGCGTTTTTACTCTGTGTAAGATCACCCTTTGTGAAATAAATGATATATGAAACTTTAATTAAATCACTAGAATTGGCTAATGTAAGACTAATATACAGCATTTAAGCACTTTGTAAGTTGCCTCTTTGTGAAATAAACAAGACTTACAATTTTAGAAGGAATATAGGATGATTATATTGTGTCCCACGACACTTCATACTGCAATGCAGGTTTTACAGGAGCTCATGAATTCAGAAGTTAATGTTTTCATTAAGCTAATTCTTAAAAGGCTCCAACTAATGTGTTTGATTGCTATCTTGTTTGGAAGTTTTAACAGCTGCAACATTGTTAATTAAATCTCATTAAGCCCATTGTGTTAAGTGGAAGATGGAACATTTCAATAGCATGTAAAGGTGGCAAATTTGTATTTCCAATATGTTTGTGTGATGGTAAAATGTAATAGGCCAAACACATAGACCATCAAATCATTAAGTTGCTGAGTCCTTTCAGATGTATCAGTTACAAAACACCTCCCAGTGTGTGATCACTTTAAGCTGTATGCAGCCACTTGTTTTCATTCTTAAAGGGTCATCTATACTATTGATATTGTTCAAATTAAAGCTGCTATAGTGTTGTATAGTGTTCTGCTACTTCTGTTACATATATCAATATCAGCCAATATTGGACATTGGCCATTATATCGGGTATCGGTTTATGAAAGCCTCCAAAATCGGTATCAGCCTCTAAAATCCCATATCAGTCGAGCTCTAATTTCTAGGAACATTCTGACCAAATATATATTGGAAAGAATAGAATAGAATAGAACTTTATTTATTTGGTTATGCCTTCAGTTTATATTCCTCCAGATATAAGCCAATATTGGACATTGGTGAATATCAGACATCAGTCAATACATTGGATATTGGTTTTTGAAAGCCCCCAATATTGGTATTAGCATCAGCCTCCAAAATCCCACATCGGTCGAGCTCTCTTAGAGAAACCATTGACACTACTGGAACAGGAGAGTGAGATAGCTACTAAAGTTACTAGCTATTTGGATGCAAATAAATTTGACTTTATGTGATCCATTACCTTCTGGAGCAGCTAAATGTTTGACAGCTTTTATTATCTTTTTGTTCCAGTTCAGTTTTGTTCATCAATCGAAGTTTAATCAAAGTTACCAGACTTTTATGGGAGAGCTGAAAACTTATTCTTAGTTAACAAGCTGAACTGCAACGAACAATTCCAAAGTTTATAAAAGTGTAGACCTTTATTTTTTACTAAATTATCCTTTTTTTTCTCTGTGGCTGTGACAATGTACTACAAATTGACCATCATATTCGTTGACTTTCAGAGCCATCCATTTGTGCTCACACCTTTTGTACAGGAGTCTGGTTGCTGAGGCACGAGCTGTGTAACAAGGGCCTCCTCCTCTTCACTGTCTGAGTCTGAGATGACCAGTGAATGTTTCGGGATGGTGGCTCTGGCTTGCCGACAGTGTTGCACTAAACCACTGGGACCTGCAGATAGGAGTGGAAAAAAAAGTCCTTTTGGTCAGTCACTAATTTTGTGCATCACAAATGGGGGAAAAAAAGGAAAACTGCTCTTCCTCTCAAGACCTGCTTGCTCCTCATCACGAGGTTCAGGGACTCTAGCTTCATGACTTGGTCCTGGATTCTCATCATCCTCCTCCATTCCGATACTTCTTTCAGCTCCTTTAAGGTCAATCTGAGGCTCCGCTCTTCTGTTTTCCTCTTCTAAGATGACCTCCTCTTCTTCCTCTTGATCCTCTTCTTCTAACCCATTTACTTCCACTGGTACTGCATCAACAAATACAGGCAATCATGTTAGACTTATATAGAAGGAAAAATAGTTATGTCCATTACCAAAAATCCTGCTAACTTATAACTTAGTCTCATAGAATGAGTCTTTTTATTTCTAGAGAATCACATAGTTACAAGACTAACAAGGACAATATAATCTTAAATTGGTTTAGGAATTCATAGTGCTGTCATACAACTTCACAATGAAAGTGGGCTGTTATTCAGATGTTGTTAACAGTTCAATCACCAATCAAAAATCTTTATACAGAACTACATCAGAGCCTTTGGAAAAATGTCAGAACTTAAATGTGATGAGGCCTAATTCGCAGCTCTGTGCATGTTTTGGATTTTGATTTAGTTAGTTAATTGGTAGGGGCAGCAGTATACACTAGCAGCTACTTTGATGTTAATTAATTGAGTAAATTGATTACAACTGTGCAAGGAGGTCAAGAACATGAAGATACCAAAATAGTAATGGGTTCACAGGTGGAGTGCATCAAGATTTCCCCTCTCTCATGTTTTCTGGCTTTTTTTTTGTTTGTTTGAGACTGGCACAACTCTGATTTTTTAACCTGTTCATATTTGTCATGAAACCCATGAAGACCAACCTCAAATAGTTTCAGAGAATCTAAAAGACACCAGTGACTCTTTCCTGTGACTTTTGTTGTCAGCCTGTGAAAATGTTGCGCATTC
This sequence comes from Malacoctenus gilli, assembly GCA_032164315.1. Lineage (NCBI taxonomy): Eukaryota > Metazoa > Chordata > Actinopteri > Blenniiformes > Labrisomidae > Malacoctenus > Malacoctenus gilli. The sequence goes on along the minus strand of JASSRZ010000023.1, from coordinate 8,339,777 downwards.
TTACCAACTCCCTCACAGGAGGGATTTGGTCCAAAAAAGGGGCTGCTAGCTCTCACTGTTGCCTTTATGTAGTAGTTCTGTTCTCAGTTTTCTTTTATGTCATTATAGCAAAGAGCAAATTGCAGGTAATTGGAGTTACCTATAGGTAACTGATTGTATATCAAGGTATATCATTGGAAGGATAAAAAAAGACTTCCGCAGAACACAACAGAACTCCGAATCCCCTTAAGGTATCAAGAATAAATCTTGAGCGTTATGGTGAAACACAAGCACACACACGACCACAAAATAAAATTTAGGTAAAGTGGAATCACTAGTTGCACAATTTTTTCACTTAGATTTTTGAGGCCTAGTTTTCAGTGAACTCTTATGTGTTTTCAAAGTATTCCTTAAGATTTTTTGAGCAGTGCAAATTAAGGAGAGATGTTTTTATGGAGAAAAACAAATGTTTAACCAAAAACAAGAAAATACAATGGAATCTTGCTTCTTAATAATGTCCCTCTCACAGGGATCTGAAGAATCAGTTCCACAAGTTCAACAATATTCTGGAAACTTGTATGAATGAAGAATAATCGCAGATCATATCTCTAATATGTGCACTGAAAAATCAAGTGCTTGCATTTGGACACAAGAACACATACTTAATATTGAAAATGAGGCCACAAGGTGTCAGGCTGTGCTTCTGACCCATAGTTCTGAAAGCATGAATGACAACAACACCGATAACCCCGATACCAAAACTCCCATGTTGCACTGCAGCACAGCATTCCAGTGCAGGCAATTGGCAAGGAGGGGAGAGGGAGGAGCAGAGGTTATTGTTGCGCATTTGCCCATATCAGCAAGATCAAGCTGAATTCAATTTTTTTTTCCCTCGCCTTTCTTGTCAGAAGGCTGGCATTCAGAACTTTCTCTGGCCCCTTGGTGACTTCTTTAACATTTGCTTTGTGTGGAAGGTCCACTCTGGGAAAAAAAAAAATCTAAATTTTAACTTTTCAACAGCACAAAAATGCAGCCAATGTACAAAAGCTGGCACAAAATTAAAATAAAGAGAGTGATCCAAATACCAAATTCTACGAAAACTATGGTATACAAAAAACAATGTTCCAAAATTGCAGAGAATCCTTAAGGTATTTGTATTTAGCATTCAATATTTTTTCTGATGCAATTTTGTAGATAAGATTTACATTTTAGCCCTTTGCGATTTTGCTCATGCAAATGTGTTAAAAGGTGTGACTGAACCTGCATTCCCATACTGGCTGAACAGTTTATGAAGTACCAACAGTAATAAGCCCCCTCATTACCAATAGTGGTGGCACTTGCCATTGTTGTGCTGCCTTTGGTGGTTGTTGTTGACAGGCGGGGGTGCAGGGGGAATGATGGCCTCATTTGGGTGGTGATGGTGATGGTTGTTGTCATTGTTTGAATTTTGGTTGCTGACCAGCGCTGACGACACTCCAATTCCAGTTCCTGCACTGAGCCCAACCCTGGCACAGCCCTAACGAACACAAACACACAGATGTATGCACAGGCACACAAGCACACGCAAACATGTATCAGTACATATTCGATGCAAGAGTAGGAAAAAAAGGACCTTAATAAATTAACATTTCATTTAATTCAATCTTTTGTTCATGACAACTGAAAAAGTTTACTGAAAAAACAAGGGGATTGTGCATTGTGGTAATTCTACAATAAATTCCCCAAACAATAAATTCCTAATCAACATTACTGATGCTGACAGAACAAACAGATTGTAAGTTAGGGCTGTCACAATCGCAGGTTTTTAACATCAATGGAATTGTAACCTTAAGGAACACTTCAGTGTTTGGGAAACTTGAAAACTAAGTGGTCTTTTCAGTCTCTACTGGCTACTTTTCTCCAATTAGCACAATACATAACCTTATTGTAATGAATTGAAGTGAAAGTACTTATCCTGAAAGTGAACGTGCAAAAAACCCCCAAACTAAACTTGTTTGGATGTGTTTTGCAGAGCTTTTTCAGGATGCAAAAGGTGAGTTATTTGATAACTCAGAGCTGTCCACATCCGTACAACCCCTGTTCTTACCCCTCTATCCTCCTCCCATACACCTCACCAGAACTGGCAGTTTCTTGAGCCATCAAAGCTCCATGTCAATGACTTCAAGGAAAGCTCATCAGCCATCTGTAGTTTTGCTACTGGAGAGCTTCCAAAGTGCCTTAGTGAATGCAGTTTAAGTGATCGGTGGATTAACCTCTGGGTCCCTAAGCACGACTTCCTCTTCAGAGGGTGTGTCAAATGGATTTGAGATATCCTAATCCTCTTTCTTACAAAAAAAGATAGGATCTTTTTTGCCAGTAACTTATTTGCCCATGCAAAAACGACTAAATTCTGAAACTTTGCACCCCCAATGTTGCCTTGTAATGAAAAGCAATGTATTCAAATGAAGTATCAACCCTCAAATGTTTTCAAGCAATTTCTATGGCCTTACTTCTGGCCAGGTCTGGTCACTGGGAAAAACTGGCCCTGCTGAGCGTGTGGTTCATCTGGAAAGAGGTGGTGGGAACTCAGCAGAGTTTCACAGAGTTTGACATAAAAGTTCCACTGGTGGGTAAATGGCTCTTGAAATGCTGCTTCAAACTCTCTAACAGTCCCAAACCAAGGTCACCATCTCAGCTTCCCCCCCATAAACCTGACTGATCATCCTTCTCTATTACAGTTCAACAGTTTCATTTAGCAGACGCTTTCTCCAAAGTAATGTACAACACAAGCAAGAATTCAGAAATTGCTAGTTTGTTGATTCAGCCGCAGGTGCTTCATCAAGTGCCCAAAGAAGTGCCTCATAGTTTGTGTTTGAAAAAAAAAAACAAACAAAAAAAACGATAGCAGCAAATCAAAATGAACAACTTCACTTCCATGACGTTCAACGTTTGTCATTCATATTCTGCGTGGTCAGTGCTAAATGATCAGATCCTCATATTCCTTATCTCCTGCCGACAAGGAGGATAAGAATCATAATCAAGCACCAGAATATTCGCTGAACAGTTGAGTCTTCTGGTGTCTTTTAAAACTAGAAAAGGACTCTGCAGATCGTATTGAGTTGGGTAGCTCACTCCACCATTTAGGGGCTACAGATGAGAAGAGTCACGCTCGAGATTTAGAACGGAGAAGGGCAGGGAGCACTAGGCCTCTTTCACAGGCAGGGCGTGATGAACGGGAGGGAGTGTAGACCTGGATGTGAGAATCCAGGTAGGCTGGGGCTGTTTTTGTCAGTTTTGTAAGTCAGAAGAAGAGCTTTGAATGTGATGTATGCTGCCAGTAGAAGCCAGACAAGAGTGCAGTAAAACAGTGAAGACCAGGCCTGCTGCAGAATTCTGGACCATCTGCGGAGGTCTAAGGTTACATGCGGGGAGGCCTGTGAGAAGAAAGTTGCAATAATCAAGGTGTGAAATTACCAGGGCCTGAATCAGAAGCTGTGCGTCAGGTAGGGTCTCTACTGGGAACGCCTTTGGGTCTCCCCGAAAGAGCTGGGGGAAGCTTCTGGGTTGAAGGAAGTCTGGCCGTCGCGCCACTGAGACTGCTGACCCTGCGACCCGGCTTCGGATACGTGAAAAACAATGGATGGATGGACTTTTATCCTATAATTTTCTAAGGTCTTTTGTGTGTTATGAGGTTGTCCTTGTATATGGAATGAATAAATTCAGTTCTGAATTGCAGGGGCTAAATGCTTCAGGTGTAAAAACAAGCAAAGTCAAAGGAAGTTGTCATGATCTGATGTGGCTTTACTGATGTGGCAAATGCTTGTAATAACGGAGAAACTGAATGATGCAGAGACCAATACGTTGTGGTGTATGAAAGCAAGTAGAGTTATCATGATACCAAAATGAGTAACCACGGTACTATACCAAACAAAGTATCGCGTTTTCGGGTCATATCACGATACTGTGCCCTTTTTTGAAATTATTATTATTCTTTTAATGAACTGCACATGTAATGAACTGTACATGTAATAAAAATGCAGTAATTACTTCTAATGTTGTTTGGTGCATGATAAACATAACACTGGTGAAGTAAGAATTAGACTGAAAAATATTGTTATGAACAAAAGCAAAGATACACTGCCTGCCCCCCAAAAAAAGTCGCCACCTGGATTTAACTAAGCAAATAGGTACGAGCCTCCTATTGGATAATTACTGCATGGGCGATTA
>JASSRZ010000023.1:8291087-8335492 GCA_032164315.1 Malacoctenus gilli | reverse complement strand
AGAGAGAGAGAGAGAGAGAGAGAGAGAGAGAGAGAGAGAGAGAGAGAGAGAGAGAGAGAGAGAGAGAGAATGACACTGGCAAAGACAGAGAGAGCAGTCACTGTGATAGAGAACACAGAGAGGATGTGAGAAAGCAGTGGTGGCTATAAGTCAGGTCGCCTGCCAGATGGGCCGAGCCCCCCCACCTGGGTAATAAGAAGAGTGACTCCCTCCTCAGGATGCCTGACAGCCCCGTCTTAGTCCATTTCTTTAACAACATGTGGCCTTTTTTCCATTCCACTGGAGACTGATGGAAGTTGTGCTTCAGCAGCAACTGCAGCTTCAGGCTGGTGGGACGGCACAACAGGCAGGCGAGGGATCCAAAAAAGGGCTCCTTGATTTCTGACCCCGCTTCTTTTCTGACAGAGTACTTCGATTGTTTTGATATTCTGGTGTGAAATTCCCTTTATGCAGGTTTAAAAGCGCGTCAGTCCTGATTCACATACAGTCGGTGCACAAAGGCAGATTTTTCCTTTTGCATGAAAGGCAAACCTGAGTCAATAACCTGAGCAGGAACTGTCCTTGTGTGTAATAGTCTATACAGCGTGAACATTACCATTTTCTTTTTTGCATCAAAGTGTGTCAAAAAGCCCAGAGACCATCCTTACAATCAGGTGGAACAATCTGCTGGGATATTTTGGGACAATAAGCAACAAAAATGACGACCTCATCGCGTTTCATTGCAAAACGTGGCTCCCGAGCCTCCATATTTCCACTTTTTACTGCAGTGCTGGTTCATAGTGCGAGCTGGAGAGTGAGAAAGTTATCCATTCGCTTTCAGCAGAGTAACACATCAGCCTGACCTTTTCCCACAGATGTAGCACAATTTTTCACTCTGTGGCTCGGTTCAGTTGAATTTCATTCAATCCCCTGTTCATGATGAGGACTATTAAATATGTCAATCTGACTCATTGACCTTTGTACGATGACAAAAATATAAAAAATATCACTCTTTCCTGCAACGCATGAAAAATAAAATGCCTGGAAGGGGGCAAAGTGAGGTTTTTCCAAAAGCAAGCCAAAAACATATCAACAAAAATGGCTTAATTAGTGGAGGGGACGGATGGGTGGGTGGAAATGCCAACTCTATATTGCCACAGTGTGGAGAAAATGTCAAAGAAACGTTTTTTTGACACCTGTAATGACAGACAAGAAAAAAACTCAGTAACCCGTGACAACTAACTGAAAATGCAGTTGATCTGAGACATGCAACCTATATTTGCTTGCAGGGCAGTAGACACACCAAACAAACAAAAAATAATTGTCATTCTGGTGACTTTATCGATAAAGTAACTCTGTTTCGCACCTTCATCAGGAAAGAAACATAAATTTATTTCATGGCTGTTTATGGCCAAAAGCATTCGTGAATCAAAGCAATCTCCTTGTCCTGAAGTGTACTCTGTTGCGAGACAGCACCGTGGCGGTAGCTGAACCTCAGAGCACCGAGTAGACACAGAAGAAACTGTGCGACTGGGCCAAAATTCCTCATGCTCAATGAACATTGATTGTAAGACACCAGCAATTAGTTTAAAACAAGGCCAGTTGACTAAAACTGGCCAATTCAATCCCTCATTCATAATGTTTCATGGAGGGAAAAAATCCACTGCGCATTGAGGATCACATTGTGCTTTGATTTTCAGTTCGCAACACTATAACATGGTAGTGTGCACAGACATACTACATGAGAAACAACATGCAGAGACTCGTCAGCAGGGCAGCACACTTAAAAAAAAAAAAAGGGTCACTTCGACGATGCACTCTGGAAAAACGCATGCTTCTGTTTTACATATCTTGTATGTGTACATTAATCATCCGAGTACCACAACAATCTCGTATTGAAAGCGAGGCCGTCTCAGTGAAACAAAACTATAGGAAAAATAGCATCAGATGTCAGGGTGATGCAGAAGCAAGTACTGCAGGAAGAAATCAGAATGGGGACAGAGATACGGGGGGACAGTGGGGGGGATTGTGATTTATGTTTTTCACCCTTTCCCTCCCCTATTATTGACCTGAACACCCACAACAACATGTAACGAAATCAATTTATTTCTGCTGTGAGGGAAATGGATTGTCAAGGCACAAGAAAGCAACGGCACCGAGGAGAAAACCAAAGAATGCCGGTGGGAAAAAAACAAAAAAACACAGCCCCCCTGCTGCACTGATAATGATAGAGTCCACAATACTCGAAGACAAAAAAGCCACTACAGTGCTTGATTGCAGCAGTCACAATAATAAACAGGATTAGTGCTGGATTCAGAGAGTGACCATGCTGAGTGTGAAGTAGGAGGGCAACAAAGCAACATGAACACGCTTGCTGTGATTCCTGATCAATAATCACATAGGAAGCTTCACTGTGTTCATGTTACACTGCAGTGCCAAATTAAAATACATAGTTACTATGTTGTTTCAGCGTACAGTTAGCAGCATTTTGGACGACTGACTGAGTTTGATGATGACCTTTAGTATCCCCACTTGTTTATTCATCACCCGGCTCAGGTGTAATTGTTTTCCTTTCTCACTCTGAGACGCCCTCTTAATATAACAAATATATAATCTGCTCCTACGGGGGGAGTTGTGAGGCAGAGTGTGAAATTAATACTTCTCTCTTTGCTGCGGTGCAATAAATAAAGTCCTTACTTTATCAAGCGAGGGAGGGAGGGAGCGAGAGAATGAGAGAGTGAAAACAAGAGAGAGACGGACAGAGAGAGAGAGAGAGAGAGAGATGCACAAAACGCCTTCCTACCAACATATCATTACCCACATTAATGAATACTATGTGTATTGTTTCACTCTGATTTGATTAAAAAACAGGAAAAATGGACAGATGGAGGGGGGGGCAATCTGAGCTGAGGCGATTATGCCCCATGTAACATGGGACATAATCATCTGCATCCTGATATCAAGGTCAGGTGAAGCAAAAGAGGGTTGTCAGAAAATTTCAGACATTCAGCTGCAAAATGGAGCCACTTTGTAGTGTTTCTATCTGTAGCTTTGGACTGAAGCAGCAGCATGCACAGTCCAGTCACTCATCTGTGTGTGTGATAACAGATTACAGAGGAACTGGCAGGCGGCAACTGAAGAAACATTGAGTTGAATGCAGCTTTTAACTGGGAGAAAAAGGAAGCACAGGCAGCTATCGCAGTCCATGATTGTCCAAATCCAATGAGACTTTTAACCTAAAAACACGACCTTCTTTACATGAAGTCAGGGTTTATAAAGTTGAAGTCATTTCTTAGCAGCTGCAGACTAAACTGTCTCAGGCATCAGTTTCCTCTGGCTGAGTTTCATTTGCACTCCCAAGTTACTTTCATAGCTGTTCCATGAAGACGTGTCAAGGGACACAAAAGTGATTAAGGCACAGCGATGCAAAATTATTGCAGGCCAGTGTAACAGGTGACAGGAATGAAAAGCCTGCAGTCTCAACACAACCAGCAGCAGGTCAGTGTCTGACAGCTTTATGAGGAGTAATAAAGAAGCAACAAAATGGCGACACTGAGCAAGTCGAACGTGGATTCTCCTTTGCCGCGTGTGTCTGAGTGAGCAGTTATTTGCCATAATAATGGGCTACGTTAAAGTTTCTATTCACATCACGATCTAAAAAGACTGTCTTCCCCAAACAAAACCATCCCTGGATGTCACCGAATTCTGTGGTGGAAGTCAGCTCCTCCTTGCAGCCTCAGAAGCTTGAATAGCCTGTAGCAGAGTGAACCTCATGTGGATGTTTTGCATAATGGTTCACCTCTCCTCTGAACGGTCTCCCGTGCAGAAGTGGGTCAGCACCAAGGTGTTTGATTGCTCCCCAACATGTGCTGCCAGTTTCAAATATCCAGACACTATTTTAACGGGATTCAGATCTGGCTTTTTAGGCTCTGACGAAGCAATTCCTTAACCCTCCATTAGGTTTCACGGTTTGCCCCACTTGTGGGCATTTTTCCTTTCAGTCGCATGACTCGTTTAAAATAATTTAGAGGCCATTTCCAATTGCTTGTCAGACTCTAAGGCAACTACAAAAACCAGACAGAGGTCCCCAGATGTTGGGATAATGACAAGTCGGACTTTGTCAACCTCATGAGCAGGGATCTGTGGTGCACATTCAAGAAGTTAGGCCCGTCCACATGCATGCCCTTAAAGGGCGCGTCACCTCAAATAGAAAAAAGAAACAACCCTGTTTGGGCTTGAAAATACCAATTGCATTCTGTGTGACTGCCATTTTTTTCATCTTACTCATTTATTGTTGCACAAGTCGGTCTTTGGAACAACTGAACCAAAACTACAAACACCACAGTGCCTTTCTTTTGCTTTACTCATGAATTAACAGTGTGTGTGCAGGGGAATGTATTCGAAAGACATATACAGACACAAACACATCTATGAAAGTAGGAATGCTGCAGGGTTCATATCAAACCAAAGTGACAGATTGTTGTTCTGTGATGCTGTCGGAATTTGTCTCTCCGCCTGAGTGGACAGCCATTGCTCCGTGATGTCCCAGGATCAACATCTTGACACTTTCTGTTCTTCCAAGCTGAACCGAACAGCGAGGTGATGAGCGGACTTTGGAGCACAGTTTGTCGCGAGGCTGATGAAAACTGTGTCGTCAAATGGCCATTCAGAACAATCCTCGACCCCCACAGAAATATTTTGATTGCAGCATGAATACTTTATTTTGAAAAAAAAACCCAACCTGTGCTGTGTTTATACATGCATCTGTGTATAAAAATATGGTCTTTCACTCATATCTCCTAGAAAATTGCAGAGGAAGACCTGAAGGTTGACTGTATGGATTTGGATGTATATTGCGCATCTCCCGGCTCTTTCTACTCAAAGCCTTTTTATCCTGGCTGTCTGAACTGTAGCCATCCTCCAGACAAATTTGATGAAAAAAATACATCCTGGAATCTGCTGTTGCAACTGCTGCCTCTTCTACAGTCAACCATATACTGTCTTTTACAGCATGAGGATTCCCCAGGAGGACCGTGTATTCCGCGCGGACCCCTGCCCTCCGAGCTGACTCCGAGCCGGCCGACATCATCCGTTTCATCTCAGCCTCCTGGTCATAAAATAGCTGCCTCATTGTCCATGAAACAATTTCAGCCTCTGAAATTCAGGCTGCCGGTTCCACCGATTGCTTCCCACTGCGGCAGCACATAAAACATCTCCAACATGCAATATACTATGTTGTCGTAGCAAAAGGCGCCATACTGCGCATTGTAAACTGGATTTTCTACCGCCGCGGCATCCGAGGATGAGATTGAAACCAATAAAATATCTCCAGGTTGCAATTACACCGTGAAAGTCTCATCAGGTGGATTATTATTCCTCATGCAGGAATACTTTCAGGAAGAGTTGTGATTAAAAGCTGGCCGTCACAACCCAAAAACATAGGCGTGGCACTTCCCCTTGAAACGACAGCAACCCTTGTTTTCGTGGCCTCCTGCAAATCTATCACTGTGAATGTGTGCGCCCCTTAATGAATAGTTTAAATATTTCTGTTGGCCCCATCATCTGCTTTTGATCAAATTAACACCAACTAATTTCCTGTCATGATTTCTCTATTATTCAAAACAGCATTAGTCTCACAGACCCCGATCTAATTACGGCTTAAGAAAATGTAATGAAATCCAATTTGACAATCTAGCCCCGGTTTCCCACACCATGTCTAATGATCCATCGCTTTTCCAATATAGAAAAGGAGCTGGAGGCGGAGAGGGAGAGGGAGAGCGAGAGGGAGAGCGAGCGAGCCGGCCTCATCACAACAGCGGATCCTCGATCCTTTACCGTAGACACTCCTCCTCGGCTTATTAGATGAATCTCTTTTAATCAGGCAACAAAACTACTCTGCACGTCCACGGCTGAATCACAAGCCCAACAGTTTTTCCCGGCAAGCTGCAGATGCATTCAATGCACCAACTTTGGTGCTGTGGGAAAACCGGCTCCCTCAACGTATTATCTGCAAATCAACCACCATGCTGAGCCATATTCCATATTTTGTGTGTGAGTATTACCCCTCAATATGTCTTGTCTCCGATTCAAGTCCCTTTACTATGATATAAATCTCACTGCAACAGCAAGGTCTCATTTAACAATGTTTTTTATGTGTGAAGTCAGCTTTTTGTGCGAGGAGGTAAATTGGTGCTCCACAGAAGATTGTCATATGTGATCACAATGGACTGAGATCTGGGGAATGCAAAGTGCATTTTCCAGGCACTATTTAAAGTGCTGCCCTACATTATCCATTTGTCTTTCAAGTGGAAAAAGAACTGCATGGAGGCGCAAACAAAACAAGGAGGCAGTGAAGCTCGAAGAAACTTTTAGAACGGATAAATCTTCCCCCAGGTTTCTTTTTAGGAGCCGTCTGGTTAATTTCTGAGTTGGAGCTGTTTCTCTCACTTTCCCTGAGCCTCCCTCTTTCTCTCTCTCAGTGCTTCCTTTCTTCCTGGGAAAGGTTCCAGTTAATCGCCAGGGGCCTGAGGGCCATTTGCTTCCTCCCGCCACGATGGCCTCCCAGGACGCCCCAGATGGATGCCATTCTGGGTGTTCATTGAAATCCTCCCAGCTGCCCACTGAAAGGCCTCCTCGGGCCCGACTCCGATCGCCCTGGGAGTTAACTTATTGAAAGGCCATCCTTTTTCATCTGTGACTCGCGCACTGACACTGTGGTAACCAACATGTCCACGTCCTGATTTCCTTACTTCATTTTGTGATTAGAAACACACACAAACACCTTGTGAACTGATGCATCTTTCCTTTTGAGTTTTTTTATGAGCAAAATGCAGAAAAGCTATCAACAGCAAAGATCTTTGTCAGTATTTTTCTTCAAAATACACTCTCCTATATACTCTAGTAAAACAGACCAAGATGAAGCTCCTTTATATGAAATAAGCATTGTCTTTTGATTAGGGGCCTGAGCCCTGACTAGCCTCTTTGAAGCCTAATTTGACCTGTTAAACAAGCTAAAAAACTCGACAAATTTGGCATGCACATTTGAACTGGTGGAAAAAAACAGCTTTTTCCTACGAATGTCGAAAAAAGCTGTGCGTCGCATGCTGCTACACAGTCACTCACATCGAGTTATTTAGTACCCAAATCACAAGATTCATCAGCTGGAATTTTTTTCTTCATTAAATATTTAGTTGAAATATGTTGCATGGAACAAAGAAGTCGACAAATCAGCTATTTCCTACGATCAGATCCGTGTCAGTGATGCCACGAAAGTTTAAATACCAAAAAATTGTGTGGTGCCACACAGCTGATCACCCATCAATCCTAAAATAGTGATGACAATAAAATAAAACAAGCCGTCGTGTGCATGTTTTGTCCCGTTGTCACCAGGGATACCAATTAGCTTGCTTTTTGAAGATTACTTTGCGAGCTGTCACAGAAAGAGGTAATGAGGAGTTGGAGGCAGCCAGCAGACAAAATGACCATGGCAGCAAAGAGAGCAGTGGGATTTATTACGATGTGAAAACATCATGAATTTGAAAGAAAAACAAGACGCTTTAATGACACGAGTTATTCAGAAACATGTGCGTGCGACTACTTTTCTCTCAGTTGCTCCAATTCATTCATGGTTGGCTCGCCGCCTCTGTGTATAACATTAAGCTTTGTTGTGCTCTGTAACCCCTCTAACGTTCTACTCTTAACCATACAATTTGAATTCCTTCACCTCTATCTTTTTGCTCAACCTAATTGGCAAACACTACTTTCACTGCTTTTCGGCGCATACGTATCAATGTAAGGTGTACATATGTTTCTCTCTTTGGGCAGAGAGAAGTATTACAGTTTCAGGTCAAAGGAGAGCGTGCTCAGTGACCCTGTTAGTGTAGAACAGAAATCAGCTTGCTTCCGAGCCTCTCGCAGGAGAATAACACTGGAGGAAAAGACAGAACTAAATAATCTCATGGAAAATAGCCAATACTGGCACAGCATGGACCCTCATGGTGCGGTGGGCTTCATCATCCGTGACAGGGTGGGGAATTTGGTCTTCCTGGGGGTAAACCGAAGTAGAGCAGCTACTCCTTCTCATGGAAAGTAGCCAGTTGAAGAAACTCCGTTCTTTTGTTACAATTCCACCAGGTTGCATCCTGTTACAGGTGCAGCAGGCGAGCCCGCCAGACTCAGGCTCCAGGGTTGACAGAAGCAGTGCCTCGGTGGGTTTTTTCAAAAGGTGTCGAAGTCAAAGTACCTCGCTGCTCGCTTACACTGAACAGAATTAGGTTGATAAAACCCCGTACATCAAACTCTTTCAGAAAACCTCCAAGTGAAGCCGACTCTTTGCAACGCTTGGGGAATCCACTGAGAGTGATATATGAGCAAACACGCGTGTGTCTTCTGGAGGTGGAGGACGAAGATGCACAACTCTGGATTTGCTTGACTGAGAAGTTCTTCTTCAATCAAACAGTGAAGGACTCTCTGCTTTCTGGCTGCAGCCTCGTGTCTGCCACGGTGACGCTCATGAATGCAAACAATTGCTGCTTGTGCACGGGAGCACTTTCTGATGCACCGCCAATTTCCAACATCCCAACACTGGCACTTTAACACTTTGTATTGGTCGAGACTCCCATTTCTGAAAACTGAGTCTGTTAAAATGGCCTGACTAATTGGCTTCTTTTTGTTAAGATAGGAAAATGAAAAGAATTTTCCTGCTTATTATGCTGTGGCGCTGGCTTTATGTGCTTGATTTTGCATGGGCCGGTGCACTGACTGGTCCTGTAGTGCTTTTTGCAATTATCCCCCTTCATCACCACCACCTGAGAACTGAGTGGAAGGAGAAGCAAAAAAAAAGGCGTCTATTTTCAGTCCAATAAACCCCTGTTTTATTGGCTGGAATCAGCTGCCACAGTGATATGTGTGGACCGTGTGCTCCTCTGCAGTCTGCTTTGATTACTGGGATTTTGAACCCCCCCCCCCCCCAACCTCACACATACAGCATCATATCAAGAGCTTCAAGGTCCACTTTAATCTTGTGACTGCAGTCCGTATTTCAGCTTTTCCCGTCTTAATCCAGCTCTCGTATCACACTTTGTCACGAGGATCGTCAGATCTAAATCTCAGCCTGAAACGGGCCCGATTCCCTAAATGGCTAAAATACTTCTAAAATGTCTTCTCTGCTCCAAAGAAACACATATCAGAATAATCAAATAAATCCAAGATTATTTTTTTTCCACTTGCTACAATACACAAACGTAAAAAAAAAAACCCCTTAGGGCTTATGGAAAAAAATAAAAAAGACCTCTGAATTCAAATGGTGATCTCTTCCTCCATCAAAAAACAATCAGATGCAAGGGCAACTTTCGCTTCAAGCGTGGATGCCAAATGTGACATTTTCCTCTCCTTACCTGGGAAAAACACAGCCGCCATGGACAGCACTGATCCCCCCCTTCGAAAAACTGTAAGCGCAGCACATAGGTTGCTAGGGGGGGGGCCCAGGGGGGCCCACTGGGAATGACACCATGTCAAGCCAGCTTTCGATTGGAGTTGTCAGTGAGAATGAGCGATGTAAAATGCCGATGTCAGAGAGCCCTGTGTTTAGCTTGTCCATGCTGACAGGTGAGGAAATGGAGCGTGCTACCTGACCAGCATAAAAGAATGGCTGCCCTCCAGTGCCGCAGCAGTCCCATCTGCGGGCCAGCGATAAACAAGTTTTAATGCCGTCAATCACCTACTGTACACGCCGGTTTCGACCAGTTTGCCTCCCTCGTCCTCTCGTGCAGTCTTTATGAGACTGTGGGCGTCCCCTGTCAGTTAACAACACAATCCAATCAAAGTGTCCGCTGAAATGGCAGGAAAACACACTGAACCCAACACACGCGGACGACGCAAGACGGAGGATCGGCCTATCAAAGGTGGGATAAACTGCTCAGCTAAGCCACAGCTTCATCATACACGTCGTGTCAGTTAAAACGAGGCAAATCCCAGGGAGCCCTGTCACGCTTTTGAGAGCTTTCAGGACCAACTTCCTACAAAACATCCCAAACTCCTTTAAGGTCAATATTTGGCAGCCCTCAGAGTGGAGGCACGAAAAGCAGCTGGACTCAAGACGGTTGCAGCCGAGGTAGTCAAATTCAACGCCCATGCTGGGATCTGGAGAACAGACAGTGAAATGGGCGGTAAGCTCGAAAACGCAGCCGTGAGTCAAGGAAAGTCTTTGGAGGATTTTGGCGGGATTATTTTTCATCCTTGCTGAGCTTTGTCTGCTACATTCTGTGTAGGTTCAGTCGGAATACTTAACCCTTGTGTAATAAATCGCTGTTCATCGCAATCATTGTTTGAGCCAGCATCAGATGTCGTCGACGCAGGAGTGAAACTCCTGAAGTCGGCCATAGACTGAAACGCACAATAACTGCGTGAGTCATCGCTGCACTGTTGAGAGTATAGCACTCCTATTTTCATTGCCATTTGCAAAAAAAAAAAAAGGTATTAAGAGCATCCTGTGGAGCCAGATTTCCAACAAATGGCTCCTCTGTGACCTTGTTCCACAGCTTATAAAGAATTGCAATTATGCCCCATAAATTTCACGGCCCAATGCTTCTAAAATGTGCATAAACTCATAAATACATTCACTGGATATTAAGAAAGCACCATCAAGCAGACAGAGACAAACGATTGTTATTAGCAGCACAGAGTCTCCCATATGTCCCACTGCAAAATTAGAACTCGCATACTCTGAAAATACTTTATCTGACAGTTCAGACTGAAGCTGGCAGCGGCGACGTGCAATGGCGCGATCCAGTGAACGTGATGCGAAGCCTTGGCTGCCTGTTTGCCAGCGATACGGCGAATGACAAAAACGTTGATGGCTCGGGCAACAAAGGAGCAAGATTGATGATACTGATTAATTATGTGGCATAAAAGTTATACTAATGGAAAAATCTTTTCAAGAAAGGATAAAGGTCCATCTGGGATGTACGGTGTATTGCTTCTCCTTGAAATTAATTAGCTTTTTTTATATCAGAAACATTCTTGTGTCCTTAAGTGAGCATGGAGTAAACAAGTTGGATGTTGCATGCAGAAAATGCTTCTAAAATTGGCCAAAGGAAAGAGGAAAAAAGCAGTTAAAAGACACAAAAACCCACAAATTTCCTGCCGACTGGCAGCATATGCCATCTGCTCCCACGAGACCTAAAGTAGGTTTTACCCTACGAGGCTCAATGAATGTTTCACGGGAGCCCATCTGGACGAACGACGAGCGCTGAGCAGTGAGCGGCAGCGTTTACAAGGGAAGGCCGGGGTTAATATCTCGTTTTTCCGCTTGGAGGAGAAATACACATTTAGCAATCCATGGCATACATTCATTTCAATTCCAGCAAAGTTGAACAAACAGGTCACACATTTGACAAGAAAAGAAAAAAAAATTCATTCGCAGGAGATATTTCTGAGAATGCTTCAATCCACTTATTGCTTCCGTAATATCCCGCTGACATTTTTTTCTTTTCCCCTTCCTGTATCCTCACCCTGAGCTGTCCCTCCAACCTCAGTCTTCCCTGCTGCACATCCGCAATGAGAGTATTGGCCCCAGAGTAAAATGTGATTGCAGCACCATATCCATTTATATTACTTGACAGTAGCTACTACAATATCTCCCAAATCAAATAAATGTCACCATTCATCACACACGCAAGTCTCTTCTGATTTGAAAGCTACAGGAAAATTCAATTCACTTTGCCTTGACATCCATCTATCAACATCATATTTCCTAATTGAACTTAAAAGGTTAATACTTTCTTTTTCAGAGTATACTCCAGCACAGTTGTATTTTATCCTTTGCTGGAACCGGCAAAGTTCCGAAGTCATTTGAGGCCACGATCGATATGGTGACATCAGCAGACAGGAAGGGAGAACAGATCTCCCACAGACCAGCTGGATGCTGATTGGAAATTCAGGGAAAACACTCCACAGATGCTTCTTCAAACAGCAAACTGGGAGCAAATTTTTGTGAAGGCTCCAAAAAATCGAATTTAACTGGATAGCATTTCAAGGCATTCCATATCTGCAGCTGGCATTGTCGGCTCATTATCACTAACCATAAAAGCAACGACGCATGTAAACGCATCAGAGTGGTCACATTCGTTGCACTGTGTACCTGACGCACCCCCCCCCCCCACATCAAAATCATGTGCGAGTGCAGAAGAAGACAGGGACATTCACAAGACAATATGAGTGCTAACACCAATGCCAGCTCACCCTGGGGAAGGCGGGGCACACAAAGAAACACACAATCATAAACAAACACATGAACACATACAGATGATTTGGAGTTTTTGATGAATACCCAAAGGAAACCAACACATGCAGCCTTGAATTGTCCGATTCCCTCAGAAAGACAAGCCTTTATAATTTAAACTTACACTTGAGAACGGTACAAGTTTGAAGTACTGCCGGCAGTAAGTAGAATGCAGAATAGCAATGGGCAGCCTAACAGCAGGATGAAGATGCGCATCCCAGCAGTGTGTGCGGTGGGTGTCCACCACCTTCCTAGTGGACAGCAACTCTACTCCTCCTCCTCAAACAGAGTTAATCAACTGATTGATCCAGTCTTGTGGAAAGTTCCAACTCTTCCTCAAGGGCTCGTCAAGCTGTGCACCTTCAGATGTCTGGCAACCGCCGTGGGAGACAAGCCAGTGCCGGCACAGAGCCCCCTTCTCCATTCTCCCTCTGCATCTTTCACATGCAGTCATCTGGTTTTGTCGAACAAAACCTGAGAATATTTGTGCAACTTTAAGACATCATTAGCACTGACTCATCAAGATGCAACTGTGTTGTCAGGAGATTTGAATTATTGATACATGAAGGCTTCTCAGGATTCCCTTTTTTTAACTGTTTAACTTCACTTCAGTCACATTCACTCATTCACTTACACAACTCGACACCAGTGGTGACAGCTGCCATGTCAGGTAACCTCAGACAACTGGGGGAAACCGGGTTCAGTGCCTTGCCCAAAGACACTTCATTCCGTGGGCAAGACACGATAGGGAACTTGAACCACCAACCATTGGATTGGAGCACCACCTGCTCCACTCACCGAGCTGCAGCTGCATTTATAGTTGTATTCCTTCCATTCAAAGAGGCCCTGTGGGGTTTCCTCTTTTGCATTGATGTTGAGGCCAAATGAGAAAACAATCTCCGAAATTGTGTTTAAATAAGGTGTGACTTTTGCTGAACATAATCCAAAGGTTTCATTTATTGTCATTATCATAATGGCCTCACTTTTTCCCTCTGGCAGTTTTTGGGCACATTCGATCATTTAAAAGGGAGGAAAAATTCAAAGGAAAAAAAACCCCATTTCTGCTAAATTAAATTATGTTTCAACTTTTTCCATTTGTAAGTGGCTTCGAGATTTCAAGCATTCACAATCAAATTAGAGTTGAGGTACTAATAAATGTGAATCGCATACATTTGGAAGAAAAGCAGCAGCAATTAAATGCCAAATGGATTTCATGGTAAATGTTTCTTTGATATTGTTTTCTTTACTTTGCAGGCATTTTAAACCCAAGCATATTTCCAAATTGGATTATCTAGCTGGTGCACAGAGTTGGTGAAAATAGATAAATAAAAAAATATTAATGGAAAAAAAAAAAACTAAGAGTGCTGATGGGAGTATGGTATGGGGAAGCTGGACTTAATTTCCAGAGATATTGAACGGGTACAATCATAAAAGGCTTTTCACACACTGTGAAGAGCACAGCCAAGCAGATCAGAGACAGCCGTCCCCGGGGACGTGCAGTCGTTCTCAGCGGAGGTCACCCGGCCTGTTTGTTTTCCCTGCTGCATCGCTCCCTCACGTTTCTACACTTTTGAATTAAAGCCCTCAGAGAAAAACTGAGCCTATGTTTTATTCTGTGAGAGGTGGTTTTTTTGGAGGCAGGCAGGAATTGGATATACATGTTCGCGATAGAGATACTAATAGCTCCAACCCCCAAACGATCTGACTATATTAAAAAATAATGAATTAATTAGGCTAATAGATCAATTGACTGCTTGCAGAGAGCCATAGTAACATCAGAGATAAAGCGGAATCGTTACTGCGAGCGCTGAGCCAGAGATTATTTCTGCTTTTTCACTCAGGTCACGCATCATCTCTGATTATATCAGATTTCTGAAGCCTGCTCAACTGTGTTTTTCTTCCTCAAAACCTGTTTACTTCCTCACGACACAGAGGCAGTAGTAAATGCCTCTCGAAACTGAGCCGCCTTAAATCGTTCTACCGCTTGTATATATTATTTTTTGCACTTTTATTTCTCAAATATTAAGTCTTGGGTGATTTCAGGGGTTTTCCTGTCTGTGGGTTTAAGGAGGTGGGAGGTTCAAGCACTGAGACACTGGGTTTTACGTCTTGAACATTTCAAAATTGAAGAGGTAGCCAAGTCACGATCACGTCATCTCACAGTAGCTTAGGTTGGTCTTTTTTTTTTCCTCTCTGCTGTGTCAACGCCTGTTTGCAGCTATGAAGCAGATATACGATCCCAACAAGCCCCGAAGGAAAACCAGAGATGTGGACCAATAACATTGGAAAGACAGGCTGAGCGACATGACAAGCTTGTCTTCCCACTGGACCAATGTGCCACGAAACCCATGACTTGCCCTTGAGCCAATTACGCTGATGCGACTGTATGTTCCAGTGAACATTCGGAGGCCGGAAGAACCAAAAACCTGGAAAAGAAATGTCCGAAAATAACTCGTGAAGATGTGCAAAATCACTGACCGACAATGTTTTTCACGCACATTTCCAGTTGTAATTTCATGAATTCATCATTATTTGACTATTCAAGATTGCCTGAATGAGTAGTTCAAAAAGTGATTAATATTACCAATGTGTCACAGACACTCTAACATTTGGCATGTTTTGCTTCTGGTCTCTCACGCCTGCCTCAGCCATCCCCAGAGCTTCTAATGTGATTATTGCCGCCTCGTTGGTCATTTGAGTTGCCAGGGGAATTGCAGCGTGATGCACACCTCTTCAGTCAGTACATCGGTTCATCTCTAATTGAATAGCCTTCCTAAGTAGGCAAAAAGGCTGAATCATACCACTGGTGTTTATAGTGGATTATTTGGCTCTGGTAGATCTGGTGAACAGGTTCAAGCTTGGAAGCTGTACGGTTCTTTTGAGGGATCGGCGGTTCCCAACATATTTTCTATGGAGCCATAAAGAAACTTTGCGAACCCGCTTTAAGATTTCCAATTTGTCAACATATTACAGGGAAGGCAAACGCTTGTGATAAACCTGCTACCAACAACAATTCAAAGCACTGAGCAGATTCCCATGTTTGTCCACATTTTGGAAAATATCTTGATGAGGTTTTCTTTTTTTTGAGAACTCCAGAGCAGGCAAAGCCTCAGGGCCCCTCCAAGGGTTCTCTTAACATAAAGCTGTAGTTCCTGTAGTTAGTGTCCTCTGACCAAGTTGTCACGCCTCAATATATTCCGAGATAAATGAAGAAATGATTGACATTGGATGATTCAGAGTCACACAAAACATAAAGTCCTCGAGGGCTTCCTGTAAAGTCAATGTCACTCACGCTGAATAAAATGTAGGGCAGGAAGGCAACACATTTTCAGGTGACTTATTCAATCTTAGTCCCTCACTGAATTGGGGCTGCTCTATGGTCCACTGGTTTTACACAAGTTCAACAGTTTGTATCCTTTTGGAAAGTTCACTCCGGGCTCTTCACCTTCTGTGTACGAATCAATGAAGCAGAAAGAACAGCCTAAATAGCGCAGCTAAAAATAAAGGCAGGCAGTAAATCCAGGCAAAGTGATCCGCGGCTGAAACCCTCAGATAAAAACTCGAGTGGTGTTTGGTGTTGCTTCATGAAAGAGGAGACAAACGTCCTTTATGTTAGCAAGTGATCAAATGTCGTGACAAAAACAATTATTAGGGCAAGAAACAAGCCGCACGCATTACTTCCTGCCTCTCACTGCGTTTCTGATGCCATCGGCGCCACTTTGTGGCTGTTAAAATTGTCACAGTCGCCACCCAATCAGCCCAACTCCAAGGCTTTCACAGTGCGGTACATTTTCCTGACCATTATGGAGCCTAAAATAACTGCATTTCACTGCTATAGGGGTTGATGCCACAATCAGTGTACCGAGCTTCCTTGTGTTGTCACAGGCTCAGACAGAAGAGCCAATGGTGCAGAAAGGTTCTGGGCTGATGAACAAGCACACAGGCCTCTGATTACAGCAGCGCGCTCTCTATTCAAGCCTTTGTGTCACTCTGAGACACAATTAGTCTTGACGAGCAAAGAGCCCTCTTGTGTCTGCCTTTTACCTGCTCCCATCCCTGTCCTCTAATTCAATTTACAAGCAGCAAATATGATTGCCATGTGGATTCCAGACAAAACTGATCGCACCGCTCCTTTGTTGTCTTTTGGTAATTGAGTCACAGATGAGTGACTGTCCTCCTCCTACATGTAATAAAGATACACATGAGATACTTTGGTACTGTCACACTATCACCACACAGCCACGCATCTGGGAGAGCCAAGGCCTGTTGGGTTAATTTTTCATTAGCTTTTATCTTGCTGCTTACAAGGCAGGATGGCAAGTTAGCACCAGCTGTGAGTAATACTGCAGGATTTGAACAGACATGTTTAACACACACACACGCATGCATGCACGCACACATACTCTCAATGGGGGCGCATCTCAAAAGATTAAAGTTTACGTGAAATTTTTTAGCCGTGATCAAATTGAAACAGCGGAACTTCTAAATTATTGAACAACCGAACTCAACTGAAATAATGTCAGCAACCCCGAGCCCACCATGAGTGAGACTCGCTGGATAGATACTGTGGGTGACCCTTGGCAATGACCCTGATATCATCACTAAGCGTACACCTGGATAGTGTGGAAACTATCTACATTTACAAAAACTCCTAAAAGTACTTTGTGTTTAAAAAAGAAAAAAGTGGAAATTGAAAAGAGGAGTTCACAGAATCTAAAAATGTTCTCCATTTATTCCAAGTCAGCACAACTAAAAGACCCGTAATCTCCTCTAAGGAGGAAGAGACGACATTGTCAAAGTCGAGTTCCTTGAACTTCTCCTTTGCAACACTTGTCAGAGCTCCCAAAAAACCAAAAGTAAAACATTTTTGCTGATGCCATATGAGGTTGAATGAATTTTTTTGAATGAACAACACTAAGAATGTTAGTAATGGGAATCACCACCCAAAGTTTGAATCCTGCATGTCGACGAATCGGATGCTTGTCTTCTGCTCATTTGTTTTACACACTGATGAATTGTTTTGTCCTGTTTTGGTTGGAATGCCCTTTAAACGCACGACGAACACTTGATGTTTCTTGCATTCTGCCCAACGACAACCTTGTTAAGGTTCTCTTCTTTCTGGTTCGAATAGAGGTCATAAGAAACATTCTTAACATTGACTGATTGTAGCTTCTGGGAGGATCCTTAATGTCTCAGGATCCTTTGTGGGGTGGCAGCATTGGCATCAAGAGCAGGAAACAAAAATGTATCATTGGAATATGATATATGTGCGTGTGTGTGTGTGTGTGTGTATACACACATATATATATTTTTTAAACTATATCAGTTGATGTTTACAAGTGTACACTGCTCTTGCTTTTTTCTAGGCCACCTGCCTCTCACTCCTTCACAAAGTGAATTCCGTGAGGACTGTGTGAGAATAAGACAGTCTGAGCTTGACTGACAACTCTCTCTTTTTCTGGTGCTTGTTACGTTTTGCTACACTTGTTATTGCAAAAACAACCTCCGCATTTGTCACAGTTGCAGTGTTCATGGTCTTTAGTACATCAAGTTTGAAACCTTCGTCTCCACACCGGTCAGCCAGGAGAACAGAAAGCTCAGATGGAAGCGCACATGGCCTGATAACTGTGAGACGGAACAAATTATTGGGGATCAAAGAGAAAAATTAGGCGGCACAGTGACGTAGTGGTTAGCTCTCTTGCCTCACAATGAGAGGGTTGTGGGTTCATGCCTCTGTGGGTCTTTTCTGTGCAGAGCTTGAGGACCCCTCAAGGGACAAACAGGAAAAACCAGTGGATGTAATGTTTGGCAGCTCAGCAATTCCGTTGCTGTGTATTCCTCATTGTCGATGATCAGCTATAGCTTTGTTGTTGCGATTTCAAACAATAGCTTCAGATGCACTTTTATCCAATTTATCCTTACAAAGATTATCAAACCCAACGTTCTGCGAAAACGTTGCGGTTTTATGCACAAAACATCTAACTCCTTTCCCCCCCCCCGTCTTAGACAATTATGTAAAGTTAATAAATCATTAGGAATAGCCTCCAAAAAAATTAGGAATTTCAGCACTATCTGTGCTTCAGCCTAATTAGTCTGCTAATATGAGAGGACTCAGATTGCAGCCTCTCCCTCTAATTCTGTTCATCTTGCAGCGAAATATTTGACCAATTCCTGATGTCCCCATGTCACATGATCTTCTCAGTCTGCATTACTTTGACATCGTTCCCGCGTTGCGCTGGCTGGTGTTGATGTCATTTGAGTGGCGCCTATGGAATTTTAAGCCCACAGCCCCATTCCCTCCACAATCAGAGGGAGCCCGGCACAAAGCTCTGACATCGTGCCAAGGTCACCACTGAAAAACAACAGGGACCCTGGATTTGCTGGTATGTCAAGTAAGATTTAGAAGATTGCAAGAGGCAATTACCGCGGGGTCGCGGAGCTCCATGCACACAGTAAGCCGACACAACCTGATCAGGATTATGATGCCCTAATTTCCATAAATCTGCCATCGCCACGGCAGGAGTCGCGAATGACTGATTGTAATCGCAAAGAATTTGTGACGATTAACCAACCTGCCAGGTCAAACCGCCAATCAAAATGCACTAACACCACGGTTTCTCATTACTCTCTCGTTTTCCACCGACTTCGCTGAAATGCATATGACATGGCATGACAAGTTGCATGACAAGTGCACCTTGTGATGTCTCTCCAAGGACTGCTGCAGTTCCAAAGAGCAACACAGCAGCTCTTTCACAAGCGTCCCTTGTCACGCAGTGGAGCTTGATGAAAACCTGATCAATCATAATCAAGAGGACAGTCTCCAGGAGACCGACAGGTAGTATTAACCTTGCATTGCAGAGGCGGTGCTTGTTGCAGTGCAGCGTGCGCAGCAGGCACAGAGGCTCTGCTGGCCCTGTCCTTCAGGGACACAGGACAGGATATGTTATCGAAGAATGAAGAGTGGATCCCAGAATGGCACTCGGCTCTGGCAAAGATGGATTCAGCGCAATCCAGCGCAGTAGTTCTGGAGAAGTACACTTCAGAGACCTCCGTACAAACACACTCCAACCACATGTGATAGCTGCATTATCAGACTCCAGCGAAACCAGTCTTTCAGCCACCTTTCTATTCGAACACACCCTGCTCCCATAAAATCCTCCCAAAAAATTCAAAGACGGCAAACAGAAAACAACTGTTTGACACTTTTAGCTTCAACATTTTTTGGGCAAGTTTCACTGAGATTCGACAGCAATACACATGTGAAAGGAAAGGGGAAAATGTGTTTTCCAGGTGATGACTTCCTCAGTTCAAAAGATCAATGGTGAGCACTGGACCAACGATGACCTGGAGGTGTTAATGTGTGCCATCCATTTCACTGACAAACCAAGAGTTCATATTCATCTGTTTGTCAGAGGAGGAGAAATTGCATGCATAGTTTAGGGGAAACATAAAATATCACATACATCACTTGGGGAGAACCCCCCACCCCACCATAACAATTAATTATTAACCATGAACAACAAATTTCTATTTCCCTGAGCCAAAACCATGGGAATCTCGTCAGTCCAGCTTTACCTTCAATGCCGCTATCCTAAATTAATTCGAGTTACTGTCACATTTAGTGGTTTCAGCTCGGCCTGGTGTGTAATCTTGAGTCACGTGTTGTTTGGTGGGTGCTCAAAATGTTTGAATATATGAGCTTCCAATCTCGGTTATCAACAGTGGCGTCTGTTCCTGTGCACCTGTCTCACGGCATATTCCCTCGAGTGGAGTCTCTGATCCTTCTCCCAGCAGAAATAATGGGATTGTCGACGGCTGTGTATCAAAGGGAAAAATTGCCTTGTCTGCTTTGTTTTTATTGGCTCTCTCATAGCATTGCAACACCGTCCTTGCACGTCGTTTGAAACCTCCAAAGCTAATGTGCTGCTGTAGCTCTGCAGAGGGACAATAATGATGAATTAGGAAGTACTTCTTAATTCTTTCTCATTGTTCTCCCGCATGTTGTGTGGCATTCAGCAGGGGGAAAAAGGCATTTGTTTCGCAGTAAATCCTGAACGATGATAGACGATGAAAAATCAAGGCTGGGACCTGCCATACACTAACAGGCCTGTGATTTGCCCACGCACTTAAAAATAATATGTCACGCGTATCTGTCCGTCAGACAAGTAGCGAGCTGTTATTGCGTGGCACTTGCATTTTTCACTCAGCCGGCCGCGTAAAAGACGGAGCCGTGACACAGAACAAGACTTATGGACGGAGATCAGACTAATAAATACTGTCCGGCAGCAGAAAGGAGATGGGTGCATTAATTTAATTCACTTTCAGTACATAATGCTGCGGAGAGGCTGACACTGCCAAACGCTGTGTCAGTCTGCAGCTCCTGAGACGGGAGCTGGGGACTCAGACGCCTTGTTCTGGATTTGGACGGAGCTCAAGCTGTGTGTCAGAGGAAATAAACAGGACCTGCCGAATAAATCTTTCATCTTTTATTTCCAGTTAAGGTGTATTAATTCAATAACAAGTCACGCCGCAGTAAATTATTCCCGAGGGGAAACCAGCAGTTTGCTGATCCACGATGACTCGTGTACCACCGACTGAGTGACCATGAGGAGAGAAGAAGACCAAACTAAGAACGCAGCACCTTTTTTTCCCCCTTTTTGTTACCACTGACCTGTCTCAACACTGTGGATCATTTATCTTCAGAAAGATCCACGAAGGACCGGGCCACGCGCACGAAATCCCAATCAGTTCTACTTTGGAAGTAACATAAAAAAGCAGCGAAGAGAAAGATGTACTCGCCTCTAAACTGTGATTGATGTGAGGTCCTCGCTGAAAATTCAATTGCAGGGACGGGAAAAAATATAGAAAAGATATGTGGCGTTGAATAAATAATGGAGTTCAGGTCTGGTGAGTGTGGAAAAAAAAAGAAATCAGGTTGATGTTACATACAGCCAGTGATGTATTATAAGAGGCACTATCATACTATAGGGAAAAGATGCACGGCGGAACACACAGTGAAGCAAACAAAAATATGCACATCCTTATTTTCTGCTGCCCTTCAGGGCTCAATTTACCATATCACTGTGTTATAAAAAGCATGCCGTTTGCCTTGGGGCTGTTTCCAACTGACAAACTGGTAAAAGAGCAGAAGAGTGAACACTTGCATCATCCACAAACTCAATGACTCTAAGACATCCCATTTACCCCAAACACTTTTTAGTGAAAAGGAAGAGCTGTTTATTCAGGACGGCGTGCTAATATTTGAGTTGTTAATCTGACTTCGGCGCCACGCAGCGGAGCGTCTCCTCGTTGGGTGGTTATTCCCAGCGCCTTCTCTTTGAGTTTGCCAGCCACGAGTCCTTCCACGGAAGTTTCGACTCCCATGTCAGCAGGTTTCCCCTCCCAATTACTGTCACTGCAGAGGCTGCTCTCCGATTCAGCGATTAATACTCTGCACCACTTCTCAGGACAGTGACCCACGATCCACCCTGCTGCCTCCCCGCTGCCTCTTCAGGCTCCGGGGCCTGTCTGCAAAGGGACGTCACATGTGTACTGCTGCGGCTGAACAACGGCAAAATGCTTTTCAGGGACAAAGGCTCATTGTGAGGCGGTTTGCTCTCGAGATGGGTGCCAAGTGTTCAAAAAGAAACCTGGTTAGTTTCCTGTCCTTCTCATCTTTAATTTGAGCCTTCAGATCCCAGCAGAAGGTTCACTGTTTCATCTCGATAAATACATATAATGGAAAACAAAGATCTTGTCACGTCTCATTATTGGCCGTAAGAACATAAAGCCAGGATAGGGGCACTCCTGTTTTATAAATGATCTGTGTGCGCTGACAATATCTCAAATGCATTGACCTCAAAATATCACTCTCAGTCAATTATTTAATCCTACACGCAAAAAAATCCATTAAAATTTTGAAAGGACATTAGCCGATTATGCTAATAACAGCTGCTTTGTGAAGCTAGTTGAAGGCGGTGATAGAAAGTTGTTTATTGTACACTGGCGATGCCAAGAACAGCATCTTTTGTTCTGTGTATGGAACAGACCAGTTTCTCTCAAAGCATTGCTCTCATTACGTCGCCGCAAACCATTTTTAGCTTGTTTTTATCCAGAAATGCAGAATCAGTACACAGCAACAGCGCACAATGTACATCTGCAGCGAGCATGTTTATCAATATTTCAGTGGAGAGCTTCATTTTATGGCCGCCTCTCAGACAAACTGCACGTAAAATAAAGAGAGCAGGACGCAAGAGTCACTGTGGGTCTGACTGAACTCTGCTCCCTTTATGGCAATTAAGAGGATTCACATTTAATACTGTTTCACATCCATTTTACATCGCTCATAATTGGGAGATTGAGAGCATTTATTGTTTGCTTTGTCCTTCTGTTACTGAGGACTTGATGTAACATGAGTGGATTCCTCCATGGATGGAGAACTTAATTAAAATACTGAAAAGAAAAATTAGGCTGCATTCGCCACTTTGTTATCATTGATGTCCAACATAATTGCACCCAATGATAAACATTCAAAATAAACATTCACTCATTCACTTGTTCTTTTCCCTTCTCCTTTATTTTCTCCTTGAGAACCTGATTCAGTAAATAAAATGTATGTTGATTAATATTATTATTATCATTATCGTACAAAAATGTCAGTTTATTAAAACTACAAATGCATCCAAAGATACACGATGTGACTTTTTCAAGGTCGTTGATGTTCAGGTCTGTTCAGTGTGCCATAAATGTGTTCGATCAAGAAAATTGAAGAATAAATGTACAAAACATTATTTAGGCTGTAGATAAAAATTAATCTTTTGGCAATACAACAGGAAAAAAGTGAGGATCTATAGTGGCGGGCGGTCTGCTTCTGCGAGCATGTTATCCACAATCATCACCCGACCTGACACGTGTGCACAGCCTGATGAGCCCGAGGGGAAAGCGGGACTTTCCACTAGAACCGATCAATCAGCTGAGCCACATGAAATGTGCTGTTTTATGTGACTGCAAGCTTGGCTGCCATCATTTCAAAGTTGAAGGCTACATTTTCTATTTCATTAAGTTCAGAAAACTGTTTATTTTCATGTACTTCATTGAATTAAACAATAACAACCTGACATCCTCAATAAAATTGTGGAGAGTCCCCCCCCCCCCGCTCATGCGTTCCGAATGCAAGAGGGAAATGACTTGATTTCGAAAAGGTGGAAAATGCCTCACAAAATCTATTGGTGAAAAAGTTTGTTTGGCTTTCTGAGGGGAAAGGCTGATTAAAGATGCTAAACAGCACTGCCTTCAAGCTAAATCTTCGCTGGAAACCAGACTTTGAATGCAAAACAATTAAACAACAGATAATAAATGCTGCAGAATTTAAAGAGGGAAAATCTCCCTGCACATTTTTGTCCTGTATTATCACTGAAAGGGTTGAAGTGCAGAACAACACTAACAAGAAGAAGATTTACTTTGGTGGCCGAGCCAGAGGAGCACGCTACTATGGATACTTCCCCTCATTAGCATTTCAACTTAGGGTGCATAAATAAAACAAGTCCTTCAAACACAAAACCTATATGTGTGCGGAACATCTTTAGTTGAGGCAGCTAACTCATCCATAATAGATTTTATCCATGTTCAAGTCATTCACGTTTGCTCTGCTCACTGCATAACAACTTCAAGTTCCAGCTACTGAAGGGATCCATCTGCTAGAGTGGCTCTAATCTTTGCTGTTCTCACAACAAGCAGAATAAATATGCAAATTGTTAGTAGGTGTCTGAAGCGCTCAAAAAGCTTTTCATTTCAGTCTCTGGCTTGAGGTTTTAAAAAAAGGAAAATTTGAACCCGTTTTCCATTTGTTGGCGCTGTCACCACTATCATCTCACACTACACGCGAGAACATTATTCGGGTTTTATATTTAATATGCGTTCCTCTGAAACCGGCTCTACTAACGGGCCCCATTTTAAGAATACTGAAATTGATCAACCCCCCCACTACCTGTACCTCATGACGGCCGTTAAACAGCACTCTAAACAGGAACAGTGGAGAACACAGTGGAACTGAGCTGATAAGGAAATCACAATGAAGAGGTATCGATAATTTATTCATGCTCCTATTCCTGGCACACGCATGAGATGGTGTGGAAAAATACACGATACGCGCATAATGGCTGGTGACAATACTCTTCAAACACTGACTACTTTCGTGGGAATGAAGTCATGGCATCATGTGTCACGGCAATTACTGAAGCATGCACTCTTCAAAGCCCGTAGCTTGTAAACACATTTCTGAATAAGGGAACTGGAGACCTGTGTGGTAAAATAGCTCTGTGGTCATCATGTGTCAGTGGGTTTTTGCTTTCTCTGACTCCTTAAAGGTACATATTTAAGTATCTATACATGGCACACTTGACTGTTTATGAGAAAAAGCTGTTTGAAGACACTATGTTCTGCGCAAACACTGAATCAATCCCAGTTAATATGCTAATCCCCGCTGTACCTGTATAATCGAATTAAGCTGTCATTCCACCACTTGCCTGGCAGGAAACAGCACTTCCTAACTAGGGAGGGACGCCTTGGAGTTGAACTGAGGCGGTTTCCTCCTCGCCAGGCCCCACATAAAGAAATGTGAGTTCTGGACCATCAGGTTGCACTGATGCATGTAGGAGCCTCCTCTGACAGCGAGTCCCAATGGCTCCGACGCTCACTTCCATTGCTTGGTAGCGCAGCGCTGAGGTCCATGTAAGTGTGTGCATGATTACGTGTGTTGGTGCAGGGAGGGACACGCTATTTGTGGGAAATCACAGCCGCGAGCCCTAACTGGAGCACAAAAAGTGTATTCTAGCAGCGACTGCAGCTGCAGGGACAGTCTGGTGCTTCATTTCCTTTTCCAACCTACAAGCAGAAGCTCTTCCTCACAAAGAAAATACTCCCAATATTATCTGACACAGGACGATCACAAGTGCTCAACTACACCACCACGAAATGAAGAATATAACTATTGTTGCTCATGCTAATGGCCTGCATCGTCTCCATTCAGGGTTCCCCCCTGTAATGGTTCGCACGTGCATGAAAATCCAGTGGTACGGATCTTCGATGCCTGATTTACTCTGGTGAAGGCCATGTCCCTGACTCCGACCCCCTGGACACGAATTGGAAGAGGAGGCTTCAATTGACATGGGCTGATGTGAACTGGAGCAGACCAGAGCTCCGCCACAGAGGCGGCTCGGAGCAGTTGTAGTTGTTATTGTCATTATGTAAATCGCTTCAGAGTCAGGAGGACTTTTTTGAAGACTGGGCCACACTCATCTACATTTTTGAAAAAAAAACAGAATTCGGGCAGGTTTAAAACGGGATCACTGTCTGCCAAAGAAAGTGAACTGATGAGGCAAACAAGCTTCCTGCGAAGGGATGAACTAAAAGAAGCTCCAGTTTGCGCAGCAGAGCTGCAGGACTTGAGATTCCAAAATAAACCAAGGTAATTGTAATTAGCCTGATTATCTGTGCCACACCATTCATTTTTATTTAAATGAGTTAGCTAGCTCACTCAGAGTTTGCTCATCTGCTCTGACAGGCCGTTTTCCCCTTTTCAAAATGTTTCATTAAACAAATTGCCATGCTGCAGGGATGTAAACAACACCCGGAAAAAACAGGAATGAAAGCTTATTGAGGTATCAATCTGTAATGTCGGGGTTTCTTTCGGATAACTAGTCTGAAAGAGGAAATTTCAAGGCGTTTTGCTTTCGTGTGCAGATAAAACAACCGAGGAGCATCAAGAGTCCTGAGACCAATAAACAAAAGGATTTAATGATGGTAGGCAAACATTTTTTTTATAGCATTTGGCAACTTGTCAAATTACACAACGAACATGATAACTGTGTGCGGTACATAATCTGGTCAATTGGAACCTTACATCTGATAAATATCTCAGCTAATAATGATCACCATAGCAGTAACGGACTAATGTTGCCACTAAGTCAGAATCTGCAGACACTACCATTTATTTTCAGCAATATGCCGATGACACCCGCTTATGTCTGCTTGGTAAAACACTAGGAGTGAAGCCAGCTGGTCCAAACAATGAGATCCACTAACTGACATGCTTGAGTACCAAAGACTAAATGTTAGTGGTGAGACATTTCGATGATTGAGTCTTTAATAGTTCTCATAAATAACAAATGGTGAATAATCACTATATCCTTTATACATCATCCATGAAAAGGTCAAATCGGCCCTCATTGATTCAAGATACCCGCATGCCTGAAGACTACTGTTCACAAAATAAAAAGCAGTAGCAAGAAACACTCACCTCTATTTTAAGCTATAAAGTGTTATTAACATGCAGGCATTTCTCTTCAAAATTAACTACTTTCGTATCGTCTCAATGTTTATGTGAAATGCAAGTCTGGGCCGAAAGGTTTTATTTTTCCTTCTGAGCTGATGGTCATGTTTCAAAGCGATTATGCACAGGGGCAGAAAACATCCCATTTCCTTGCGCTACCTTCTGCCCATTATCGTGTGGTGAATGGCTCAGATGAATCATGCAGACGGTGCCTGACATAAATCAGATGTGTCACTTCTGAGGGTGCAGTGGACAGATAATGTAACACAGAAATTTCCACTGTAGTTTATGCGCAAGAGCAGCCTGTGTATGTACAATGAGCTTTTCTTGGCAATTACTTGTTTTTAAGGCCAGTTTGTGCAATCCACACAATCAGCTCGCCTGCTAATCCTACGAATGCATTTACCTTACATCTGTGGCCCTAACTAGAGCAAACAGGGTTCCCATTAGTCAACGATTTCCATCAAAAGATACATTGTTACAACAGAGGCGTGATTTACCAAACACAAAGTGACATACTTTTCATGTTATGGTTACAAGGCTGCCTTCACAAACACACACTCATTTTGAAGAAAAAATGGGACTGAAGAAAGCCTCCCGCTCACACAAAATGGACGCACTGTGAACTGATGTAAACTCGGAGGCAAAGTGACGTAAACCCCGCCTTTGTTAGCTCTGTCAAAGTGTCAAGCAATTGTCGTGCATAGAAGTTGCGCGACAAAAAGGGGGCTCATTCAAAAGAGAAAAAACATCCCGCGCAGAGAAAAGAAACCTCTGAACAATCGTTTTGCTGGCAGGAAAAGAAAAACAAAAAAACATTGAGACATTTAATATTCAAAGCCCGCTCTTTGCCTAAATGTCAACATCAAATACCTCGGTACACTTAAGGCTTATGCAGCAGAACAGGCACGAGCGGTGTGGCATCGTTGCTGCCTTCCTTGTGCGAAGGCTTTCATACAACCTTTAACAGCTGAGAGCGCAACAATAGCTGTAAGCCGCTTTCCATGGTGTCTGCCTCAGTCAGACCGAGCGGGACGCACCAACACTTATAAGGACATCAGTTTCTGAGGCTTAAGCTTCACACAGAGATTTTCTTTAGCCTCTTTTATCTCACCTCTTTGTCCCTTCGGAGACTTACCACCACTAAGCTATTCCCTGTCATGCTTGTCTGTGCTGTGACATCTAAATCTTGTAGCATTGTGTCACACGTTCTCCACAGTGCGCTGAGAGCCGCTGCCTGTACATTTACAGATGTTTAACCTGATAGTGATTTGGACATGCGGGCCTGGTCTGACTGGACAGCTGTGACGGAGAAGGACCTGGAAGACGGCTCACCGCTCAAGCAAAGAGGAGAGAGCACGCCTGATCACTGTGGACGTTCACTCTCAGGGTTATGATGCACTTATATCACTGTGCAATATTCATCAAAGTTCAAAATAACAAACAAAATCAACCTCGGAAACAACAGACATCCTACACCCGAGTTAAAGGATTTAAAGAGGTAAAAAATACATCAAGTGGAACTCTGATGGAGGTGATTTTGTAAACACCCTAATAAAACAGGAGGCTGAGGTTAACACATGAACGACACAGAGCTTTAAAATCATAGTTTGTGATAGTGGCTCGCTCTCTAATGTGCATCAGAATTTTAGCAAGAGTTGCATCAGTTGTTCGTCTGCCAACACGCAGTCCCGTCATGGAATCGACCCTCATGACTTCACATGACAGACCAATCAGAAGTGCTGCACCGCATGACAAAACAAAAGCCCCTGAATATGTATAAGAGGAAATTAGTGAAGGTGCACTATGGCATAACCAAGTACCTGAGAGTCAAAACAAAAGTGAAAGTTTCATTCTCAGTAACTTTTACGCTTTGGTGGTTTTGAGGAAACTATCCACACCTATAGATTTAATAAGAGCCTCAGAGCAACATGAGCATGAGTTGGTGTTTTGCCTCGGGGGGGTGTGTTTTGTTCAGCAGCTGCTTTGTACTTAACAGGTGGCGTGCATGTTGCATGAGCTCCTTTGTACTCTGAACCAAAGAAGTTTAAAACTTAGTCCCTCATCATCAACGGATGGATAACCTAAACTAACCATTTTGGTGCGGCTGTTTCCTCTTAAAAATGACAATGAATGGATGAAATTTTAAAGTTTTGCTGGTTAGTCAGGGACGGGCGTTCAACACCTCTGGTGTTAATCAGAATCAGCAAGCACATTAACACAAGGCAGGATGGTTGGAAGACATCTGACAGTTTTCTCTGGATAAGAAACACTCTAATAGGACAGAGAGAGAATTACCCTGTTGTCCAAAATATCAACTTTACTGCCTCCAGAACATGTTGTCAAGATGAGAATATATTTCAAATAAATGCAGGACAGAATAGGTGGATTTAATGCAAGACAAAGACAACAATAATAAATAAAAGGAAACATTTGTAGTGAAGAAAAGAGGATAAACAGTCTTCAGTGATGTCTGAAATCAAACCGACTGAAAAAATAACAAATAAGTGTTTGATTGTAAAGATCACAGGGAAAAAACAAAGTGTCTGTCATTTGTAACGGTAAGCTGATTTTATTAACGATCCATTTATTATGTTTCTCCTCCAGTCCATAATTGTCTGTTTTGGTCAGATACGCATTTTATCAGCTCGGATCATTAATGATGACGGGACAAATTGTTTTCGACTTCCTCGGCTCGCTGCTGAGAAATTTTTTAATTTGTTTTCGTTGCGATGACATCAGAGCGCTGACATCAGATGCGGGCAGGTTGAAGGGGGATGTGTTCAGGAGCGGTTTAACACACTGCTACAAGCTCACCATCGTGTCTTTGTCTCCTGACCTTGCACTTATCTTTCTTGGAAAAAAAAGCCCACTGACACTTCCTAGCTACCTCCCAGCACAAGTACAAAATGGTCAGTTCAAGGTCCAACAGAGATGCAATGGAAAACACAGCTCATCTCCAACAAATGGGTTGCTCAGTTATGTGCAACGTATAAAGTAAATATCAAGTCTTCAGAATATCTGACAGACATGCCTGTGAGTGCAGCAGCTCGTTCGTGTCACAAATGGTTGACTGTTTCTTTTCTGGTTCCATGCCAAATGAAGACCAAAACACCTTTGCAAATGACAGTTTTCGAAAAAACAAAAGTCTTCAAAAGACCCTGAGGTAAAATTCTTCCTAATATTATCACTTGCCACAATAAACAAGTAAATAAAAAAAATCATCCTAACAACCAACAGCTGTATTCATGTTTTTCTACCCCCTTATGGAAATATGTGCATTTGTATGGTTAACAAAGTATCTGGATCCTCAAGACACTGATAGGCCCGAGTAAACACAATCAGTATCATTGTCGTGATTTTCTTTCTTTCCTTTATTCGCCATCACTGTGTTACTTTGGTATTCCGCTCCACACACCTTCATCTCTCCCCTGTCATCACGCCTGATTAAAACTCACACTGTGGCTGCCGCAGCCGTCGTTCATGTCATCTGCGAGGACAATCCTGTGATTTCCCAATGGTGTCTGCAGCCGGGGACAATGCTCCTACTTAACAATTTCTCAGATGGATCAATTTATCTGCGTGAAACCTGAAATGGTTCTACAGAGCAGAGAAACTGATTTGGTACCAGGGAGGAGAGACACACCTGCCAGATAAGATATCATAACCACATGGGATTAGAATTTAACCCTTTGCAGGGGGAACAAAAAATTGCCCTGCAGCTTATGCCAGCAAGGTAAAAGGTATGGGGAGGAAAGTCAGACGGAGAAAGTAAAGGGTTGCTTTTGGACACGGTTCACAGTGGACACTAACTGCACCTTCATTTGGCTTGATTGTGCTTTTCTCAGTCAGTACAATCAGTACTAAGAAATCCTGTTATGCTACTTGTACACACTATAAAACAGATTGTTCACGAACAGCGCAGGTACTGTTAAACTCACTCTCTTGCCATAATAAAATTGTTTTATGCTGCCATTCATTTGCCTCAGACAGACCTCATAATTTTGGGCCATTTCCAATTCCCCTTGTGTAAATTATTGTGACCTGGATTATTGAACTCCTCATTTTGATGGGAAAGTCAGCCTTGAGAATGCAGACACGTCCTTTGATTTCTCAAGCCTGCAATGTTTGACTGACGGAACACCAAAACGCAGTTTCTGTTTCTTCAGAGTTAACAAACGACACAGAACGCTCACGACAGACTGTGTCCTTCTGTTGACATCTTGACAAACTGCATCGAACCAAGACAGAAAGATCCGAAGCAACTTTTAATGGCTGCCTTGGACCACTCTGGCTTCACGAGCTGCAGTTCAGAGAATAAAAGTTTGTTTCATACATTACAGTTTCAACTTGAGGCTGCTTCGAAGTTACACTGTTACTGATCTTTACTCGTATGTTTCTATACTTTCATAACACTTTGTGTTTGATAGAGAAGCAGTGTGAGGAATAGATTACTATTTTGGAGGTATATAGTAATAAAGACAGCCTAGCAAGCATCTAAGAATAAGAAGCAATTAAAGTGAATCAGAATCCTCCAAATGGTGTGAAATCAATCAAAATGATCATTCTGTTTCTTGAAATTCGTCTCAATTTGTAGGCAGAGAGCAGAGAAGAATGGAACAAGAATGAACTTTTTATTTAACAAATACCACACAGCTCAGTGAAAGTGCATGCGTTCAAACAAGTTACAGACAGTATCTGACTTTGTCTCCAAGTTTAAGCGCAAGTCTGTTGCTTTTATGGTCTTGGTTTGGTAAATTGCACCATGTATGTCGCTTTTTCTACTACTCCAATGACATTTCTCCAAAACAGGCTAA
This sequence comes from Malacoctenus gilli, assembly GCA_032164315.1. Lineage (NCBI taxonomy): Eukaryota > Metazoa > Chordata > Actinopteri > Blenniiformes > Labrisomidae > Malacoctenus > Malacoctenus gilli. The sequence goes on along the minus strand of JASSRZ010000023.1, from coordinate 8,304,087 downwards.
TATGAATGTGAAAAATGTGACTATTAAATGACACACATTTACTGAGGCCTTTGGTAGATTGATGACAGAAAGTGTGAAGTCAAATCGCTCATAAACAAATAGCCTGCGCTCCATGCCTGCTGTAATCAGCTCACCGATTGATGGTCAAGGCAAGGCAAGCAATCAGCTGTGGACTGACGGCCCTTCATCATTCAGAATAAGCTGTAATTATTATTCAGTATATCGTCATTTCATGGCATAGCTACTAATCACTTTAACAACACGCGTCTTAAGAAGTCTGACAAGGTACCTTGAAACTATCACACACTCCCGTTTCCAGCTACTGATATACATACAATCATGTGTAATTTCACACTCCAAAAAAGTGTGTACACGCTATCGTACAGACGTCTTCCCCAAAAACACATTTTTGTTTTGAAGCTTCATTCTGCTACAGGCTCAAACACAATAAGGCTTCGTGACCAGAGAAACTGTTCAGCTCGTGCAAAGCAGCATTTGCACAGAGTGAGAAGTCGCACAACCAAACTCGGCTCCAAAGGAGGGTAAAACAATCTATTAAAAGACAAGCCTGAAGTGGCTGGTGATTCAAGGTTTAGCTCAAAAGAGCTTGTGACCACCATGACCCAACAAATAAAGTCAATCTATGCTAGTGAAACCCACCCCAGTGTTCTTAGCTTAGTTTCTGATGAGCTAGTTTGTGCTTCAGTTTGAGGTTTGCTGGCTGCCGAAATGGTAAAACAGCTGAAAATCTGGAAGAGCATTTTGTAGCCAGATGTCATTTGCAATAGTATCTGTTTTTTTGTGTAGGTGTCAAGTGTAGGTAAAAAATACAGTTTCAGCCGACTGTAACAGTTGGTTGCTGACAGGTTTTGGGAACCTCATTCCAGGCCAGCTTGCCCTCCTGCAGCAGCTGTCAATCTCTGTCTAGACCCCCCAGCCATCCAGACAATGTCTGTTTTTTTCCCCTCTCTTGGTACTTGTGAGGTGAAACATTGTTTCCTGCATGACAAAGTTTAACCAAAGAGGGAATATTCGGAGGGGGTTTTTTTGCAGCTCCACAGCTGGAGCCTTCTCGTGGACTTGAAGAGATTTTCTGACAACAACAGATTCCTCTCGGTGAGTCAGCAGCAGCACAGAGACTCCCGGAGTTCGCCCGGGTAGTCATTCAAGTTGTCCTTCTCTGTCTGCCTTGTCCACAGTCTCTTCCCGTCCAATAGATTCTTTCTGGACTGTGCTTCTCTTAAATATGACTGAGCATCAACACCCCCCTGTTGACCTTTTAATGGTCTGCTGAGTTAATTCACCTTTGCATATAGCTTATTGACTGCCCTCTGTTACAGCGCAACGACCATCAAAGTCAGCCAAGTAAGTCAAACGAATGTGAGCAGATGAATGTGTCTGGCCGACCACGATAGAGACTCATTTGACTTCTCAAGGTGGCTGATGTCTACGTTTAGCTCCAGCCACAGTATGAAACAAGCTTTTTATTTTTCTAATGTAATAGAGACATCTATAAATATGCAGTCAAGTGTGTGTTCATGAACTTATATATTCTGCTCTCCTGCATTTTTTTCCCCATCGGGTGCAGGTGGGACATGACAGAGGATCAAATCTTACTGATCAATGGTATTTTGAGACCAAAAATCGTGTCACAATTTTGAATGAAACGTATTCATCCAATCAGGCTTTTCCTGTCTAGATTCTTGGGCAAGATTCTTGATGACTTGTTTTGAGAAAAGAAAAAGGGTTTTGTAAGGTTGTGGGGTTTTTTTTCTCATTTACGAGGTCCATTTACCCCACCCCCCCACCCGCTCCCCATGCAGCCACAGCTGACAGACATCTTTGAGAGGGACTGGAGTGGAAAGCATTCTCAAGACCCAGACCTGTGCCTGGATGGACACGTGTTCGACCACTTATTGACTGTTCAACAGTCGTTCGTACGAGTGATGAAACCACAAACCTACAAAGTGCTGACAAAGGGTGCATTCTATCCACCCATATATCAACCACTGCCAGCAGTAACAGAGGGAATTGGTATAAGCCTTGAAACATTAAACAGGAGGAAAATGTTGCCTTGCATGTGCAGCTTGTTGATTTCACGCAGTTACCTCAACACATGCTTACAAGTTTAAAAAAAAAAAAACCTCTCCACTGATGGGTTAAATGTTGAGGCTGGTTGTTGCACTGGTGGAGTGAGTAGAAGAAGAGTCAATGGGATCGACTCACGGCCCCCCTCTCCTCTGGCCCTCATTGTCTACAGTAAACGGATAAACAGATACAGCAGGTTAAAATGAACCACAATGCTTCCAAAACTTCTTTGTCTAATACACTCCACACAACTTTGTTCACCCGCCCTGTTTAAGTTGCTCATGCAGTGTTTACCCTCCGCCTTCCAGCTTCAGCACGGAGAACGTGTTCGTTTTATGTCCCACATAAGACGAGTGGGTGCTGCATTGGTAGCAGCCAGTGTGAAGGGTTCAATATTAAACTTCATTTCTGTCGAACTGATACTTTTGGGACCCTTTCCGCCCACCTTTAACTGCAACACACTGCCGATAACTGTCCACTTCTGCGATGGTGCAGCCATCCTCTCTGTTCGCTGGTGTAACAAATCTATGTGATGGTGCTGCTGTTACGGTGCTTTCTGCCTCTTTCACAGAGCAGCATACCCGCAGATTCACAAATTGAGGTTAATGCTAAATTTATCACACTGAAAATGAAAGTATATTGTATCTGTCCAGCAATGGCGAGTGTGCAAACCTATAGAACAGATGAAGCGAATCTACAAAACAGCAAAGTATTCTAAATTTGTTCTCAGTGTCCACAAATAAACAATTTTGTGAATTGGCCAACTGTAATTGACCAAAACAGGACAAAATTTTTGAGAAGGAAAACAATTCATTAAAATTTTCTTATGTGAAAATATTCATAGTCCTGCCACTGGGAAGTAAAAGAAAAGAAAGGAAGGAAATAAAAGGTGGAGCTGGAGGACCCCACTTGAGCATGATTATTATTACCGATATAGTTGAAGATCAGAAGACGGGATGACAGGTTTGTAAAAACAGGCTTCCCACTGAAAGATTATCTGCTTGATTATCTTCTGATTATCTGTGCACCGACTGCTGCACTAGGAAGTGTCACAGTGGGTCTGAGCAATTAGAAAGAGGACCAGCACTTATAGGTGTACAAAAAAGACAGAATGTATCCGAGTTCTGCATCCTCCCAAACTCTGTGCAGGAGCAATTCTTCCACGCTGGAAAGTTATTCAGCAGGACTTGCTGACTGAACATTATGAGAACAATCCCTCATCGGTGGTCGCGTCCTTGGCCCTGCCGCTGGAGAAGCTCCTGACCTCTTGCTCTCTGAAGAATTTGCCCAACAAGTTTTGCGGCTATTTAGCTTTTTATGTGTGTTTTATTGAAATTGTTTGTTCTTTCACGAGAGAGGGCAAAAAGGCAGCTCAAAACTACTTGCTGGCAATGACCCTCAACCCTTAAATCTTGACATGATTCTTCCAAACTCCCTTCATACTCAACACAAGCAGCACAAAAAAACCCATTTCTCTAAAAACAAATTTGAAGACAAAAAGTCAAAAACACAGAAAAGCAAGGGGGGGGCGCCTGAATGACAATATTTTTATAAATGCGATGCACTTTACATGACCTGTTGTGTCTGGAAATAATTGCTGCAAGATTATATGGCCTACCCTTCAAATCTCTGAGTATCACTGGCTGTCCTTGTGTTTTCAGCCATATATTGGGAATGCAACAGATTGTAACCAAATGAGATAAGGCGAATCCACAATGTTTCAACATAAATGTGTCCCTCTTACACACGGATGTACTTACAGTGTACATCATTGCCTCCTAAATCCATCATGTTTGTATTGTCAATGCCTCTGAGGTGGTTGTGTAGATGTCTGCTACAGCCATTAATTGCTACAGAGGATGAAGTGCTGTGTTGAGGCAAAGGGTTGGAAGTTATTGTGTACGTATTGAAGTTTGTGTGAATACTTGTTTGTGTGTGTGGTAACATTGCAACAAAAGCAAGCAAACAGTGCCACTCCCAGCAGATTACATTACAGTTAAAATCAATTACAATGGAATGCTCTGCCTTATCTGTGTGTGCAGGGATATTAAACGATGTTTATCAAATTTCTCTCTCAGTGGACAACACTCTGGTGGCTGTGTCATTTTGTGATGCTAATCTGTGTGATTACGCATTGTGCACTTTCATCTGTTTGATAGGAGACAGGTTTCATTGGGAGCTGTCAGCGCGCGAGCTTTTTGTTCCTGGTCATATAGACCTCAACCCAGCGCATGATTCCTCATAGGAATTTCTGTCGCTGCCAGTGGCTTCAGTTAAGCTGCAAAACCTTTTCTTCTCATCTTGTGTGTTATGTGAAGAAGACAGTGAATAAAAACACCATCAAATCCCTCTCTTTCAAATGATCACAAAGCCACCAAGGACACCGCCATAGATGTTTGAAACCAAGTACATGAAGGATTTTTAAGGAATTGTAACTACGATATGACACCAGACATTTTGATACCTAAGTTGGCCAAGTTGTGTTTTTCTTCATTAGTGGGGGGAAAATGACTATACTGAAACACACATTTTTAGAATTAAAAGTTAAAATAATGCAAACAAGATGGTCATAACAGTTCAACTGTCTATATTTTCACAAGCACATTTCAAATTAATTCCAGTTTCAACAATGTTTTTGTTTTTTGTTGGGGTTTTCTTTTGTCCAAAGCATCCCAACAGCTGCTGAACTCTTTCCCTGCAAAATAGCTCAAGAAGTTCAACATCAACTAAAACGTGCTTCTTAAGAGTAAGAAAAAATGGGGCAATGTGATTGTAGATTTAGTTCTTTGAATTTCCCTCTCAAAGTGTGACATTAACCTTCCAGCTGAATTGGTCGTCATCTTGTCTGGTGACCTCACAGAGAGGTAAGCGTCGCCTTGGTGGGAGCACGTGACATTTTTTTGGTCTCACGAGTCCCGAGTCCCCCCCAAAGACATCTCTGGCAATGAGATATGGCCTAAAGACAACACTGAGTGACAGAACAAATGTATCAGACTGTATGAAACAGCATTTGCCACACGTAGCCTCCCAAACCTTCACTGAGTGGTCACTGTGGGAGCCACACTCACCTCGCGTGGACCTCTGAGCATCAGCTATTTATACATTCAACTTGCATGTAACGTTGCATTGCCTGACCTCTTTTTCCACACAGCACAAAGGTAGGTCAGTGTCTGAAGTGTTTCATTGAAATGAAATTAGCTGTGGATTGCCATTCAGACCCTGCTGCTGCGGACTGTTTCATCTGTGCTGCTGCACATCAATGCAGAGTCAGTTGGCGATCCCCCACTGAGATGTGATGGCTGTTTTTTAATATCCAAGTAGCAATCACCTGTGACTAAAATACACGGCACAGCGTGGTCCTCTTATGTGTTCAATAGCAACCTGCAGTCTCGGGCTCCATTTCAGGCTCCACTGCAGATGATAGTATTTTTTTTTCTTTTCATTTCTGCTTAATACAGGCATGAGGAGAAAATATCCAACTGTGCTCGTCCACTGAGGAGAGTTTTCCCCTGTTTTCAGGACTCCCCCATGACTGATCGACCATGTCACAGGCAAAGGGCAAGAGGATAAGTGAAGTTACCTTGTCTTATAATGGGGGCTGTAAAATGTAAAAGAGGTCTTTGATGCATTCACTGCTCTCCATGAAATAATATTCCTCACAGCGCCCACAATGAGCTCTCCCAGTACACTGCTTTTCTCTGCTGCTATATCAGCGACATCTACACACACACAGTCTTTTGACCAAGCAAATGTGTTGGACCACCAGCCGTCTCGCCCTCTTTTTATAATTTGGCAAGTTTTCTGTGACAATACGGTCTTGTAGTGTTGACAGCACACTAGCTTCGATTTACTGGTTGTTTATCATAATTAGATTTGGTGGTGTGAACTTCTCTCTAACTATAATGAATGAGCTGCGCGATAGGGCAGAATGTTGGTCAGCAAATGAACATCCAGCTTCCTTGTCCATAATGTCCGTCATTAATCTTTGTCGGTTCTTGACTCAGTCCCTAATGAAGGGGTCATTTTAAAGGCCAACCTACTGCAAGCACATGCTGTCTGTCGCTTTGTCTCTTAAATTTATGGTTTCAATAGTGAAGCATCAAAAACAGCAGAAGGAAAATATGCCAATCATAATCGCATTGCAGGTAATCACAGATGCACGATCGCACAAAGTACAGATGCAACAAATGGGAGGTAGATGTGTACAAACACTACAATGCTTCGTTTTTCTTCAGCTTGTCTTTGTATTGTTATGGGACCAAAGGTGAGACAAGTGCCTGTACTTCCAAGACTGCAATTATAATCTACATTTAAGTCTTACATTATCTGTGATCCACTTTGCAGACTCGACAGGGAGAGCTTAGTCGATTTTAGAGACTTAATGGGGAACTCCAGGAAAAAACGGTAGGGGGCCACGACACTGAAGAAAAGCATGGAAATATCCTGTACTGTCATTTTCCAGTGAAGGCGAGACAGTCAGTCTGAGGTTGGAGTGTTCCATGGAAACAATGTATTTACAGGACAATAAGGGGGAAAAAGTACGGTTTGATGCATCGATTTCCTTCGCTGACATAACCAAGTTAATATTTCATCATGCTGTGTCATTATAGATATTTTTTTTGAGAGAGACATGTGGTCCGCGTCTGGTGTGCAGCAGAAGCCAATAAAAAAAAGGGACTAGTTCAGTTTATTGAGTCCTCAGGAAAATAATACAATTTACAAAATACTTTTTTTTTTTCCCAGGTCAGTGTTGTGTTCTTCCAGACATGAAAAAAAAAGATGACAAAGAGCACGGTTGGGCCTCTGGCAACATTACTGTCTCATTGAGGAAGATTTTTGTAGGTCATTGTGAGAGAGGAAAACCAGGTTCAGACAATTCTTCTTACATTTTGGCCTTGTTTTGCCTTTGTCTCCCCTGCTTGTGCTTTGCCGTGTGCTACGCTGATGTATGCACTGCAACAGAACAACATTTGGCTCTATTATGGTGATTTATAAGCGACATCTGGGAGGTTCTAATTAAAATCACGACAATGAAAGATCTCTGAAAGATCAGAATGTGATCTTTTGTGAGCAGAAAGTTCATTTGCAACAGTTGGAACAGTGAAACAAAAAACCTCCAGTGTTTTTTCGAACGCACTGTTTCGTGTAACAGACGATGTGCTAACGCAACGATGCTAAGAAACTACAGAAAGCTGTATGAAGGAAAAGAAGGAAAGGAACGCAAACCATCACAGACCAGCCTGTTGTACAATCCATGAGAAATCACTGAAGGGATGTTCGACTTGTTCGATGCTACTTTTTTGGCAGCATACTACCTTATAAGGACACATTCTAATATTTGCCGACTTCGGAAAAAGAACAAAGATCAAAAAAGGCTCCTCAGATAAACAAATTGCGAAATCAAACCACTAAGTTCAAAATTGGAAGACAAATTACACCGACTGAAACAATCACAAAATATTCTGTGGATAAGAGCAGAGGTCTGCATGCCAATTGGTGGGTGTAATGCTGCGTCTGAAAACAAATTACCAAATTAAACTTGACTTCTTATAAGAAACACAGAAGAAGATTGATGCTTGGTGGCCGGTCTGCCCTTGCATTTTCAGGGTTCTTGCATTTGTTTGTCCTTCCATGTGGCCGTACTTCTGAGTGTTTCACTTCACTGTAATGTTTTGCTGAATGCTGGAGTTGTTTGCTAGCCAGCCCTCAAACATGTCGGCCTACTTTACAAAAGAATGAGTGATGAAAAGCTTTGAATTTTTATTGAAAGACTGACTTTCAAGTGAGTTCCATGTGTGGAGTAGACAAGGTTGTTTTGAAGGGGTCCTACACACACATTTAAAGTTTCACTGCAAAAATTACGAAGGACTATTTTCTTTAGCAGACAAAGTGGAAAATGTCTCATATCTCACAAAATACACCAAAAACACAGAGTCAATCTCATCTGTGCGGCTTGTCTAAGAACGCTGAGTGGAGTCTGCCAGCTATTATGGCTACTCATATGTTGAAACTCAGACCACCCACAACAACTGTTAGAGAAGATCGACATAAATTTGAAGCATCTGGCATCTGATTAAAAGAAAAGACGTATCTCTGTTCACAGCAACAAAAGATTCACACAATACAAGGCTCAGAGAGTTCAGGACGGCCCTGGTGGATTGAGTGGGTCTGACTGCATTGTTTGTCCTAAGAGGGTTGGGACACAGCAGTTGGCATTTGAAAGACAGCAGAGATGGCTGAAAGAGTGTGAAGAGCTGTTGACCCCACTTAAAGACAAGAGGCCTTGGAAACATGATACCTGTGATACCTCTGAACAGAAAGGATTGCTTGGAGAGAACCCAGCAACACCATCGATGCACCACCATTTTTTAATATTACTACACTTTCTATGTTTACTCTCTGAATGCATTCTTTGCCTGTTTTGCAGTGTTTGCTGGCTGTGACATCATGTTGTACAGAAGAAGCAGCTGTCATACCATGAACACATCACACCCTCTCCAACATGAAACTCTGGACACCCGCCATGTATCATCAAGTAAAGTGACCTATATGGGATTGTTGTGCTAAATGGTTCCCCAGGGGACAAACATGGAGGCATCCTTTTGCAGTGCCTCAAGCAAGCCACACTTTGTCACACTGTATTCAAGGATGCACTCGTTTTTGGAGGACTTGACACACATCACTGTACTTAGCAAAGTTACGTGACTTACATGACTCATTACTGTTAACTCTCGGGCAGATCGCAGGCCACTGACAGCTGACCCGTGTCTATCGCTGGTCTGGACAGACTGAGTCAGAGTGCGCCAGCTGCACCCAATCTGAGTCATCTCAACGCAGACCCACGCCATCACTTCCTTTTGCTCCTCCAAATTCAGGTTTCAAGCCAACGCTGATGTGTCCGATAGCTTCCTCCGGCAACACGCGTTCTCATATTCAAGTCTGTACCTGCAAGCACGAAGCACTTCATCCAATCTTCCCACGTCAGAAGGACGCCGTAACATACCTCAAAGCCTCATTTAACTCCCTATTTGCACATGATGTCACTATAAAGAAAACCGCAATAGAGCTACATGCACACAACATTCAGTTCGTGTTATAAGGAATCTTATTGATCAGGCTACTTGTCTGCTAGCTCTTCATAGATGTTGTTCAAAGCATCCATCTCCATCAAGAGATCATCAAAACAAATACCAATAAGAAAGTCTTCTTCATGTGCTGTTGGCTGTTTGGCCAAATGTAGAAATAACAGCAAATTACAAACGCTAATATGCAGTTGGTCAATAAAATGAAACTCATCAGAAAAACAAGCAATTGACTCCAACAGACGAATGAACCGAACCAGGCCTCAATCTCCAGCATGACTGACTTCGGGAACCACAAGCTGGAGTTTCCTGAAAGTGTCTGTCACACTGTCTGACTTTAACACCTCTGAAACTACGTGGGTAGATCCTAAACATCCTGTGCCTGCAAGATAGGCTGAAAATATTACAGAAGGCGACGTGATCTGCTGGGAAAAAGGTGTCCTTGCAAGTTCATGAAATAAAAAGTAAGAGCATTTGCTTCCAAAATCAACATCATAGTTTACCACATTTTTTGAAGGAAAAAATCTAATGGAGGATTTCTTTTGTTGTACAATATCGATCAAAAGATTACATTTTGGTTTATAAACTCAGAATGTCAGATGGAGAGAATGAGGAGTCTTATCACACACCGGCAGTCGTTTTTGGTTTCAGTTAGATTATGTTTGCGCAAAGTCGCTCCATAAACAATCAAACCATTATTTCAAATCACACAACAGCTTTAAGTTGAAAGTGATGAATCACCGGTGTAGCTCCAACTGTTGGCGATGAATAACCGAAATATGCGAGTCTTATCCCCAAGTTGTTTGTAATGGAAGCTCCGGTTGTGCAACTGTCTCTCATTAGAAGACTGAGCTGTCTAATGGGGGGCCATTCATCTAGAGATGCTAGGTGAGGCCTAATGGGCAGAGGATGTGAATTAATAAACACCACCCCCACTCAACATGTGTGGACAATTAATAGTGCCTAACAAGAAGGAAGACAGATAAGGGAGGGGGGGGGGAGGCTGGTGATGGACTGGAGTTTAACAAAGTTGAGTGTTTAGGGCAAGTCCTCGATCACCCTGTTAAGAGAGACACATAACTTAGAAGGGGGTGCGGCGCTGGGACAGAAAGCTTTTAATCATAGACAGAGGGGCATCGTGGAAGCTTGCTGAAAGCGAACACAGCTCATTACTCTTGTATGGTTTGTAAGCATACAGTTCAACGGTTGCACTTTTCTCTTCTTTTGTGTTTTTATATGCAACCACAGTAAAATGAAAGCCTGAATGTTTAAACTTCTTGTTGCTCCCAGGAGGAAAAAGAATTCCAGTGAACAGTGTGTAATTGTAACCTTTAAAACAGCTTTAGCCAATGCTACAAGTGTTGAAAATACAGAGGTAGCATTTTCTCCATCCGTTTTAATCTATGAAAAAAAAACAAGGGAAGCTTAGAAAAACATGGTTTTGCTCATATGTGAGCGTTTGGTCTGAAAGGCTTGCAGCCGACCCTCTGCGTTGTGCGAGTAATCAAGACATCAAAGAAGTTCAGCCCAAGTAACCGGCACAGAATAAAAAAAAAGAAAAAAACGGCAGCATGAAGAGTGCGTTTTTTTTCCAGTCAGCCGACACAGCGCCCCTTCCTCCGCAGCAGCCGAGGGCAGACTGACTATCCAACAAATAAATGTCATCTAAAACATTAACATGTCACATGTAAAATGAAAAAAACCCATTATTGACATGAAAATAATAAATGGCAGAAAAAAATACAACATACCTGCACAGAATAAAAAAAAGAAAATTACGGCAACATGAAGAGTGCGGGTTTTTTTTTAAGTCAGCAGACACAGCGCCCCTGCCCGAAATGAGAAACCCCGTTTGAGCGCCACATAAAAAAAAAGTTATAGCACAGCGCGGGGCAAGCCATGCCGGCTAGCCAACACACACACACACTGCTAGCAACATGCTCAAAACTAACTAGAAACATTTCACTTCCGCCAAACTTCCATACAAACAAAAAAAATACAATTTAATCAACACAACTTTCCGATGGTCAATCAATTCGGCAACCCCTTTCAACAAGAAAATTCAATGAAACTCCAGAAAGGCTTACCTTCCTCCGCAGCAGCCGAGGGCAGACTGAGGGAGGAAGTGCTGCACTCGTGACGTCACCGCACTGAAACGTATTAAAACAATTAAACTCTCAAATAAATTTTTTTTTAAAATAAAGGATAAAGAAATCATGAAACAAGTAACAAACTAAAAAAAATAAAATACATAATCTTAAAGGAGAAGGATTTTTGGTGGATGCAGTGCACATTTTTCCCACACTTTACACATAGTCAAACATCATGACTCAAATAAAGTCTTCAAGTAACATGTTTGTGAAACTACAGTCGTCTTCAAACAATGTCAATAAGGTTTCTGGTTCGGTGTACGATATTCATCTTGCTATTTAAAAACAAGCCTGTTTTCTGGTGATTTTTAAACCAACTTTTTGGTTGTCTTTTGCTTCTTCTGTCTGCAGCAGCCGATACGACTTTTGCATAGTGCAGAGTGGAAGAAAAGTTTGAGATGTTGAGCGTGGAGGACATTCATATTCATCGAGGCGAGCAAGTGCATTACAAAACATAGGGGCCCTACCCAGATTGGTGATTCAGCACTGGGCTTGTCTTTATCAGATAAGATGACAGACTAATATTGATGGGCCTTGTCCTTGCACGCGCTGATACTGTACATCCTACACAGGTGTGGCGACACAGCACTCCCAAGGGCTTCCCCTTGGCTACAGCGCGCAGCCGGAGTGACAGTCGGTGGCTGCAGGTGGATAATCCACCGAGGAGACGAACAGAATTGGAAATGAGAGTGTGAGTGGGCGAGGTGGCCGTTCTATTTGAAGCAATAAACTAGCAAGCACCTTTTTTTCCCCATGTATTGACAAAATGTCTCTCACCTGATGAGGTTCGGGAGTGGTGCCTGGGCCTGCCATGAGTGGAGGCTAGGGTCTTCACAACAAAAACAGATGAGAATCCATTAGAGGTTACGCACGCGCTTGTAAGAACATCTTCACGTGGATTACGGTGATTTGATACATTCTGAATTCATATCTGCGTGAAAGGACCTGTAAAATGTATATGTATATAAAGAATGTGTTCTGTGTATAACCAAAGCGGGTTAAAAACTACCTTTCTCTGCAGCTCAGGGTGTATGTGGGGTATTCTGGGTTCTATTTAATTAGACAATGAGAGTTCCTGTTCCTGTTACCTAAGCAAGCAGGTGAATTTAGGGGTGTTTTTTAAAGAGAATCAGGAAGAGAGCGATGCACATGGAGGGAGAGTTCGGCGGGCGAGTGAGCTCAGCGAGAAGAACACGGGGTTTTTCCGTTTTTTGGTATCGGTGGCTGGGCGGATTTTGGACTTCGGCGAGCGTGTGGTTCCCCGTGGACGTCCGGTGAGTCGCAGTGTCACCGTTTGGAGGTGCCTGTCGGAGCTAGGAGTGGACGTTTTTGGTTCACGTCCGTCGGGAGAAGCTGCTGGGGGCCGCCGGCCTGCTGCTCCCGCCTCGCGTAAGGAGGAGCTGTGCTGCTGGACCCGCAGGAGTGGACAACGACCCGTTGCTGCGGCTGCCGCGTTGCCGTTCGTCACCAGAGCTGGACGCCTCCTTTAAACAGTCTCGGGATACGTGAGTAACGTGGAACAGTTGGAACCTTTTTGCGGTTCTGTGGATTACTTCCTTCGTGCACCAACATACGGGCCCCAACGAAATCCAAGCGCTTGGTGCTCATTGAACATACCGTACATGGTCGAACGAGGTCGGACACTGAACATCTGAAATTGTAAACTGTGAATTTGTTCAT